>LR738715.1:629244980-629307550 GCA_902687465.1 Secale cereale
TGGACGTCTTCGTGGCACGACCAGAAGCTCGGAGGCGTCGCGGTGGAAGCAGGAGGTGGCCGGCGTGCCGCGGGCACGCGCCCTCCGTCCCTCTGGCGAGAGGAGGGGGATGACTGGCATCGGCCAGTTGGGCTGGGCCGCACAGTACCGGGCCGGCCAGGCTGGACAGGTAAGCCTCTCCTTCTATTTTAATTCTGTTTCTGTTTTCTAATTCTTTTGTAACTTTGTGGCTTTTCTAAAAATGCTTAGGAAGTTTCAAAAAACATGAAACCAAGCATGGCTACTGTTTAGAATAAATCCAACAGTAAACATTTTAGCTTATGAATATTTGAGCATTTAAATTAATATATAAAATTTAAATGCCCAAATGCAAGTAAGACATGATTTAATTCAAAAATCCAGAATGGTCCTAGAAATAGGTGCAACATTTTTGGCAAAGGTTTTTAATCAATCCAAAAATGATGAACTTTTCCAAGGGACATTTTGGGTTCATTGAAAAAGATTTTAATTTGACCCTAGTTAAAATCATTTAGTGCTAGGGTTTGAGCATCCCCATTTCAGGTTTCTGAGAAATTGAAACATGATGCAACAGGCAAATGCTATCTTAGGGCAAGGTGAAATTGGGGATGTGACACTGGCGCAGGGGGAGCGCCGTCCTAGAGCTGGATGCCTTCGTCTACCTGAGTCCGGCGGCCGCCAGTGCATGAAATTACACATGGTTTGCGGGGTTGCAGCCTCTTTTTTCAGTGTGTTGAGAATAACATGCTCGTTGCATTGCTTGCAGTTACCATCGATATGTGTGGAGTTTGTGTCCTACTACTATTTTTTTTCTTTCGAAAAGGAGGATAAAACCCCCGGGGCTGTTTGTGTCCTACTGTACTTCACTGTGTTGAAACTTGAAATCAATCTTGTCACTTTCACTTTCTTTGAGTCACACTCACATCATATCTACTTGAACTTTGCATCCCTGTGTTTGTATGGGGCAATGATCTTGGTGTCCTAACTGATTGGGGCAGAGGGTTGGGTGAGTACAGCAACTCACCGAAAGCAGCAAAAGGCGATCGATTCAATGCTTCACTGTGATGTGCTTCACAGACGATAATGCCCAAAGGATAAACAGAGAAGCCCTGCAACACCATGGAACATCATGAATGTTCTTTAGTTTCAGGTTTATATCCTCACGTTGGAAAAATGTCGCTCGTCATTTTGATCATTGACTTCTCAGACTGAATCCAAGGCTGAGAGCAGATTGCGTCGGACGAATAACTCCGGACTGGCTAAACGTAAGTCGCCTGAAAAATTGAATTGGGATCATTTTGAGCCGTTGGATGATAAACAAACAGTGATGCTCACGTCTTCTTCCTCCTGGAAACAGAAACTGATCATGCTCAATCTTCCTCTCGCCGCCTGCTACCACCGGCCGGGCCACGGGTGTTCCCGCGACCGCCTCACCGCACCGCCCTCCCCTGAACACCCCCCCCCACCCGCACACACACCGCCATCCACCACCACCCTCACCCTAAAACGTAAGATAGATAATGGGGTAGCCCTTCCTTCTCCTTCCTCCCCTCCGGCAAACTCTTAAAAATTGATTGACCTCAATTTGACATTCAGTTGACTGTTATTTAGCTATGTGTAGAAATAATGGGAACTTGAACCATAGAAGAAAACCAAAAACATGGAACTTCCCACTTACCATTTGAGGTCGCGAGTGTATTACTATCAAGTCTCCGCGTTACTTCTAGCCCAGTCATATGACCTGAGACGCATGGACCCGAAGAGCATCTTGGTGAAGACAAACGAGATGCAGACCGATACTGATAATGGTAGCTGCCGTCAGGTCGAGTAGGACCTGCAAACACATAACGAGACGGTATTTCAAATTAAAGTGGAAAGCTAAAATGAATGTGAAGTCAAATTCATTTGTGTTTTCCCGCTAGAAAAATCATTTGTATTGATGAAGAATTAAAAGAATGAATACCAACCCGAAGTGGTATTCTGTCAGTCACACACAAATGTTTAATAAGCATGTCATCTCATCAGTGGCAATACCTCATCTCCTACTCGAAGAGGTGACATTTGCCCAAAGGAAAGAGGGGGATCCCATGAAGATATCCACCTGACTGGCATTAGCTGATGCAACATTACTGAAAATCCTTCTGGTGAACCATGCAGAAGTCCACAATGGGTACCGTTGAAGGATTTCAACAAATGAACCAGATGCATCGGGTAAGGAGATTCAGCTTTACCAACTGTCAAGAGCAATGAAATAATTTACTGCAAATTTCAATTTTAAAGAACAACATAAAGGATGACTGAATCTCTTTTCCTGTGTGTGCACACATTTTTTTGCACATGCAAGCATACTTTTGTGTGGGTGCAGTCCCCTGTTAGTTGTATCTGGTTTTCCTTTCTTTTTTGGGGTGAGGGTGGGAGAGTAGCTTCCAAAACCTTCTTAGCTGTCTCCTAGCCAATAATTAGGTATTAAAAGACCAGCTCCATTTTCTAAATTGTTCTGTGACCAAGTTCTATAGGGTTAACTTCAAGATTTCACAGAGTAACAGACAATGAAGAGCAAGTTTGTTTTGTTTTGTTTCAGGAAGAAAACCAAGTAACAGAATCCCCAGTAGTATTGAACTGAGTGGACATGTCAAAACAAGAATCACAAATATGTACAATATATCCACTAATCTAGAATAGTCGATGAAAACAAATCACTGGAAAGCATATCCACTAATCTAGAAACTCAACCCTACAAACATTCACCAGGAACATATTGTATACCATGTACTATAAGCAGTTAAGGAATGCAAGTTGCGAGCAAATTATTTAAGGCTGAAAAAAGCAACACCATGGATTAAATGTGTAACCAACACACTGTATTTGCTCCACTTGAGTAGAAGGGCAAACTCTACAAATATGGCAAGTGCATATTCATCATTACACCAGTGCTTTGCAGTAGAAACGATGTAAAGAAATGCTGATGTTTGAGCAAACCTGGTAGAGGACAACTATCATAGGTTTGACACAGCCATACATGAACTTGATGTCCAATACTTTAAATCTCTATTCCATTTTCATTTTTCAATCGCGAAGTAGAAGCCTATAGCAGTAAAGTTTAATCCTGAACAGAGTATCAGAGGGCAGCTTATGGATTGTATATGCCACCTATGTCCAATGGTCAAATTTGATCCTGAACAGAGTATCTGAGGGTCTGCTTATGGATTGTGGTAAGCTATCTTACAACATACATTTTGATTTAGTTCTCCAACTGTTCAAATTTTATAGACGTCTTTCGTGCTCAAAAAGCAAGGATCCTGTGCACGGTGAAGCTCGGACAATAATTTATTTCTCTTATGATCCAGGAAATTAAACAACAAGAATGACAAATACAAAGAAAACCATAAATATCCTACGTCCACGATGCATGTCTCATAGGATCAATTGGCCACACTCGCATATCTTTCTTGTTGAAGAATTCCTTTTCGTGCCCCTCCTTTCCACACGCAAATTCTGTATCACTTGGGTGCAAAATCTTAGACCCATCTGTACAAAAAGCACACCTGCTTCTGAAGCGGCACAACGGCTTTTCTGTCGACATAAATAGGGAAGGACATACAGAGAATTAGCTAGGGTTGATCAAATTGCATATATATACAGCACGGTTAGCTGGTATGGTTGATTATGTACCTAAGATGGTGCATGTTTGAACATTTGGTCTGAGAGTCCATTCATTGAAGCGTAGCTCGGCAAAGAAGTGTTGCAACTCATCATCAGCAACGGCATTCCTCGGGCGTGCCAAGAAACCGACGTGGTACCAGAAACGTTCCCTGAAACTGATACCAGTGGCTTTCATCTCCGTGGTTAGCTCGGCAGGATACTCGAAGTCCACGCCCTGCGTCAAGGGCGTCAAGCCAGTACTGGCACATGATGCACATCCAAGAGGATCGAAACCAAAGATTATAGAATTGGGAAGCCGCTAGGTCCCATGAGTTGTTGGGAGTACCTACCGGGTTTTTGGAGTTGTAGTGTTTGAGGGCGCAGCGGACAAGCTTACAAACGGCGGCGGAGTCAGCCTCGCTGTCAATCAAAAGAAAAAGTAAACATGATCCTATCATTCGTTATTCGACACAATTCTTGAAATAAGTATATGTATAGGAAAGAAGAAATTAGGTACTCCCTCCATTCACAAATATAAGGTGTTCTACTACTCCCTCTGATCCAAATTAATTGACGTAGCTCTACTAGATCAGAGGGAGTAGCTTTTTTTTCTAGATCGGATGTACATAGAGACATTTTAGCTTGTTTGTTAACTCATTTCAGTCTATATGTAGTTCATATTGAAATATCTTTTTCCTGAATCGGATGTATAATTGTATATGCATATTTTAGTGTATTTGTTAACTCATTTCAATCCGTATGCAGTACTCCATACTGAAATATCTAGAACATGTTATATTTGTGAATGGTGGGAGTAGGTAAACTAGCTGGGGATGGGGTAATGAGCGTGTAGGCAGGACGAACATACTCTTGTAACAACGTGGGGCGGCCAGCATTTCCTCTGGCCGCAAGTTCTTGGAAGCTTACTGGATCGTATCCATCTAACCGAGCTAGCTCCTTGTTTGTGAGACGGCGGGTGCACTCCTTTATGGTAGGAGGAGAGCGGAGGGAGCGTGCGGCATGATCAACCTCGCCCGCGGCGCCAGCGCCGGCAGCCGAAGAGAGGAAGGATCCCATCGATCGATTCTGGGTCAGCGAATCGATCAAATCAGACATGCGTCCATCACACTACAGGGAGGGGGGGCTGACCTGAGATCTATAATGGAGGAGAGACCCCGCCGCCGTGCAGGATCAACGGAGGAGTGAATCAGGGGGTAATTTGGATTTGTGCCTCAATCACACTACAGGGACAAACCCAGAAGCCGCAGGAAGCCGCAGGATTTATCCCGACGGGACCGACTCGCCATTTGACGTGTTTGGTTGCTTGTATAGATAGGCCATGGATGTAGTTTGTGCCTCCATCGCACAGGGAGAACCCGGAAGCCGCACCAGGCCAACTCCAGCGCTCCACGGCCTCCACCCCATCCGGTATGTCCGTTTAAAATAAAACAGACAAAAGACGCTACACAACCGTAGATTCCATCTTATGTTTCTGTCGACCCCATTCGCAGCCCAAACTTGGTCTGGTTTTGGGGTGAAAGCGGACACGAAACGGACGACTCTGTGGCGTCCTCGTCCGCTGCATGTCCCCCCTGCCCTATGTGTCATCCTCACCCCTCTCTCTCCTCCTTTTCTCTCTCCGCCCATGGACGAGCACCGACAGCTCCGGCGATGCAGCGAGCGGGGCGGGGCGAGGCGTGGACGGCGGCGAGGTGGGCGGGACGAGGGTGAGGCGGGGCGAGGCAGGGGCTGGTGGGGCGGGGCGAGGCGCGGCCGACGGCGCGGCGGAGCGGGCGGGACGAGGCAGGAGCGAGCGCTGCGGGGCGAGGCGGGCACGGGCGGCGCGAGGCTCAGCAGGCGCGAGCGGGGCGCGGCGGGTACGGGCTCGGCGTGGGCGAGGCGGCAGGATGGGCCGGGCGAGCAGGCCGGCGCGCTCCGCGAGCGGGGAGCTGGGGGCGCTCGCGCGTGAAGGCGGCGACGGGGAGGGGGGCAGCGCGGGTGCGGCAAGGCGCAACGATGGGTGTCGTGCGGCTGCGGGCTGGCGTGGCTAAGTCGCACGAGAGCAACCGCAGGACAGGTGCAGGGCGTGGGAGGGCGGCCCCGGTGAGTGAGCGCGAGCGGGCACGGCATGCCACAGCTAGCGTGGACACAGTGGACGTTTTGGGGTTGGTCGTCGCGTTGGGCGACTCGAACAGAAGCCGAACGCACATGTCCGTTTTTGCACCCATCGCCACCTCAAACGGACGAAATCCGAACAAAACGGACGTCCGTTTGGAGTCGTGCGCTGGAGTTGGCCTGAAACCGCTAGATTTATCTCGACGGGACCCACTCTCCATTTGACATGTTTGGTTGCTTGTATAGGCCTTGGGATGTAGTTTTGGCATGTTTGTGATACCTCCAGCGGGCTCCCGCACTTTGCTCCGAATCGTCTTGAGTTCGACCCCAATTTTTTTTTTAGCTAAGGTTCGACCCAGATGAGAGGTCGGATGATGGCCTGCAGAGCCTCAAGCCCGTCGGGAGAGCCTCTAGGCGCAGGCAGCGGACGGGTCCTCCTTAGATTTTCCACTGACTGGGGGCGGTGATGCCACCGTGATCGTGGCCCCAATTACTCTGCAAAAGACGGATATTTTCAGAACGGAAAAGAAACATAGGGTTTCGAACCCTGGCTTACTCCGGCTCATTCCATCCTCTCAGTACACCTCAAACCTCCGACGCTTTGCCACCATGCTCAGCTTATCCCCACCTCTTCGTCGCTGATGACCAAGACAAGAAGCGAGAAGGGGGAGCGAGCCGCTCGCCAGGAGCCAACGTCGAGCGCCGTAGACGGGAAACGAAAGCGGGCCGTGTTGGGGAACGTAGTATTTTAAAATTTTCCTATGATCACGCAAGATCTATCTAACAGATGCATAGCAACGAGAGGGAAGAGTGTGTCTACGTACCCTCGTAGACCGGAAGCGGAAGCGTCAAGTGACGCGGTTGATGTAGTCGAACTTCTTCGCGATTCAACCGATCAAGCACCAAACGTACGTCACCTCCGCGTTCAGCACACGTTCAGCTTGATGACGTCCCACGAGCTCTTGATCCAGTTGAGCTTCACGGGAGAGTTTCGTCAGCACGACGGCGTGGTGATGGATATGATGTATCTACGGCGCAGGGCTTCGCCTAAGCACTGCGACGGTATGACCGAGGTGTGTTTCTGTGGAGGGGGTCACCGCACACGGCTGGAACAATTCAACTTGTGTGTCTTTGGGTGCCCCCCTGCCCCCGTATATAAAGGAGCAAGGGGGGAGGCCGGCCGGCCCTCCTATGGTGCGGCTAGGGTTGCAATCCTACTAGGAATAGGATTGCAATCCTATTCCTAGTAGGAACCTACCAAAGAATGAAAAGGGGGGAAGGAAAGAGAGGGAGAGGGAGAGGGAAAGAGAGGCCGCACCCCCTCCCCTAGTCCTATTCGGACTCCTCCTAGGGGGGGGGGGCGCCACCTCCTTGCTGCTGCCCTCTCTCTCCCCTATGGCCCACCAGGGCCCACCATTCCCCCGGGGGGTTCCGGTAACCCCCCCGGCACTCCGGTAAATTCCGAAACTTTCCAGAACAGTTCCGGTGTCCGAATATAGTCGTCCAATATATCAATCTTTATGTCTCAGACATTCCGAGACTCCTTGTCATGTCCGTGATCTCATCCGGGACTCCGAACTACCTTCGGTACATCAAAACTCATAAACTCATAATACCGATCGTCATCAAACGTTAAGCGTGCGGACCCTACGGGTTCGAGAACTATGTAGACATGACCGAGACTCATCTCCGGTAAAAAACCAATAGCGGAACCTGGATGCTCATATTGGCTCCTACATATTCTACGAAGATCTTTATCGGTCAAACCGCATAACAACATACGTTGTTCCTTTTGTCATCGGTATGTTACTTGCCCGAGATTCGATCGTCGGTATCTCTATACCTAGTTCAATCTCGTTACCGGCAAGTCTCTTTACTCGTTCCGTAATACATCATTTCGTGACTAACTCATTAGTTATTTGCTTGCAAGGCTTATTATGATGTGCATTACCAAGAGGGCCCAGAGATACCTCTCCGACACTCGGAGTGACAAATCCTAATCTTGATCTATGCCAACACCACGAATACTTTCGGAGACACCTGTAGAGCATCTTTATGATCACCCAGTTACGTTGTGACGTTTGATAGCACACAAGGTGTTCTTACGGCATTCGGGAGTTGCATAATCTCATAGTCATAGGAACATGTATAAGTCATGAAGAAAGCAATAGCAGTAAAACTAAACGATCATAGTGCTATGCTAACGGATGGGTCTAGTCCATCACATCATTCTCCTAATGATGTGATCTCGTTGATCAAATGACAACTCATGTCTATGACTAGGAAACATAGCCATCTTTGATCAATGAGCTAGTCTAGTAGAGGCATACTAGGGACATACTATTTTGTCTATGTATTCACACATGTATCAAGTTTCCGGTTAATACAATTCTAGCATGAATAAAAGACATTTATCATGATATAAGGAAATACAAATAACATCTTTATTATTGCCTCTAGGGCATATTTCCTTCAGGCCGCCCCCTAGGGGGGAGGCGAAATCGGCGCGCACTGCACCCTAGTCCACCGGGAAGTGGTTTCCATCTGCGGCCACGGAGGGCGAGATCAAAGGGTACAAGGATGGCCTTATCATGCTGGTGGATCTAAGCGTCCGGCTCCCAGCCGAGGAGGTCCCGCCGAAGCCCCGCGCAAGCGAGCACGTCTTGTGCTTGGGCTGCTTCGGGCGCGAGCTTGGCTTGCTGCTCCACTCCTTTGTGTGAGGCCTCCTATGCTTCTTCGGCAATCATCTGCCAATTTCATCACTTTTTCTGAGTGCTACCTTGGGACAGCTCCCCATATCGAGTTGTTTTGCTACTTTTTCAGGTATGCGTTTAGTCGAACAAAGGCACCATCTGCAGTCTTGGAGGTGCCATCCTACAGCTCCGCCTCAATTCCACGCTCTTCTCCTTTGATGTCCCGAAGTCTGTTCAGGAGTGGCATAACTTTTGGTTCTACGTGCAGGGTCTCGGCGATGACTTGCCGACCTTTGTGAACGAGCCTTGCTTTATTAGTAGGTATAGATTACATGCTTTCTGATGTGGGAATTTCTCTCGACTGGGGATTTGGTTCTCCTTCTGCTATCCTCTCTCTAGTCCGGGCGAATAAAATGTCCCAACCTGGTATTGCTAAGGCCAAGGAGGCCGCAACGGCGCATGTGGCTGTTGCTGCTGAGGACTTGGTGGGGCGGGGACGACCCTGGTAGGGGCCAGGTTTGTTCTACCACTACCAAGCGGAGTGCTTCCAAATGCGTTAAATCATGTGCTCCATGTGCAGGTTGAGTCTTTGCATTAAAAACCTTTCTTTCAAATGAGAGCTATGTTCTGGAATATTAGGGGTTTCGGCGCTAGGGGGCACCGCGACCAGTTAAAGGATGTCGTGAGAGGAGATAATATTGACATTATCGGGCTAGTTGAAACTTTTAAGGAATCCTTCTCTCCTGACGAACTCCCCGTTGTTGCATGGATGGACAGATTTGACTGGAACTGTCTTCCTGCTTCTGGCCATTCGGCTGGGATCCATATTGGAACTAAACATCATATGTTTGGATTCATGACATGCGACCATGGAGTTTATTGGGCTAGCACAGTAGTGCATCATCGGCATCTTAACATCCTTTGGGAAATTATTGTTGTTTATGGGCCCGCTGATCATTCTCTTTCCGCGCTCTTTCTCGATGAGATCACAACCAAAATTGAGACTTGTAACTTGCCTATTCTGGTGGGAGGGGATTTCAACCTTCTGTGCTCTCCTGCGCATAAAATTAGCCTTAACTTCTCCTGACCTCTTGCTGACGCTTTCAATGGGTTCATTAGGGACTTTGCCCTCCATGAACGCCCTTAGGTGGGAGCGCATTTTACCTGGACTAATCATCAGGTTAACCCGGTCAGTTCGGTGTTGGATCGCGTCTTCATTTGCCCAAACTAGGACTCCTTATTCTCCCGTGTGTCGTTCAAGGCTAGAGCGATCATTGGTTCTGACCACGCTCCTCACATTTTAGATGCGGGCTTGGAAAATCCTTCTATCTCTTCTCGTTTCCAGTTTGATGCTTCCTGGCTTTTGATTGACAGCTTCGGCGAGCTGATCGCTAACAAGATTTCATCGTTGTTTTCTTCACATAGTCGTTCCTTTGGGCCCATGGACGACTGGCACAAATGCTCCTACTGTTGGGGAACGTAGCATAATTCAAAAAAATTCTACGCTTTCACCAAGATCCAACTAAGGAGACATCTAGCAACGAGCAAGTAAGAGTGCATCTACATACTGTTATGGAGATTGCGAGCGGAAGCTTTCGAAGAAGCGTGGATGAAGTAGTCGTACTCTTCACGTTCTTCATCACTGATGATCTAGCGCCGAACGGACGGCACCTCCGCGTTCAACAAACGTCCGGTGCAACAACGTCACCTCCTTCTTGATCCAGCAAGGGGGGAGGAGAAGTCATCAGAGATCCAACAGCACAACGGCGTGGTGGTGGATGCAGTGGAGATTGCAGCAGGGCTTCGCCGGGCGCCCTGCGTTTGAGGAGACGGAGATGTGACGGGAGGGGGAGAGGCGCCAGGGCAAGGGTGCGGCTGCCCTCTCCCCCCCCACATATATATAGGGGGCCAGGGGGGTGCGCCAGCCCCTGCAGATCCAATCTGCAAGGGGGGCGGCGGCCAGGGGGGAGTCCTTGCCCCCCCAAGGCAAGTGGCGCCCCCTCCCCCCTAGGGTTTCAATTCTAGGTGCATGGGGAGGTGGGCCTAAGTGGTGCGCCAGCCCATTAGGGCTGGACACTTCCCCCTTGCGGCCTAGGGGCCCCACCCGGTGGACCCCCGGGGCCCCTCCGGTGGTCCCGGGACTCTCCCGGTGACCCCCGGAGATCACCCGATGGCCGAAACTGACTTCCTATATATCAATCTTTACCTCCGGACCATTCTGGAACTCCTCGTGACGTCCGGGATCTCATCCGGGACTCCGAACAACTTTCGGGTTTCCACGTGCATGTATCTCTACGACCCTAGCGTTACCGAACCTTAAGTGTGTAGACCCTACGGGTTCGGGAGACACGTAGACATGATCGAGACCACTCTCCGGTCAATAACCAACAGCGGGATCTAGATACCCATGTTGGTTCCCACGTGTTCCTCGATGATCTTCATCGGTTGAACCACCGTGTCAAGGATTCACTCAATCCCGTATGTTATTCCCTTTGTCCATCGGTACGGTACTTGCCCGAGATTCGATCGTCGGTATTCCCGATACCTTGTTCAATCTCGTCATGGCAAGTCTCTTTACTCGATCCGTAATCCATCATCCCGTGACTAACTACTTAGTCACATTGAGCTCATTATGATGATGTCTTACCGAGTGGGCCCAGAGGTACCTCTCCGTCATCCGGAGTGACAATATCCCAGTCTCGGTTCGTACCAACTCAACAGACACTTTCGGTGATACCCGATGCGTACCTTTATAGCCACCCAGTTACGTTGTGATGTTGGCACACCCAAAGTATTCCTACGGCATCCGGGAGTTGTACAACCTCATGGTCTAAGGAATAAATACTTGACACCGAAAAGCTTACGCATTACGAACTATACGATCTCGTGCTATGCTCAAGATTGGGTCTTGTCCATCACATCATTCTCCTAATGATGTGATCCCGTTATCACTGACATCCTATGTCCATGGTCAGGAAACCGTGACCATCTGTTGATCAACGAACTGGTAACTAGAGGCTTACCAGGGACTCATTGTGGTCTATGTATTCACACATGTATCGCTGTTTCCGTACAATACAATTCAAGCATGAATAATAGACAATTATCATGAACAAGGAAATATAATAATAATACTTTTATTATTGCCTCTAGGGCATATTTCCAACAGTCTCCCACTTGCACTAGAGTCAATAATCTAGTTACATTGTGATGAATCGAACACCCATAGAATTCTGGTGTCGATCATGTTTTGCTCGTGAAAGAGGTTTAGTCAACGGGTCTGCGACATTCAGATCCGTATGCACTTTACAAATATCTATATCTCCATCCTGAACATAATTCCGGATGGAGTTGAAACGGCGCTTGATGTGCTTGGTCTTCTTGTGAAACCTAGGCTCCTTGGTAATAGCAATAGCACCAGTGTTGTCACAAAAGAGAGTCATCGGGCTTGACGCGCTTGGAATGACTCCTAGGTCGGTGATAAACTCCTTCATCCATACTCCTTCCTGCGCTGCTTCGGAAGCAGCTATGTACTCCACTTCACATGTAGATGCTGCCACGACGCTTTGCTTGCAACTACACCAGCTGACTGCCCCACCATTCAAAATATACACGTATCCGGTTTGTGACTTAGAGTCATCCAGATCTGTGTCGAAGCTAGCATCGATGTAACCCTTTACGACGAGCTCTTCGTCACCTCCATAAACGAGAAACATATCCTTAGTCCTTTTCAGGTACTTCAGGATGTTCTTGACCGCTGTCCAGTGTTCCACACCGGGATCAGTTTGGTACCTCCCTACCAAACTTATGGCAAGGTTCACATCAGGTCTGGTACACAGCATGGCATACATGATAGAACCTATGGCTTAGGCATAGGGAATGACACTCATCTTTTCTCTATCTTCTGCCGTGGTAGGCGACTGAGCCTTGCTCAATCTCATACCTTGCAAAACAGGCAAGAATCCCTTCTTGGACTGATCCATATTGAGCTTTTTCAATATCTTGTCAAGGTATGTACTTTGTGAAAGACCAATGAGGCGTCTTGATCTATCTCTATAGATTTTGATGCCTAATATGTAAGCAGCTTCTCCAAGGTCCTTCATTGAAAAACTTTTATTCAAGTAGGCCTTTACATTTTCCAAGAATTCTATATCATTTCCCATCAGCAATATGTCATCCACATATAATATGAGAAATGCCACAGAGCTCCCACTCACTTTCTTGTAAATACAGGCTTCTCCATAAGTCTGTATAAATCCAAACGCTTTGATCACATCATTAAAGCGAATATTCCAACTCCGATATGCTTGCACCAGCCCGTAAATCGAGCGCTGGAGCTTGCATACCTTGTTAGCGTTCTCTGGATCGACAAAACCTTCTGGTTGCATCATATACAACTCTTCCTTGAGGAAGCCATTAAGGAATGCTGTTTTGACGTCCATTTGCCATATCTCATAATCATAGAATGCGGCAATAGCTAACATGATTCTGACTGACTTCAGCATCGCTACGGGAGAGAAAGTCTCGTCATAGTTAATCCCTTGAACTTGTCGATAACCCTTAGCGACCGAGCCTTATAGATGGTCACATTAACATCCGCGTCTGTCTTCTTCTTAAATATCCATTTATTTTCTATGGCACGCCTATCATCAGGCAAGTCCACCAAAGTCCATACTTTGTTTTCATACATGGATTCTATCTCGGATTTCATGGCTCCAAGCCATTTATTGGAATCCGTGCCCGCCATCGCTTCTTCATAGTTCGAAGGTTCACCGTTGTCTAACAACATGATTTCCAGGACAGGGTTGCCGTACCACTCTGGTGCAGAACGTGCCCTTCTGGACCTTCGAAGTTCAGTAGTAACTTGATTTGTTTCTTCATGATCATCATCATCAACTTCCTCCCTTGTCGGTGCAGGCACCTCAGGAACAGTTTCCTGCGCTGCGCTACTTTCTGGTCCAGGAGGGGTGACTGTCACCTCATCAAGCTCTACTTTCCTCCCACTCACTTCTTTCGAGAGAAACTCTTTCTCCAGAAAGCATCCATTCTTGGCAACAAAGACTTTGCCTTCGGATCTGTGGTAGAAGGTGTACCCAATGGTTTCCTTTGGGTATCCTATGAAGACGCATTTTTCCGATTTGGGTTCGAGCTTTTCAGGTTGAAGTTTCTTGACATAAGCATCGCAACCCCAAACTTTTAGAAACGACAGCTTCGGTTTCTTACCAAACCATAGTTCATACAGAGTCGTCTCAACGGATTTCGACGGAGCCCAATTTAAAGTGAATGCGGCAGTCTCTAAATCATAACCCCAAAAAGATAGCGGTAAATCGGTGAGGGACATCATAGATCGCACCATGTCCAACAGAGTACGATTTCAACGTTCGGACACACCGTTACGTTGAGGTGTTCCGGGCGGTGTCAACTGTGAAACAATTCCACAGCTCCTAAGGTGTGTGACAAATTCATGACTTAAATATTCACCCCCACGATCTGATCGTAAGAACTTTATTTTTCTGTCACGTTGATTCTCAACCTCATTCTGAAATTCCTTGAACTTTTCAAAGGTCTCAGACTTGTGTTTCATCAAATAGATATACCCATATCTACTCAAGTCATCTGTGAGGGTGAGAACATAACGATAGCCTCCGCGAGCCTCAACACTCATTGGACCGCACACATCGGTATGTATGATTTCCAATAAGTTGGTTGCTCGCTCCATTGTTCCGAAGAACGGAGTCTTGGTCATCTTGCCCAAGAGGCATGGTTCGCACATGTCAAATGATTCATAATCAAGAGACTCTAGAAGTCCATCTGAATGGAGCTTCTTCATACGTTTGACACCAATATGACCAAGGCGGCAATGCCACAAGTATGTGGGACTATCATTATCAACTTTACATCTTTTGGCATCTACACTATGAATATGTGTATCATCACGTTCGAGATTCATCAAAAATAAACCATTGACCAGCGGGGCATCACCATAAAACATATCTCTCAAATAAATAGAACAACCATTATTCTCCGATTTGAAAGAGTAGCCATCTCGCACAAGACGAGATCCAGATACAATGTTCATGCTCAAAGCTGGTACTAAATAACAATTATTAAGGTTTAAAACAAATCCCGAGGGTAGATGTAGAGGTAGCGTGCCGACGGCGATCACATCGACCTTGGAACCATTCCCGACGTGCATCGTCACCTCATCCTTCGCCAGTCTCCGCTTATTCCGCAGCTCCTGTTTTGAGTTACAAATGTGAGCAACTACACCGGTATCGAATACCCATGAGCTACTACGAGTGCTGGTAAGGTACACATCAATAACATGTATATCATATATACCTTTGTCGTTGCCGGACTTCTTGTCTGCTAAGTATTTGGGGCAGTTCCGCTTCCAGTGACCCGTTCCCTAGCAATAAAAGCACTCTGTCTCAGGCTTGGGTCCATACTTTGGCTTCTTCCCGACAACAGGCTTGCCGGGCACGGCAACTCCCTTGCCGTCCTTCTTGAAGTTCTTCTTACCCTTGCCTTTCTTGAACTTAGTGGTTTTATTGACCATCAACACTTGATGTTCTTTCTTGATGTCCACCTCCGCTGATTTCAGCATCGAATACACCTCGGGAATGGACTTCTCCATCCCCTGCATATTGAAGTTCAACACGAAGCTCTTGAAGCTTGGTGGGAGCGACTGGAGGATTCTGTCAACGACCGCTTCATCCGGGAGATTCATTCCCAGCTGAGACAAGCGGTTGTGCAATCCAGAAATCTTGAGGATGTGCTCACTAACAGAACTGTTCTCCTCCATCTTACAGCTGTAGAATGCGTCGGAGACATCATATCTCTCGACTCGGGCATGAGCTTGGAAAACCATTTTCAGCTCTTCGAACATCTCATATGCTCCATGGTGCTCAAAACGTTTTTGGAGCCCCGATTCTAAGCTGTAAAGCATGCCGCACTGAACCAGGGAGTAATCATCACAACGCGACTGCCAAGCGTTCATAACGTCTTGGTTTGCCGTGGCGGGAGCGTCACTTAGCGGTGCTTCTAGGACATAAGTTCTCTTGGCAGCTATGAGGATAATCCTCAGGTTACGGACCCAATCCGTATAGTTGCTACCATCGTCTTTCAGCTTGGTTTTCTCTAGGAACGCGTTGAAGTTGAGGGAAACTGGAGCGTGGGCCATTTGATCTACAAGAGATATTGTAAAGAATTTAGACTAAGTTCATGATAATTAAGTTCATCTTAATCAAATTTTAATGAACTCCCACTCAGAATGACATCTCTCTGGTCATCTAAGTGATACACGATCCGAATTGACTAGCCCGTGTCCGATCATCACGTGAGACGGACTAGTCATCAACGGTGAACATCTTCATGTTGATCGTATCTTCTATACGACTCGTGTTCGACCTTTCGGTCTTCCGTGTTCCGAGGCCATGTTTGTACATGCTAGGCTCGTCAAGTGAACCCTAAGTGTATCGCGTGTGTAAATCTGTCTTACACCTGTTGTATGCGAACGTTAGAACCTATCACACCCGATCATCACGTGGTGCTTCGGAGCAACGAACTTTAGCAACGGTGCACAGTTAGGGGAAACACAATTCTTGAAATTTTAGTGAGAGATCATCTTATTTACTACCGTCGTTCTAAGTAAACAAGATGCATAAACATGATAAACATCACATGCAATCAATTAAAGTGACATGATATGGCCAATATCATCTTGCTCCTTGGATCTCCATCTTCGGGGCACCATGATCATCTTGTCACCGGCTCGACACCATGATCTTCATCATCATGATCTCCATCATCGTGTCTTGAAGAAGTCGTCACGCCAACTATTACTTCTACTACTATAGCTAACGTTTAGCAATGAAGTAAAGTAATTACATGGCGTTTATTCAGTGACACGCAGGTCATACAATAATTAAGACAACTCCTATGGCTCCTGCCGGTTGTCAAGTTCATCGACATGCAAGTCGTGATTCCCTATTACAAGAACATGATCAATCTCATACATCACATATATCATTCATCACATCTTCGTTTTGGCCATACCACGTCACATAGCACATGCTGCAAAAACAAGTTAGACGTCCTCTAATTGTTGTTGCAAGTTTTTACGTGGCTTCTATATGTTTTCTAGCAAGAACGTTTCTTACCTACGCCAAAACCACAACGTGATTTGTCAATTTCTATTTACCCTTCATAAGGACCCTTTTCATCGAATCCGATCCGACTAAAGTAGGAGAGACAGACACCCGCCAGCCACCTTATGCATCTAGTGCATCTCTGTCGGTGGAACCCGTCTCACGTAAGCGTACGTGTAAAGTCGGTCCGGGCAGCTTCATCCCACAATACCGCCGAATCAAGATTAACTAGTAACGGCAAGAAAGTTGAACAAACTCAAACGCCCACAACTTTTTGTGTTCTACTCGTGCAAGATGCTACGCATAAGACCTGGCTCTGATACCACTGTTGGGGAATGTAGCATAATTCAAAAAAATTCTACGCTTTCACCAAGATCCAACTAAGGAGACATCTAGCAACGAGCAAGTAAGAGTGCATCTACATACCGTTATGGAGATTGCGAGCGGAAGCTTTCGAAGAAGCATGGATGAAGTAGTCGTACTCTTCACGTTCTTCGTCACCGATGATCTAGCGCCGAACGGACGGCACCTCCGCGTTCAACACACGTCCGGTGCAGCAACGTCACCTCCTTCTTGATCCAGCAAGGGGGGAGGAGAAGTCGTCAGAGATCCAACAGCACAACGGCGTGGTGGTGGATGCAGTGGAGATTGCAGCAGGGCTTCGCCGGGCGCCCTGCGTTTGAGGAGACGGAGATGTGATGGGAGGGGGAGAGGCGCCAGGGCAAGGGTGCGGCTGCCCTCTCCCCCCCACATATATATAGGGGGCCAGGGGGGTGCGCCAGCCCCTGCAGATCCAATCTGCAAGGGGGGCGGCGGCCAGGGGGGAGTCCTTGCCCCCCAAGGCAAGTGGCGCCCCCTCCCCCCCTAGGGTTTCAACCCTAGGCGCATGGGGAGGTGGGCCCAAGTGGTGCGCCAGCCCATTAGGGCTGGACACTTCCCCCTTGCGGCCTAGGGGCCCCACCCGATGGACCCCCGGGGCCCCTCCGGTGGTCCCGAGACGCTCCCGGTGACCCCCGGAGATCACCCGATGGCCGAAACCTGACTTCCTATATATATCAATCTTTACCTCCGGACCATTCCGGAACTCCTCGTGACGTCCGGGATCTCATCCGGGACTCCGAACAACTTTCGGGTTTCCACGTGCATGTATCTCTATGACCCTAGCGTTACCGAACCTTAAGTGTGTAGACCCTACGGGTTCGGGAGACACGTAGACATGACCGAGACCACTCTCCGGTCAATAACCAACAGCGGGATCTGGATACCCATGTTGGTTCCCACGTGTTCCTCGATGATCTTCATCGGTTGAACCACCGTGTCAAGGATTCACTCAATCCCGTATGTTATTCCCTTTGTCCATCGGTACAATACTTGCCCGAGATTCGATCGTCGGTATTCCCGATACCTTGTTCAATCTCGTCATGGCAAGTCTCTTTACTCGATCCGTAATCCATCATCCCGTGACTAACTACTTAGTCACATTGAGCTCATTATGATGATGTCTTACCGAGTGGGCCCAGAGGTACCTCTCCGTCATCCGGAGTGACAATATCCCAGTCTCGGTTCGTACCAACTCAACAGACACTTTCGGTGATACCCGATGCGTACCTTTATAGCCACCCAGTTACGTTGTGACGTTTGGCACACCCAAAGTATTCCTACGGCATCCGGGAGTTGTACAACCTCATGGTCTAAGGAATAAATACTTGACACCGAAAAGCTTATGCATTACGAACTATACGATCTCGTGCTATGCTCAGGATTGGGTCTTGTCCATCACATCATTCTCCTAATGATGTGATCCCGTTATCACTGACATCCTATGTCCATGGTCAGGAAACCGTGACAATCTGTTGATCAACGAACTGGTAACTAGAGGCTTACCAGGGACTCATTGTGGTCTATGTATTCACACATGTATCGCTGTTTCCGTACAATACAATTCAAGCATGAATAACAGACAATTATCATGAACAAGGAAATATAATAATAATACTTTTATTATTGCCTCTAGGGCATATTTCCAACACCTACGTGCTCCATAAATTTCCTTCGAGGTTGGGCTCGTAATAAGGCAGCGGATGCCCAGATCACTGCATTGGATGATGCGGCTGATGTCCATGGCCTCTTGGCGAGGGATTGGCTTGATAGATGTGGTTTAGAGGAGGCCTTGATGCAGTTTCATCGCCAGGCTGAGCTTTACTGGCGTCAGAGGGGCACCTTGAACTGGACCCTTAAGGGCGATTCCCCGGTCGCATATTTCTTCGCTATTGCCAATGGCAGGAGAAGGTGGTGCTCGATCGACATCCTCCTTATTAATGGTGTTAGAGTTTTGGATCAGTCTCTAATTCTTTCACATGTGGTTGAATTCTTCTCCTCCCTCCTTTTTGCCAGGCCGGCGTCCGGCCTCTCGACCTCATCCTCTCTGTGGGATGCTTCTTGTAGGATCTCTAGGGATGACAACGATGCCCTACTTCTTCCTCTCTCTGAGGAGGAGATTTGGGAGGTGATTCGCTCCACCAATTCAAACTCGGCCTCGGGCCCACACGATTTCTCTATTCCTTTTTTAGGAAGTTTTGGCCGCAGCTTCGGTCCCTGGTGTGTAAGATCATTCAGGGATTTTGTTTGGGGACAATAGATATTTCTCGCCTTAATTATGTTGTTATTACTCTCATCCCTAAGGTCAAAGGGGCCGATTTGATTTCGAACTTTAGGCCTATCACCCTCATTAATAATTTCACGAAGTTTCCTGCTAAGGGTATCGCTAATCGCCTCTCTCCTGTTGCCCACAGAACCCTTGGCCCATACCAATATGCGTTCGTCAAAGGGTGGTTCATTCTGGACGGGATCCTTTGCTTGCACGAAATTGTTCATGATCTCAGAATGCGTAAAACTAAGGCGATGATCCTGAAATTGGACTTTGAAAAGGCGTATGATTCGGTTAGTTGGTCATTTCTTACGCAGGTTCTTCTTTCTAAAGGCTTTGATGGAGCCTATGTTGACAAAGTAATGCAGTTGGTCTCGGGTGGCCATGCTGCGATCTCGGTAAACGGCCAGGTTAGTAACTTCCTTGCCAATGGTAGGGGCCTGAGGCAAGGGGACTCGGTCTCTCCTCTTCTGTTTAACTTTGTTGCGTATGCCCTTCCTCGGATCTTGTCTAGGGCTGCCTTATGCAGCCACATCTCCCCTGCCATTTCCCACCTCATTCCTGAGGGTGTAACTCATCTCCAGTATGCGGACGACACAATTACTATGGTGGAATTGAATGATGTTTGCCTTGCTCACCTTAAATTCATTTTGCTCTATTTTGAAGCCTTATCTAGGCTTAAGATCAATTTCTCTAAAAGCGAGGTCATTGTTACTAGTCTGGATAATATGGAGGCCCTGCGGGTTGCCCAACTCCTGAACTGTTCCCTGGGATCCTTCCCCTTAAATATCTGGGCCTTCCGATTTCCCCGGATAAATTACATGCTTAGGAGTTTGCTCCTATGGTTGCTAAGGTGGGTAATAGGGTAATGCCTTGGAGGGGCAGGTACAACACAAGTGCTGGCAAGGTTGCTCTCATCAATTCATGTCTCTCGTCCCTTCCTATGTTTATCATGGGATTCTATCTCCTTTCTATTGGTACTCATGATGGTTTTAATAAGCATAGGGGTGCTTTCTACTGGAATGCTTCGGACAATAGACGGAAATACATGTTGGTTAAGTAGAAAACTATTTGTAGACCCAAAAACCTTGGGGGTTGTGGATTCTTAACACTTCTATTATGAACAAGTGCCTTATGGTCAAATGGTGGTGGAAAATCATGTCCATAGAGGAGGACACCTTGTGGCTATCCATTCTTAAGGCTAAGTATTTTCCTCTTTCTAATCCCATGTTTGCTTCTTCTCATGGAGGGTCTCAATTTTGGAAAGATCTTGTCAAGGTTCACCCCATTTTTAAGGACCACGTTAAGTTTGTGGTTGGTAACGGTGCTTCATTTCGTTTTTGGCTCGATTAGTGGTGTGGAGATTCTACTCTCTTGGTGGCTTCCCCCACTTCGCTTTCGTACTGTCCGAACCCAGATATCTCCATCGTGGAGCTGTCTGCCAACAACTGGGACCTGGCCCTTTTCTGTTAAGTCGTTGTACTCCATGTTAATTGATGGCACCCCCACTAACAAGTTTAGACCTATTTGGCGTGCCCGTATTCCCCCAAAGGTGAAGATCTTTCTTTGGCAAGCTTTCAGGGGCCGACTGCATGTGGCCGATCAAATCCGTAAACACAATGGCACGGGCTCGGACAGATGTGCGCTATGCGGAGACCTGGAGGACACGACCCACATTTACTGTTATTGTGTTTTGGCCAAGTTGGTTTGGTGTTGCTTTAGGTCGTGGCTTCAGGCCTCTTGGAGACCTTCTTCGTTCTCTGAGCTCTGGGCTCTTTCTAATGGCCTGATGGGGGTCACCAAACATTTATTCTGACTCGTCCTAGCTGCGGTATGCTGGGCTCTGTGGACAACTAGAAATAAGTTTATTATTAAACATATTTTTCCTTCTAAACCTAATGATTGCTTATTTAAATCATGCATGTTCCTGCAGCAGTGGAGATGTAATGCCCAGGATGCGACTATATCTCCTACGTGTCGAGGCACGACTTAGAGACATAAGCGCATTCTGGAATGATCGCAAGCATGGTATCTTTACACAACTCGTGTAAAAGTTCAGGGGTGAAGGAGGAAAATAGTTGGCTTACACTCGCCACGTCACACAATGAATACAATAACATACATTCATCCAAATAACACAGGGTCCGACTACAGATGAAATCCAAACGAGAAAAGATACCACAAACACAAGTCCTGATCGCCCCTAGTAGGAACCACTATTGATCGTCAGGATACATAACATAGAAACGACCACGCTCTTCATAGAACACCCAGTGAAGTTCTGATCCATCTCCTGCATTGTTCTTGGTTGTACCTGCATCTGGTGTGTGTTGTAATCTGTGAGCCACAAGGACTCATCAATCACATTCCCGGGTATCAGTACTAACAAAGCCTTTAGGTGTGGAGAGGTAATAAAGTGTTTGCAGCAAGCACTAAGCAACTAACTTACGAGTTCAGAGCGAGATGAGAATATGTGCCAACGGTCGCCATGTTGATCAAGAAGTGATCCTAGCTACTCACGTTCATGCATAACCCCACCGTGTTCACTTCCCGAAGCCCTTCGGAAAGAGACCATCACGGTTACTCACACAGGTAGTGTATTCTTAAGGATATGGTGTCAACTTATCTGCAACCGAATATTAACAAATTACCATCTCCCACATAACCACGGGCACGGCTTTCAAAAGTTCAAAACCCTGCAGGGGTGTCCCAACTTAGCCCATCACAAGCTCACGATCCGCGAAGTCGCGACTCCAAATTGGGAAGATCCGAGTATCCTCGGAATCCCGTGCTCAAGATATTTTGACAAAGGTAAAACTAATCCAGCAAGACCTCCCGGCGTGCCGACACCCTGATAGTAGCCGCGCGTATCTCGTCTCAGGCCATGACCGGATGGGCGATCCTACAGGTAATACCAGCTCTCGGGTTTCCCCAAGGTGGCCCCGCAGAACCCCCAGTTTGGACCAACACTCATGAGGAGCACTGGCCCGGGTTGTTGATTAAGAACTCAGGTTTATAACTCCATATGCAAGTTTTTAGTTGTTAGGCACATGTAGTACCAAAGTTGGGTCTTGCTGGAAAAGCTTTAAGCAGAGCGAACTATCGAGGGGGCCCATAAACCCCAACCGTGTTAGGAACGCAAAATCAAGGAACATAACACCGGTTCATCGGGTCCTAAGGTGGCATGAGTGGAACAAAACACCAAGCAGAAGGCCAAGCCTTCCACCCATTACCAATATATATGTGCATTAATTTAATTAAGATAAATATTGTGGTATCCTGATAAAACAAGTTCGAACATGGAGCAATCTTCGAAACTTCACCTGCAACAAAAAACGCTATAAGAGGGGCTGAGCAAAGTGTACTTAGCCAATCAACGGTTTGCTAGGAAGGCGGTTAGAGTGTTTCATGGCAACATAGGAGGCTGACAAAACAGGAATAGACATCGAGGCATAGCTAAAGAGCGAGACAACTAGCAAGGCAAAGATAGAGGTGATATCGGGGAATGGTCATCTTGCGTGTTAAGTCCACGGAGGGATCGTAACCTTGCTCCTCAAACTCAGTCTCGATAGGAACCTCGAACACCGAATCGTCACCGGGCTCTAACCAACACAACAATACAAACACCGAAACAAAACTCAATCACCATGCAATGCTCAAACACATGATGCAAGATATGATGCATATGTGCATGGACAGGATATGATGCATCTCAAAGGAATATGATGAGTGCACATGTGGCATGGCATTGCAAGAAAAAAATTCATGAAAGGGGACACAACATGAAAAGAGTGCAAGAACCACCATATTCACATATGTAGATATTTAGTTGAACTAATGTGATGCCCCAAGACCGACGCTCCAGTTGCCTTCCATTTATTTTGGTTGTCACCGTGTGTTTTATTTATTTGCTGCATTCATCATGGCATCGTGTGTATTGCATCAGCATGTTTTCAAAACTTGCATCCGTCTGTAGTTGCCCTGTCCTCTCCGTTGCCCGTATCGAGCCTAGACACACTCGCACGCGCCCGCGCACCTCCGGATATTATTTTATAAGTGGCTGGAAAATGTTCTCTGGATGGGATTAAAGTTGGCGTGTGGTCTTATTATAGTGTAGACAGACCGCCTATCAAATTTCGTCGCATTCGGAGTTCGTTTGTTACCCCAACCATTAAACATATAGCGGCACTATAACCGGTAAAGCGTCGGACGTTTTCGGTGTTTCGGAGACCTATGCCGGGTTGCTTCTTCTCTCCCTTCTCGGTCCAACCACGCAGTTGTCCGCGACCGCCTAACATCTCTGCACAACGCACAGACCCCATCACGCTCGTTCGAAACCTGCCCGAACCCGATCCACTCTGACATTACCGATGGGTCCGGATCATCCCCAAACATCCCTAAAACATCTCCATTTTCTCATTTGGACCTTCTAACCTATTTATCTCGGACCTTCCGATTATGATCGAAGGGTCTAGCCGTAGTCCTTTTTCCCTATATATAAACAACCCTCATACCTAATCTAGACTAACCCTAACTTCTAGGGAGTTTGTCCATGCCGCCGCCGCAATCACCTCCCACCTCGGGATCCTCCATTCCTCCACCCACCAACCAGCGCTCGATCCCCACCTGCTCCTCATCGATCCAGATGCCCGCGCCCCCGATCCAAAAATCCTCTCGATCTCTCCCCACCAACCAGCGCATCCCCTGGTTCCCCTCGTCCACCTCCTGCAGCCGTGGTGCCCAAGCACCGGCCGGCCACCGGAGCACCACCACCGGCGACCAGGACCGGCCTCGTCCCGCTTCTCTACTCCCCTGTCTCTCCCTTCCTCTCCGTGATCCTCCCGTTTCTCCCTCTCTCATCCCTGCATCTCTCTCTCTCTCTCTTTCTATCACAGGCAGCCACGAGGAACTGCCCTCGTCCCCGTCCCCATGGAGCTGGGCGTCCCAAGGCAAGCTGCCGGCTTGCCTCTGCTCCGCCTCGAACGTTGCTGGCTAGGACCCTCCTGATACGTCCAAAATGTATCTATAATTTCTGCTTGCTCCATGCCACTTTTGGGTGATATTGCTATGATATTCATACACTTCCATACACTTTTGATCATTTTTGGACTAACTTACTAATCCAGTGCACCCCAGTGCCAGTTTCTGTTTTCGGCTGTTTTTGTATTTCAGGTTTTCACGTTTCGAGAACTGCCCAGAAAAATCCAGAAAAATTATAAAAAAAATCAGCGATCCGGAAACAACACTGCGTCCGAAGGGCAGCCTGGGGGGGCCACCAGGGCTCCAGGCGCCCTGGCGGCGCGCCCCCCCCGGGCCGCGCCGGGGGGGCGCCTGGGCCCCCCGAAGCCCGTCCGGTGCCCCCCTTTGGCATATATTTAGAGGGATCTCCGAAACCCTCAGAAGAGGAACTCCTTTCTCGATCCCATCTCTGTTTCGCCGCCGCCGCCGCTTCCAAGATCGGGAGCACCAGGAGAACTCTTCCCGGCACCCTGCCGGATGGGAGGATCACCACCGGGAGCTTCTCCACCACCATGGACGCCTCCCGGATGACTCGTGAGTAGTCTCCCTTGGACCATGAGTCCATGACCAGTAGCTATGTGATGTTCTCCTCCCATTCTTGTGCTTCACTAATTAGTCCTCGTGAGCTGCCCTACATGATCGAGGCACCTATGTAATCCTTATGCTGTTGCTATGTTGAGTTTACTGGGATCCGATGGATTATGAGATTATGTTCAGATTGATATTGAGTAATATATTTGATTCACCTCTTGTATATTTTAGTTCATAAGTAATTCTTGCATGTTCTCCGTTGTTACTTATTGCTTTGGCCGAATAGTAGGTAGTGACTCCAAGAGGGAACGTTATGCTCGATTGTGGGTTCATGCCCCTCGATGACTAGCTTGAGTGACAGAAACATGATTCTAGGGGATGTGCTGTTGCCACAAGGGGGAAAACAACGGTGCTTGTGCCCGCGGGTGCAAGGATTGTTTACTTTACGCAAAGTTCTTTTAATGCAGTTGTCTGTTGCATGAGTTTACACTATGGGTGGGACTCGCAACTTAATACCAGCGAGATGTTCTGGATAGATATCTCAAGGTGGATGATTAGTAGTAGATATTGATGGATTTCGGTCTACTTACTTTGGCGTACCGCCCATGCTTTGAACATCAACCTTTCTTGCAATGTAGTTAGCATTGGTTTGCGTTCGTGGTCCTGTCAATTGCCCAGCTGTAATTTGTTTACCTCACATAGCTGTTTTATCGTCTTTTGGGAGAGAGACATCACTAGTGAACATCATGAGACTCCGGTCCATATTACCATCATTGATCACATCCACTATTTATTTTCCGTTATTATTTACTATTGCAAAAACTATCTATCACTACTATCATTGCTTTTAAGCCTTTGTGACCTACAAGGCCGGAGAGATTGACAACCTCTCTATACTCGTTGGGAGCAAAGTTATTTGTATCTGTGTGCAGGTCCACGTTGGTTGCTACTAATCTGGCATCGTAGCAATTGACACCTACTTGTTGAACCTAGGAGTCTCTGGGGAATTGATCCTTGGCATCTTTGCTAGGGGAAAACACTTCTACTTACTACATCTTACACCTTCCACTTGGGGTAACCAACGAGGGGTTCGAGGCCCATCAAGGAGTATTTTCTGGCGCCGTTGCCGGGGACTCCACTCTTCAGGATAGGGGAGTTGCATGCTATCTTTTACCTTTGCTTTTTAGTCTTGTTAGTTTACCTTTCATTTTTGCTTTAGTTCCTTTTATCGAAAATCACAAAAATAGTTATCTTGCTTGCTTGCTACTATGGGTTCCACCGAGAACACCAAGTTGTGTGACTTCACTAGTCACAACAACGATGACTTTATCAGCACACCTATCACTACACCTGCCACTTCAGCACCTTCATATGAAATTAAACCTGCTTTACTTGACTTAGTCATGAGAGAACAATTCTCCGGTGCTGGAGATGATGCTGCTTTACACTTGAACAACTTTGTTGAACTTTGTGATATGCAAAAGTACCAAGAAATAGATGGTAATATTGTTAAGCTTAAGATTTTTTCCTTTCTCCTTGAGAGGAGGAGCTAAAATTTGGTTTCAGTCTTTGCCTAGAAATAGCATAGATTCATGGGACAAGTGCAAAGATGCTTTTATCGGAAAATACTATCCACCTGCTAAAATTATCCAACTTAGAAGTAACATCATGAATTTTAAACAATTGGATAATGAACACGTTGCCCAAGCTTGGGAACTTATGAAGTCTCTTATCAAGAACTGCCCTACTCACGGTTTGACTACTTGGATGGTTATCCAAACTTTTTATGCAGGCTTGAACTTTACCTCGCGGAACTTGTTAGACTCGGCCGCGGGAGGAACTTTTATGTCAACTACACTTGGTGTTGCCACAAAGCTTCTCGATGAGATGATGACCAACTATTCCCAATGGCACACCGAACGCGCTCCAACAGGTAGGAAGGTAAACTCTGTCGAGGAGATTTCCTCCCTTAATGAAAAAGTTGACTTGATCATGTCTCTACTTTCGAAGCAATCTACTGTTGATCCTCGTGATGTTCCTTTAAATTCTTTGATTGCTCAAGAACAAGTAGATGTGAACTTTATCTCTAGAAACAATTTTAACAACAATGCTTATAGGAGTAACTTTGGTAACAATTCTAGACCGTTCCCCTCTAACTCTTATGGGAACAACAATGCTTATCCTAGTACCAAGAACTCCAATACTGAACTAGAGACCATGCTTAGAGATTTCATCACTACCCAAAAAGCCTTTAATAAGAATGTAGAAGAGAAACTACATAAACTAGATGATCTTTCTTTTAAGGTAGACCACTTAGCCAATGAGGTAAAATTGCTAAAAATTGAAACTTCTCCTCTTAAGGAGAGGGAAGTCATCCCTATTAATGCTACTCAAGTAGAAATTAATGAAAATATTAGGATGATGGCTAAGCTAAAAGAAAGATGGGCTAGAGAAAGGGAGGAAGAGGAAAGAATTAAGAGCCTTCCTACCCACCACACTGTTGCTACTATCCAAGTTATTGAGGATGTTCACACTCTTAGCACCCAATGTACTCCTGGTCCCAATGGACCTATTAATGGTGATGCTATGACTATAGAAGCTACCAAACAAGTGAACCTTAAGGACACCACTACCACTTTACTTGATGCTCGTGACCTTGATTTTGATAATTGCACTCTTACCGAAGTTATGTATTTCCTTCACAAGATGTCTAGAGATCCCCGCACTAGCATGCTTAACCTTGCCTTCACAGAGCATATCACTAATGCTCTCATCAAAGCTAGGGAGGAGAAACTTAGAGTAGAAGCCTCCATACCTAGAAAGCTAGAAGATGGTTGGGATCCTATGATAAAAATTTATTTGAATGACTTCTCTTGTTATGCATTATGTGATGTTGGTGCTAGTACCTTTGTTATGCCCAAAAGGATATATGATATGCTTAAATTGAAACCTTATGATTCTTGTTCTTTTGGTGTTCGTCTCGTTGATTCTTCCATAAAGAAACCTTTGGGGAGGATCGACGATGTTCTTATTGTTGTCAATGATAATTATGTGCCCATTGATTTCACTATTATGGATATTGAATGTGATCCTTCATGTCCAATTATTTTGGGACGTCCCTTTTTGTGCACCGTTGGTTCTGTCATTGACATGAAAGAGGGTAATATAAAATTTCAGTTTCCTCTCAACAAAGGGATGGAACACTTCCCTCGTAAGAAGGTCATGTTACCTTTTGAGTCCGTTGTACGGGCTAGTTATTCTTTTACTCTTGATAAAACTTGATCTATGCATTATGCCTAGCTTAAAGGCATAAAAGAAAGCGCTTTTGGGAGGCAGCCCACATGAATAAAGTTTTTTTTTTGTTGTGTCTTGATGTTTTTTACTGCTGTAGCATCATCATTGTATCTTTGCTTTTCATATTTGTGCCAAGTATAGCCTCTGATTGCTAGAAAGTTCAAAAGTTGTGAGGTGCTGTCCAGGAAACAGATTCTGTCCTTGGATAGAAAAATTCGTATAAAATCACCAGATCATCTTTTTGGTCTGAATTTTTTGGACAGCGTTCTCTATATAATTTTCTTTCGTGCGTCAGTTCTGAGTTTTTTGATTTGAGTTGCAGAAGTATCCCGAACAGATCAATTACTGCCTGCTGTTCTGTTTTTTCACAGATTCCGTCCTGTTTTGCCTTACCTTCACTTTGCAAATTAAGAACTTGCTTTTTCTTTGCAAAAACCTTTTGTCAGTCTTGAGAAACAGTAGAACTTCAAGAATATCCTTATTTCCAGCAAGGTATAATTATTTTATTAAGGGTACTAACCTCGCTAATCAGATTATGATGAGTTATGTATGAAGGGAGTTTTCAAGTGTGCGAGGGAAGATGGTAAAAAGATTCAGGAGTGTTAAGCGCTCAAGCTTGGGGATGCCCCCGTGCACCCCCAAGAAATATTCAAGGAGACTCAAGCGTCTAAACTTGGGGATGCCCCCGTGCATCCCCTTCTCCATCAACACTATCAGTTCGTCTTTCGTTTCGCTATATTTTTATCACTTCATGTGTTATGTGCTATGCTTGGAGCGTCTTGCTTTTAGTTTTCTTTTTAGTTTTTCATAACAAGTCGGAACCCAGCATTCCTTTATGTGGGAGAGAAACACGCTCCACCTCTACCTAGAACATTACATAAAATTTTCATGTCTATCTATGCTGTGTGTGTTCTTTGTCTTTTAATAGCTACTATCATACTCTGCTCTTAGTATTCATGCTTATCTTTTCAAGAGCTTTTATTTAGTTGGTTGCTTGAACTCTCTTTAATTACCATGCTCACCTTATTAAGAGAGTTTGCTTCCGTTGCATTGGTTAATGTGTCTATGATAAAGATGCTACTTTCATGATGGTGCTTAGTAGTTCAGGTTTTCTTTTGGTTAATCTCAAATAGCTGGGGGGGTTCCCAATGTGTTATTGGAGTACCAACTTGGTTTGTTTGCCTATGATGTGGTATGGTTTAGTAATATCTTCCTTCGAGAATTTATTTTGATTGACTTGGCGTATGCTCACGCATATTCAAGACTGTAAAGAAAGTCTGTCAAGCCTTGATGATCTTTTATTTCTGAGTAGCGATATAACTACCATGCCTGATTCAATATTGCTTTGTCGCTCTGCATGATTATGACCGTCATTGCTCTCTTAGTTGGTCGCTCCCAGTCTTTTGCTAACCTCCACCTGTACTAAGCAAACTAACCGTGCAATACATAGCTCATGGGAAAGTAGCCTAAAAACTATTGTGGTAAAGAATATGTTGCTTATGTATCTTATTTCTTACAAGTTGCTTGCTAAGCGGTAACCATGTTTCTGGGGACGCCATCAACTGTCACACTTTTGTTGAATATCATGTGAGTTGCTATGCATGTTCGTCTTGTCTGAAGTAAGGGTGATTTACCGTGGGTTGAATAACTATGCATATTGTTAGAGAAGAACATTGGGCCGCCAACCAAAGCCATGCATCATGGTGGAAGTTTTAGCTTGGACCTTAATCCTCAATCTCTTATGAGAATATGCTTATGCATTGAAGAGGAGTCCATCATCTATTTTCTATGTTGTCCCGGTATGGATGTCCTCAAGTTGAGATCTATCAAAAACGAGAAATCAAATGCGATCTATCTCCTTGGACCTTTGTACAGGTGGCATAGAGGTACCCCTTTGTGACACTTGGTTAAAACATATGTAATGCAATGATAACCCATGGGGATCCGAGCTAATTAGGACAAGGAGCGAGCACTATTGGTATTCGATGCATGAGGCTTGCAACTTATAGGATGTTTTATGCATGACACATATGAAGTACTACTACCGTTGACACAATTGCTTCCATGTTTTCAAAATAAAAAGCTTTAGCACTTAACCTTTCTTTTACCTTTATGTTGAAGCACCAACTACTGAGAGCATGATTGTCATTCTGAGTGTAATGTACATTGTCCCAAAGTAGCATTGTCTTTTGCATGATTGTGATATCGCTTATTCTGAAATGATTGTATCTAGTCATCACTTAAACCTTGAAGGTGCCCTTGCATTTATGTTTTGCATCACTAAAGGGGGCAAGCTAGATATCACTTTATCATATTTGCACATCATGTTAATTACAAATCTTTTTGATGTTTCAATTTCATGTTGTAAAACTTTCAGTCATTTGTGATTTTCTCTTGAGACAACTTAATTACTTTAGAATCATTGTCTCAGTAAGCTTTTGTCATATGACTATGAGAAAGTCCTATATAGTTAATAACATGTCACCACACAAATTATTCTTGTTATCATTTACCTACTCGAGGACGAGCAGGAATTAAGCTTGGGGATGTTGATACGTCCAAAACGTATCTATAATTTCTGCTTGCTCCATGCCACTTTTGGGTGATATTGCTATGATATACATACACTTCCATACACTTTTGATCATATTTGGACTAACTTACTAATCCAGTGCACCCCAGTGCCAATTTCGGTTTTCGGCTGTTTTTGTATTTCAGGTTTTCACGTTTCGAGAACTGCCCAGAAAAATCCAGAAAAATTATATAAAAAATCAGCGATCCGGAAACAACACTGCGTCCGAAGGGCAGCTTGGGGGGGGGGCACCAGGCCTCCAGGCGCCCTGGCGGCTGATGGGCCTCGAACCCCTCGTTGGATTACCCCAAGTGGAAGGTGTAAGATGCAGTAAGTAGAAGTGTTTTCCCTTAGCAAAGATGCCAAGGATCGAATCCCCAGAGATTCCTAGGTTCAACAGGTAGGTGTCAACCGCTAACGGCGCAATTAGCAATCAACGTGGACCTGCACATAGATACAAATAACTTTGCTCCCAACGAGTACAGAGAGGTTGTCAATCTCTCCGGCCTTGTAGTTCACAAAGGGTTAAAAGCAATATGATTGTAGTGATAGATAGTAATTTGCAATAGTAAATAAAATAGCGAAAAGTAAAATAGTGTATGTGATCAATGATAGTAATATGGACCGGAGTCACATGATGTTCACTAGTGATGTCTCTCTCCCAAAAGACGATAAAACAGCTATGTGAGGTAACAAATTACAGCTGGGCAATTGACAGGACCACGAACGCAAACTAATGCTGACTACATTGCAAGAAAGGTTGAGGTTCAAAGCATGGGCGGTACGCCAAAGTAAGTAGACCGAAATCCATCTGCATCTACTACTAATCATCCACCTTGAGATATCTATCCAGAACATCTCGCTGGCATTAAGTTGCGAGTCCCACCCATAGTGTAAACTCAATGCAACAGACAACTGCATTAAAAGAACTTTGCGTAAAGTAAACAATCCTTGCACCCGCGGGCACAAGCACCGTTGTTTTCCCCCTTGTGGAAACAGCACATCCCCTAGACTCATGTTTCTGTCACTCAAGCTAGTCATCGAGGGGCATGAACCCACAATCGAGCATAACATTCCCTCTTGGAGTCACTACCTACTACTTGGCCAAAGCAATAAATAACAACGGAGAACATGCAAGAATTACTTATGAACTAAAATATAAAAGAGGTGAATCAAATATATTACTCAAGATCAATCTGAACATAATCTCATAATCCATCGGATCCCAGCAAACTCAACATAACAACAACACAAGGATTACATACGTGCCTCGATCATGTAGGGCAGCTCACGAGGACTAATTAGTGAAGCACAAGAACGGGAGGAGAACATCACATAGCTACTGGTCATGGACTCATGGTCCAAGGGAGACTACTCACGAGTCATCCGGGAGGCGTCCATGGTGGTGGAGAAGCTCCCGGTGGTGATCCTCCCCTCCGGCAGGGTGCCGAGAAGAGTTCTCCTGGTGCTCCCGATCTTGGGAGCGGCGGCGGCGGCGGAACAGAGATGGGATCGCGAAAAGAAGTCCTCTTTCAAGGGTTACGGGGGACCCTTTAAATATCTGCCAAAGTAGGGCATCGGGGGGCTCTCGGGGTGCCGAGGCGCCCCCCCCCCGGCGCGACCCAGGGGGGGCGCGCCCACAGGGCGCTAGGGGCCCCTGTGCCCCCCCAGGCTCCCCTTCGGAACCAGTGTCGTTCCCGATACGCTGATTTTTTATATATTTTTTCTGTATTTTTCTGGGCAGTTCTCGAAACGTGAAAACCTGAAATACAAAAACAGCCGAAAACAGAAACTGGCACTGGGGTGCACTGGATTAGTAAGTTAGTCCAAATATGATCAAAAGTGTATGGAAGTGTATGAATATCATAGCAATATCACCCAAAAGTGGCATGGAGCAAGCATAAATTATAGATACGTTTTGGACGTATCAACATCCCCAAGCTTAATTCCTGCTCGTCCTCAAGTAGGTAAATGATAACAAGAATAATTTCTGTGGTGAAATGCTATTAACCATATAAGACTTTCTCATAGTCATATGACAAATGCTTACTGAGACAATGATTCTAAAGTACTTAAGTTGTCTCAAGAGAAAATCACAAATGACTGAAAGTTTTACAATATGAAACTGAAACATCAAAAAGATTTGCAATGAACATGATGTGCAAATATGATCAAGTAATATCTAGCTTGCCCCCTTTAGTGATGCAAAACATAAGTGCAGGGGCACCTTCAAGGTTTAAGTGATGACTAGATACAATCATTTCAGAATAAACGATATCACAATCATGCAAAAGACAATGCTACTTTGGGACAATGCACATTACACTCAGAATGACAATCATGCTCTCAGTAGTTGATGCTTAAAGTGCTAGAGCTTTTTATTTGGAAACATGGAAGCAATTGTGTCAACGGTAGTCGTACTTCATATGTGTCATGTATAAAACATCTTATAAGTTGCAAGCCTCATGCATCGAATACCAATAGTGCTCGCTCCTTGTCCTAATTAGCTCGGATCCCCATGGGTTATCATTGCATTGCATATGTTTTTACCAAGTGTCACAAAGGGGTACCTCTATGCCACCTGTACAAAGGTCCAAGGAGATAGATCGCATTTGATTTCTCGTTTTTGATAAATCTCAACTTAGAAAATAGATGATGGACTCCTCTTTAATGCATAAGCATATTCTCATGAGAGATTGAGGATTAAGGTCCAAGCTAAAACTTCCACCATGATGCATGGCTTTGGTTGGCGGCCCAATGTTCTTCTCTAACAATATGCATATTAATTCAACCCACGGTAAATCACCCTTACTTCAGACAAGACGAACATGCATAGCAACTCACATGATATTCAACAAAAGTGTGACAGTTGATGGCGTCCCCAGAAACATGGTTACCGCTCAGTAAGAACTCATAAGAAATAAGATACATAAGCAACATATTCTTTACCACAATAGTTTTTAGGCTACTTTCCCATGAGCTATATATTGCATGGTTAATTTTCTTAGTGCAGGTGTAGGTTAGCAAAAGACTGGGAGCGACCAACTAAGAGAGCAATGACGGTCATAATCATGCAGAGCGACAAAGCAATATTGAATCAGGCATGGTAGTTATATCGCTACTTAGAAACAAAAGATCATCAAGGCTTGACAGACTTTCTTTACAGTCTTGAATATGCGTGAGCATACGCCAAGTCAATCAAAATAAATTCTCAAAGGAAGATATTACTAAACCATACCACATCATAGGCAAACAAACCAAGTTGGTATTCCAATGACACATTGGGAACCCCCCAGCTATCTGAGATTAACCATAAGAAAACCTGAACTACTAAGCACCATCATGAAAGTAGCATCTTTATCATAGACATATTAACCAATGCAACGGAAGCAAACTCTCTTAATAAGGTGATCATGATAATTAAAAAGAGTTCAAGCAACCAACTAAATAAAAGCTCTTGAAAAGATAAGCATGAATACTAAGAGCAGATCACGATAGTAGCTATTTAAAAGACAAAGAAAACACACAGCATAGATAGACATGAAAATTCTATGTAATGTTCTAGGTAGAGGTGGAGCGTGTTTCTCTCCCACATAAAGGAATGCTGGGTTCCGACTCGTTATGAAAAACTAAAAAGAAAACTAAAAGCAAGACGCTCCAAGCATAGCACATAACACATGAAGTGATAAAAATATAGCGGAACGAAAGACGAACTGATAATGTTGATGGAGAAGGGGATGCACGGGGGGCATCCCCAAGCTTAGACGCTTGAGTCTCCTTGAATATTTCTTGGGGGTGCACGGGGGCATCCCCAAGCTTGAGCGCTTGACACTCCTGAATCTTTTTATCATCTTCCCTCGCACACTTGAAAACTCCCTTCATACATAACTCATCATAATCTGATTAGCGAGGTTAGTAACCTTAATAAAATAATTATACCTTGCTGGAAATAAGGATATTCTTGAAGTTCTACTGTTTCTCAAGATTGCCAAAAGGTTTTTGCAAAGAAAAAGCAAGTTCTTAATTTGCAAAGTGAAGGTAAGGCAAAACAGGACAGAATATGTGAAAAACAGAACAGCAGGCAGTAATTGACCTGTTCGGGATACTTCTGCAACTCAAATAAAAAAACTCAGAACTGACGCACGAAAGACAATTATATAGAGAACGCTTTCGAAAAAATTAAGACCAAAAAGATGATCTGGTGATTTTATACGAATTTTTCTATCCAACGATACAGAATCTGTTTCCTGGACAACACCTCACAACTTTTGAACTTTCTAGCAATCAGAGGCTATACTTGGCACAAATATGAAAAGCAACGATACAATGATGATGCTACAGCAGTAAACAACATCAAGACACAACAAAAGCAAAATTTTTATTCATGTGGGCTGCCTCCCAAAAGCGCTTTCTTTTATGCCTTTAAGCTAGGCATAATGCAAAGATCAAGTTTTATCAAGAGTAAAAGAATAGCTAGCCCGTACAACGGACTCAAAAGGTAACTTGACCTTCTTACGAGGGAAGTGTTCCATCCCTTTCTTGAGAGGAAACTGAAATTTTATATTACCCTCTTTCATGTCAATGACAGCACCAACGGTGCGCAAAAAGGGACGTCCCAAAATAATTGGACATGAAGGATCACATTCAATATCCATAATAGTGAAATCAACGGGCACATAATTATCATTGACAACAATAAAAACATCGTCGATCCTCCCCAAAGGTTTCTTTATGGAAGAATCAAGGAGACGAACACCAAAAGAACAAGAATCATAAGGTTTCAATTTAAGCATATCATATATCCTTTTGGGCATAACAGAGGTACTAGCACCAACATCACATAATGCATAACAAGAGAAGTCATTCAAATAAATTTTTATCATAGGTTCCAAACCATCCTCTAGCTTTCTAGGTATGGAGGCTTCTACTCTAAGTTTCTCCTCCCTAGCTTTGATGAGAGCATTAGTGATATGCTCTGTGAAGGCAAGGTTAAGCGTGCTAGTGCGGGGATCTCTAGACATTTTGTGAAGGAAAACAATAACTTCTGTAAGAGTGTAATTATCAAAATCAAGGTCACGAGCATCAAGTAAGGTAGTAGTGGTGTCCTTAAGGCTCACCTGTCTGGTAGTTGACATGGCATCACCATTAATAGGTCCATTGGGACCAGGAGTACATTGGGTGCTAAGAGTGTGAACATTCTCAATAACTTGGATAGTAGCAACAGTGTGGTGGGTAGGAAGGCTCTTAAGTCTTTCCTCTTCCTCCCTTTCTCTAGCCCATCTCTCTTTAAGCTTAGCGATCATCCTAATGTTTTCATTGATTTGCACTTGAGTAGCATTAATAGGGATGACTTCCTTCTCCTTAAGAAAAGAAGTTTCAATTTTTAGCAACTTTAACTCATTGGCTAAGTGGTCTACCTTAAAAGAAAGATCATCTAGTTTATGTAGTTTCTCTTCTACATTCTTATTAAAGGCTTTTTGGGTAGTGATGAAATCTCTATGCATGCTCTCTAGTTCAGTGTTGGAGTTCTTGGTATTAGGATAAGCATTGTTGTTCCCATAAGAGTTAGAGGGGAACGGTCTAGAATTGTTACCAAAGTTACTCCTATAAGCATTGTTATTGAAATTGTTTCTAGAGACAAAATTAACATATACTTGTTCTTGAGCAATCAAAGAATTTAAAGGAACATCACGAGGATCAACAGTAGATTGCTTCGAAAGTAGAGACATGATCAAGTCAACTTTTTCATTGAGGGAGGAGATCTCCTTGACAGAGTTTACCTTCCTACCTGTTGGAGCGCGTTCGGTGTGACATTGGGAATAGTTGGTCATCATCTCATCGAGAAGCTTTGTGGCAGCACCAAGTGTAGTTGACATAAAAGTTCCTCCCGTGGCCGAGTCTAACAAGTTCCGCGAGGTAAAGTTCAAGCCTGCATAAAAAGTTCGGATAACCATCCAAGTAGTCAAACCGTGAGTAGGGCAGTTTTTGATAAGAGACTTCATACGTTCCCAAGCTTGGGCAACGTGTTCATTATCCAATTGTTTAAAATTCATGATGTTACTTCTAAATTGGATAATTTTAGCAGGTGGGTAGTATTTTCCGATAAAAGCATCTTTGCACTTGTCCCATGAATCTATGCTATTTCTAGGCAAAGACTGAAACCAAATTTTAGCTCCTCCTCTCAAAGAGAAAGGAAAAAAGCTTAAGCTTAACAATATTACCATCTATTTCTTGGTACTTTTGCATATCACAAAGTTCTACAAAGTTGTTCAAGTGTAAAGCAGCATCATCTCCAGCACCGGAGAATTGTTCTCTCATGACTAAGTTAAGTAAAGCAGGTTTAATTTCATATGAAGGTGCTGAAGTGGCAGGTGTAGTGATAGGTGTGCTGATAAAGTCATCGTTGTTGTGACTAGTGAAGTCACACAACTTGGTGTTCTCGGTGGAACCCATAGTAGCAAGCAAGCAAGATAACTATTTTTGTGATTTTCGATAAAAAGGTACTAAAGCAAAATAATGATAGGTAAACTAACAAGACTAATAAGCAAAGGTAAAAGATAGCATGCAACTCCCCTATCCTGAAGAGTGAAGTCCGCGGCAACGGCGCCAGAAAATACTCCTTGATGGGCCTCGAACCCCTCGTTGGATTACCCCAAGTGGAAGCTGTAAGATGCAGTAAGTAGAAGTGTTTTCCCTTAGCAAAGATGCCAAGGATCGAATCCCCAGAGACTCCTAGGTTCAACAGGTAGGTGTCAACCGCTAACGGCGCAATTAGCAATCAACGTGGACCTGCACACAGATACAAATAACTTTGCTCCCAACGAGTACAGAGAGGTTGTCAATCTCTCCGGCCTTGTAGTTCACAAAGGGTTAAAAGCAATATGATAGTAGTGATAGATAGTAATTTGCAATAGTAAATAAAATAGCGGAAAGTAAAATAGTGTATTTGATCAATGATAGTAATTTGGACCGGAGTCACATGATGTTCACTAGTGATGTCTCTCTCCCAAAAGACGATAAAACAGCTATGTGAGGTAACAAATTACAACTGGGCAATTGACAGGACCACGAACGCAAACCAATGCTGACTACATTGCAAGAAAGGTTGAGGTTCAAAGCATGGGCGGTACGCCAAAGTAAGTAGACCGAAATCCATCTGCATCTACTACTAATCATCCACCTTGAGATATCTATCCAGAACATCTCGCTGGTATTAAGTTGTGAGTCCCACCCATAGTGTAAACTCAATGCAACAGACAACTGCATTAAAAGAACTTTGCATAAAGTAAACAATCCTTGCACCCGCGGGCACAAGCACCGTTGTTTTCCCACTTGTGGCAACAGCACATCCCCTAGACTCATGTTTTTGTCACTCAAGCTAGTCATCGAGGGGCATGGACCCACAATCGAGCATAACGTTCCCTCTTGTTGTCACTACCTACTACTTGGCCAAAGCAATAAATAACAACGGAGAACATGCAAGAATTACTTATGAACTAAAATATAAAAGAGGTGAATCAAATATATTACTCAAGATCAATCTGAACATAATCTCATAATCCATCGGATCCCAGCAAACTCAACATAGCAACAACACAAGGATTACATAGGTGCCTCGATCATGTAGGGCAGCTCACGAGGACTAATTAGTGAAGCACAAGAACGGGAGGAGAACATCACATAACTACTGGTCATGGACTCATGGTCCAAGGGAGACTACTCACGAGTCATCCGGGAGGCGTCCATGGTGGTGGAGAAGCTCCCGGTGGTGATCCTCCCCTCCGGCAGGGTGCCGGGAAGAGTTCTCCTGGTGCTCCCGATCTTGGGAGCGGCGGCGGCGGCGGAACAGAGATGGGATCGTGAAAAGAAGTCCTCTTTCAAGGGTTACGGGGGACCCTTTAAATATCTGCCAAAGTAGGGCATCGGGGGGCTCTCGGGGTGCCGAGGCGCCACCCGGCGCGGCCCAGGGGGGGGGCCCCCACAGGGCGCCTAGCGCCCCTGTGGCCCCCCCAGGCTCCCCTTCGGAAGCAGTGTCGTTCCCGATACGCTGATTTTTTATATATTTTTTCTGTATTTTTCTGGGCAGTTCTCGAAACGTGAAAACCTGAAATACAAAAACAGCCGAAAACAGAAACTGGCACTAGGGTGCACTGGATTAGTAAGTTAGTGCAAATATGATCTAAAGTGTATGGAAGTGTATGAATATCATAGCAATATCACCCAAAAGTGGCATGGAGCAAGCAGAAATTATAGATACGTTTTGGACGTATCAGCGGCGCCCCCCCCCCCCTGGGCCGCGCCGGGGGGGCGCCTGGGCCCCCCGAAGCTCGTCCGGTGCCCCCCTTTGGCATATATTTAGAGGGACCTCCGAAACCCTCAGAAGAGAAACTCTTTTCGCGATCCCATCTCTGTTCCGCCGCCGCCGCCGCTTCCAAGATCGGGAGCACCAGGAGAACTCTTCCCGGCACCCTGCCGGAGGGGAGGATCACCACCGGGAGCTTCTCCACCACCATGGACGCCTCCCGGATGACTCGTGAGTAGTCTCCCTTGGACCATGAGTCCATGACCAGTAGCTATGTGATGTTCTTCTCCAGTTCTTGTGCTTCACTAATTAGTCCTCGTGAGCTGCCCTACATGATCGAGGCACCTATGTAATCCTTATGCTGTTGCTATGTTGAGTTTGCTGGGATCCGATGGATTATGAGATTATGTTCAGATTGATCTTGAGTAATATATTTGATTCACCTCTTTTATATTTTAGTTCATAAGTAATTCTTCCATGTTCTCCGTTGTTACTTATTGCTTTGGCCGAGTAGTAGGTAGTGACTCCAAGAGGGAACGTTATGCTCGATTGTGGGTTCATGCCCCTCGATGACTAGCTTGAGTGACAGAAACATGAGTCTAGGGGATGTGTTGTTGCCACAAGGGGGAAAACAACGGTGCTTGTGACCGCGGGTGCAAGGATTGTTTACTTTACGCAAAGTTCTTTTAATGCAGTTGTCTGTTGCATTGAGTTTACACTATGGGTGGGACTCGCAACTTAATACCAGCGAGATGTTCTAGATAGATATCTCAAGGTGGATGATTAGTAGTAGATATTGATGGATTTCGGACTACTTACTTTGGCGTACCGCGCATGCTTTGAACCTCAACCTTTCTTGCAATGTAGTCAGCATTGGTTTGCGTTCGTGGTCCTGTCAATTGCCCAGCTGTAATTTGTTTACCTCACATAGCTGTTTTATCGTCTTTTGGGAGAGAGACATCACTAGTGAACATCATGAGACTCCGGTCCATATTACCATCATTGATCACATCCACTATTTATTTTCCGTTATTATTTACTATTGCAAAAACTATCTATCACTACTATCATTGCTTTTAACCCTTTGTGAACTACAAGGCCGGAGAGATTGACAACCTCTCTGTACTCGTTGGGAGCAAAGTTATTTGTATCTGTGTGCAGGTCCACGTTGGTTGCTACTAATCTGGCGCCGTAGCAATTGACACCTACTTGTTGAACCTAGGAGTCTCTGGGGAATCGATCCTTGGCATCTTTGCTAGGGGAAAACACTTCTACTTACTGCATCTTACACCTTCCACTTGGGGTAACCAACGAGGGGTTCGAGGCCCATCACCTCCTCGCCGGCCAAGTACCTCCATCGAAGCCGAACCCCTCCACCAAGTTTCACAGTCCGTGTGGCCGTGGAGCTCACCGGCGTCGTCCTCGAGTCGTCCCAGCCTCATCGTCGTTTGCCTCCTCGCCGGATTCGAGGTCCCGCCGCCCCAGCAAGTGCCTCGCTAGATCCGGTAGTCCCGCACCAAGTCCCTGCCTCCCCAGAGATCCTCGCCTTCCGCCTGGATCCACCGTGCCTCCGCGGTTCCCTGTCTTCATCTTCTGCATCGAGCAGCAGCAGTTCGGGCAGAGGAAGACGCCTCTGCCTCGACCGCTCGCCCTCCTCTGCTTCGTCATGGGCCGCGTCCACTGCCCCGCACGAGGCCAGCGCCTCCCCAAGGCCCAGCGCGCCCCTCTCCTCTACGATATGGGCCATAGCCCGTGGTGAGCAGCCAGACGCCAGCCAATTCAGCCCAGTGCTGTTTTTTTTTTCTCTTCCTGCGATTTGTCTTTTTAACTAGGATTTTCAGTTTTGCAAAATAGTCCCTCTAGATCATGCATTTAATAACTCCTAAACCATGCATCAGAATTAGACAAAGTTAACATGTAAATTGCTTAGAATTCTGTGTAGAATCATAATAACCAACTTTCATGCATGTTTAAAATGTTAAACTTGTTGTTTGAATTACTTTGTATAAATAACATGCAAAAATGGTTTAATTCATAACTAAATAACCGTAGCTCCAAATTTAATAAACTTTATATGTAAATGGGGAGGAAAATTGTGTAGAATAACATGGTGCATTTACCTTTGCTGTTTAATAACTTTAAAAAATGCTTTTATGCAGAATAGTAGCAAATTCAAAATATGCACATGGGGATTTTCCGGAATTGTTGTTGTTATTTCCGGCCTCATTTAAAATGCCTAGATAGTGTAGCTTACTTGTGCTTCACCCCTTGACATATTTAACAACATTTAATATTGTTGGGTACATAAACGAGAGTCAACTAAATAAATATAATGTGGTGTTTTATCGATGTGCAACTCGTTGCATATTGAGCTCCACTTAAATTGTAGTGTTGTTTGAGAACTTTGCCATGCCATGCATATTTCAACCGGACATGCATCATACTTGTTTGTGCATCATGACATGTTTATGCTTGAGTGTTTACTGTGTTGTTTGCTTCTTTCCGGTATGCTTCTCTCGTTAGCTTCGCTTTCGTTCCGGAGTTGTGAGGATTTGTTCGACTACTTCATGGACTCGTTCTGCTTCCTTGCGGAATACCAAGCAAGATGACCATTCCCCGACATCACCTCTATCTTTGCCTATGCTAGTTGTCACACTCTTTAGTTATGCCTCGATGCCTATTCTTCTTGTCAGCCTCCTATGTTGCCATGAAACACTCTAACCGTCTTCCTAGCAAACCATTGTTTGGCTAAGTACGCTTTTGCTCAGCCCCTCTTATAGCATTGTTAGTTGCAGGTGAAGTTTTTAAGACTGCTCCATGATAAACTTGTTATCGGGATAACGCAATATATTACATGTTAAACTAATGCACCTATATATATTGGTAATGGGTGGAAGGCTAAGCCTTTCTGCTTGGTGTTTTGTTCCACTCATGCCACCTTAGGACCCGATAAACCGGTGTTATGTTCCTTTATTTTGCGTTCCTAACACGGTTGGGGTTTATGGGCCCCCTCGATAATTCGCATTGCTTAAAGCTTTTCCAGCAAGGCCCAACTTTGGTTTTAATTTGCCTCATAATAAAAAACTTAATTAATTAATTGCATAGGGGGTCATGTCCTCGGGTTCTTAATTCTACATAACAGGGGGGCCAGTGCTGATGGTGTTGGTCCCAAACGGGGGTTATGCGGGGCCACCACGGGGAAACTCGAGGTTTGGCTCCCGTAGGATCGCCCATCCAGTCGTGGCCTGAGACAAGATACGCGCGGTTACTATCAGGGTGTTGGCACGCTGGGAGGTCTTGCTGGATTAGTTGTACCTTTGTCGAAATATCTTGAGCACGGGATTCCGAGAATACCCGGGTCTTCCCACTTTGGAGTTGCGACTCCGCAGATCATGAGCTTGTGATGGGCTAAGTTGGGACACCTCTGCAGGGTGTGATCTTTCGAAAGCCATGCCCGCGGTTATGTGGCAGATGGGAATTTGTTAATATCCGATTGTAGATAACTTGACACCATATCCATAAGAATACACTACCTGTGTGAGTAACCGTGATGGTCTCTTTCCGATGGGCTTCGGGAAGTGAACATGGTGGGGGTTATGTTTGATCGTGAGTAGCTAGGATCACTTCTTGATCAACTTGGCGACCGTTGGCACTTGTTCTCTTCTCGCTCTTAACTCGTAAGCTAGATGCTTAGTGCTTGCTGCAGACACTTTTATAGCCTTTCCTCACCTAAGGCTTTGGTAGTTTTGATACCCGGGAACGGGATTGCTGAGTCCTTTGTGGCTCACAGTTTCAACACACACCAGATGCAGGTACCGCTGAGAACGATGCAGGAGATGGATCAGAACTTCAGTGGAAGTTCGATGAAGAGCGTGGACGTTACAATGTTTTCGTATCCCGACGATCAGTAGTGGTTCCTACTAGGGGCGATCAAGCCTTGTGTTTATGATATCTTTCTCGTTTGGTTTTCGTCCGTAGTCGAACCCTGTGTTATTCGGATGATTGTATGTTATTGTATTAATTGTGTGACGTGGCGAGTGTAAGCCAACTATCTTTTACAATTTCATCCCTGAATTTCACATGAGATGTGCAAAGATACCATACTTGAGATCATTCTAGTATGTGCTTATGTCTTCAAGTCGTGCCTCGACACGTGGGAGACATAGTTGCATACTGGGCATTACAACTAACCAAGCCCCCAACAAGTTTCAAAAGTTGTTTAGCATGGCAAGGGGTGCAACTAAGAACAACAACATCATGCAAGCATTTTAAATGGGCCGCAAGGAACAAACAACAATTCCGGGAACTCCCATGTGCATATAAAACAATGTAGAACAGATCTATTGTAAGCTTATTTTAGAGTTGTTAAACATTTAAAGTAATATCACCATCTTAATCTACACATTTTTCCACCCCAAATACATATAAAGTTTGTCAAATCTAGAGCTACGGTTCTTTAATTATGAATTAAACAAGTTTGAACATGCTTTTAACACAAATATATTCAAACAACATTTTAAATGTTTTTAACATGGCAGCAAAAAGCATATAAATGATCTACACTAAAAACTAAGCAGTTTTCATATATAAAACATTTTGAACAGATGCATATTTCAAAAGATATGATGAATTCAAATTGCAAACAAAATTTAAACAAAACAAACAAACAGAAAAGAAAAAGGGCATCGCCGACTGCTAGGCTTCTCGCCCCTCGTTGGTTACCCCAAGTGGAAGGTGTGAGATGTAGTGTTGCGGAAGTTTTTCCCTTGGCAAAGATACCAAGGATCGAATCCCCAGAGACTCCTAGGTTCAACAAGAAGGTGTCAACTGCTATGGCGCCAGATATTAGCAATCAACGTGGACCTGCACACAGATACAAATAACTTTGCTCCCAATGAGTACAGAGAGGTTGTCAATCCCTCCGGCCTTGTAGTTCACAAAGGATTAAACGCAAATGATAGTAGTGATAGATAATGTTTGCAATAGTAAATAATAGCGAAAAGTAAATAGCGGATGTGATCAATGATGGTAATATGGACCGGAGTCTCATGATGTTCACTAGTGATGTCTCTCTCCCAAAAGACGATAAAACAACTATGTGAGGTAAACGAATTACAGCTGGGCAATTGACAGGACCACGAACGCAAACCAATGCTGACTACATTGCAAGAAAGGTTGAGGTTCAAAGCATGGGCGGTACGCCAAAGTAAGTAGACCGAAATCCATCAATATCTACTACTAATCATCCACCTTGAGATATCTATAAAGAACATCTCGCTGGTATTAAGTTGCGAGTCCCACCCATAGTGTAAACTCAAAGCAACAGACAACTGCATTAAAAGAACTTTGCGTAAAGTAAACAATCCTTGCACCCACGGGCACAAGCACCGTTGTTTTCCCCCTTGTGGCAACAGCACATCCCCTAGACTCATGTTTCTGTCACTCAAGCTAGTCATCCAGGGGCATGAACCCACAATCAAGCATAACGTTCCCTCTTGGAGTCACTACCTACTACTGGGCCAAAGCAATAAATAACAACGGAGAACATGCAAGAATTACTTATGAACATAAATATAAAAGAGGTAGATCAAATATATTACTCAAGAACAATCTGAACATAATCTCATAATCCATCGGACCCCAGCAAACTCATCATAGCAACAGCATAAGGATTACATATGTGCCTCGATCATGTAGGGCAGCTCACGAGGACTAATTAGTGAAGCACAAGAACGGGAGGAGAACATCACATAGCTACTGGTCATGGACTCATGGTCCAAGGGAGACTACTCACAACTCCTCCGGGAGGCGTCCATGGTGGTGGAGAGGCTCCCGGTGGTGATCCTCCCCTCCGGCAGGGTGCCGGGAAGAGTTCTCCTGGTGCTCCCGATCTTGGAAGCGGCGGCGGCGGCGGAACAGAGATGAGATCGCGAAAAAGAGTTCCTGTTTCGAGGGTTTCGGGCGACGCTTTAAATATATGCCAAAGGGGGGAATCGGAGGAGCCTCGGGGGGCCCAGGCGCCCCCCGGCGCGGCCCTGGGGGGGCGCGCCACTAGGGCGCCTGGAGCCCTGGTGGCCCCCCCGGCTGTCCTTCGGGCGCACGGTAGTTTCTGGAACGCTGATTTTTTATATAATTTTTCTGGATTTTTCCTGGCAGTTCTCGTAACGTGAAAACCTGAAATACAAAAACAACCGAAAACAGAAACTGGCACTGGGGTGCACTGAGTTAATAGGTTAGTCCAAATATGATCAAAAGTGTATGGAAGTGTACAAATAACATAGCAATATCACCCAAAAGAGGCATGGAGCAAGCAAAAATTATAGATACGTTTTGGACGTATCAACATCCCCAAGCTTAATTCCTGCTCGTCCTCGAGTAGGTAAATGATAACAAGAATAATTTCTGTGGTGACATGCTATTAACCATATAGGACTTTTCATAGTCATATGACAAAAGCTTACTGAGATAATGAATCTGTAGTAATTAAGTTGCCTCATGAGAAAATCACAAAGAACTGAAAGTTTTACAACATGATATTGAAACATCAAATAGATTTGCAATGAACATGATGTGCAAATATGATAAAGTGATATCTAGCTTGCCCCCTTTAGTGATGCAAAACATAAATGCAGGGGCACCTTCAAGGTTTAAGTGATGACTAGATACCATGATTTCAAAATAAACGATATCACAATCATGCAAAAGACAATGCTACTTTGGGACAATGCACATTACACTCAGAATGACAATCATGCTCTCTGTAGTTGGTGCTTGAAGAAAGAAGGTGGAGACTCAACATAAAAGTAAAAGGATGGCCCTTCGCAAAGGGAAGCAGGGATTACTCATGTGCTAGAGCTTTTTATTTTGAAAACATAGAAGCAATTTTGTCAACGGTAGTAGTACTTCATATGTGTTATGCATAAGACATCCTATAAGTTGCAAGCCTCATGCATGGAATACCAATAGTGCTCGCACCTTGTCCTAATTAGCTCGGATTTCCATGGATTGTCATTGCATTACATATGTTTCAACCAAGTGTCACAAAGGGGTACATCTATGTCACCTGTACAAAGGTCCAAGGAGATAGATCGCATTTGATTTCCCGTTTTTGATAGATCTCAACTTGAGGACATCCATACCGGGACAACATAGAAAATAGATAATGGACTCCTCTTTAATGCTTAAGCATATTCTCATAAGAGATTGAGGATTAATGTCCAAGCTAAAACTTCCACCATGATACATGGCTTTGGTTGGCGGCCCAATGTTCTTCTCTAACAATATGCATACTCAAACCATTCAACTCATGGCAAATCACCCTTACTTCAGACAAGACGAACATGCATAGCAACTCACATGATATTCAACAAAAGTGTAACAGTTGATGGCATCCCCAGAAGCATGGCTACCGCTCAGCAAGCAACTTATAAGAAATAAGACACATAAGCGACATATTGTTTACCACAATAGTTTTTAAGCTACTTTCCCATGAGCTATGTATTGAAAAACTGAAGGTTTTAAAGGTAGCACATGTAAATTTACTTGGAGTGGCGGTGAAATACCACATATAGGTAGGTATGGTGGACTCATATGGCATAACTGGTTTAAAAGGATGTGGATGCACAAGCAGTCAGCCCGCTTAGTATAGGTGGAGGTTAGCAAAAGACTGGGAGCGACCAACTAAGAGAGCAATGACGGTCATAATCATGCAGAGCGACAAAGCAACATTGAATCAAGCATGGAAGTTATATCGCTACTCAGAAATAAAAGATCATCAAGGCTTGACAGACTTTCTTTACAGTCTTAAATATGCGTGAGCATACGCCAAGTCAATCAAAATAAATTCTCGAAGGAAGATATTACTAAACCATACCACATCATAGGTAAACAAATCATGTTGGTACTCCAATAACACATTGGGAACCCCCCAGCTATTTGAGACTAACCATAAGAAAACATGAACTACTAAGCGCCATCATGCACGTAGCATCTTTATCATAGACATATCAACCAATGCAACAGAAGCAAACTCTCTTAATGAGATAAGCATGATAATTAAAGAGAGTTCAAGCAACCAACTAAACACAAGCTCTTTAAAAAAGATAAGCATGAATACTAAGAGCAGAGCATGATAGTAGCTATTAAAAGACAAAGAACACACACATCAAAGATAGACATGAAAATTCTATGTTATGTTCTAGGTAGAAGTGGAGCGTGTTTCTGTCCCACATAAAGAAAGCTGAGTTCCGACTTGTTATGAAAAACTAAAAAGAAAACTAAAAGCAAGACGCTCCAAGCATAGCACATAACACATGAAGTGATTAAAATATAGTGGAACGAAAGACGAACTGATAATGTTGATGGAGAAGGGGATGCACGGGGGCATCCCCAAGCTTAGACGCTTGAGTCTCCTTGAATATTTCTTGGGGGTGCACGGGGGCATCCCCAAGCTTGAGCACTTGACACTCCTGAATCTTTTTATCATCTTCCCTCGCACACTTGAAAACTCCCTTCATACATAACTCATCATAATCTGATTAGCGAGGTTAGTACCCATAATAAAATAATTGCACCTTGCTGGAAATAAAGATATTCTTGAAGTTCTACTGTTTCTCAAGATTGTCAAAAGGTTTTTGCAAAGAAAAAGCAAGCTCTTGGTTTGCAATATGAAGGAAAGGCAAAACAGGACAGAATCTGTGAAAAACAGAACAGCAGGTAGTAAACGATATGTTCGGGGCACTTCTGCAACAAAAATCAAAAAACTCAGAACAGATGCACGAAAGACAATTATATATAAAACGCTGTCAAAACAATTCAGACCAAAAAGATGATATGGTGATTTTATACAAATTTTTCTATCCAAGGACAGAATCTGTTTCCTAGACAGCACCTCACAACTTTTGAACTTTCTAGCAATCAGAGGCTATACTTGGCACAAAATTGAAAAACAATGATATAATGATGATGCTACTGTAGTAAACAACATCAAGACACAACAAAAGCAAAATAAAACTTTTATTCATTGTGCTGCCTCCCAAGAGCGCTTTCTTTTATGCCTTTAAGCTAGGCATAATGCATAGAGATCAAGTTTTATCAAGAGTAAAAGAATAGCTAGCCCGTACAACGAACTCAAAAGGTAACTTGATCTTCTTTCGAGGGAAGTGTTCCATCCCTTTCTTGAGAGGAAACTGAAATTTTATATTACCCTCTTTCATGTCCATGATAGCACCAACGGTGCGCAAAAAGGGACGTCCCAAAATAATTGGACAAGAAGGATCACATTCAATATCCATAATAGTGAAATCAACGGGAACATAATTGTCATTGACAACGATAAGAACATCGTCGATTCTCCCCAAAGGTTTCTTTATGGAAGAATCAACGAGACGAACACCAAAAGAACAAGAATCATAAGGTTTCAATTTAAGCATATCATATATTCTTTTGGGCATAACAGAGGTACTAGCTCCAACATCACATAATGCATAGCAAGAGAAGTCATTCAATTTAATTTTTATCATAGGATCCCAACCATCTTCTAGCTTTCTAGGTATGGAGGCTTCTACCCTAAGTTTCTCCTCCCTAGCTTTGATGAGAGCATTAGTGATATGCTCTGTGAAGGCAAGGTTAAGCATGCTAGTGCGGGGTTCTCTAGACATCTTGTGAAGGCAATCAATAACTTCGGTAAGAGTGCAATTATCAAAATCAAGGTCACGAGCATCAAGTAAAGTGGTAGTGGTGTCCTTAAGGTTCACTAGTTTGGTAGTTTCTATAGTCATAGCATCACCATTAATAGGTCCATCGGGACCAGGAGTACATTGGGTGCTAAGAGTTTGGATATCCTCAACAACTTGGATAGTAGCAACAGTGTGGTGGGTAGGAAGGTTCTTAATTCTATCCTCTTCCTCCTTTTCTCTAGCCCATCTTTCTTTAAGTTTAGCCATCATCCTAATGTTTTCATTAATTTGCACTTGAATAGCATTCATAGGAGTGACCTTCCTCTCCTCAAGAGGAGAAGTTTTAATTTTAAGCAACTCTATCTCATTGGCTAAATGGTCTACCTTAAAAGAGAGATCATCTAGTTTGTTTAGTTTTGCTTCTACACTATTGTTAAAAGCTTTTTGGGTAGTGCTGAAATCTTTAAGCATAATCTCTAGTTCAGTAGTGGAGTTCTTGGTGCTAGGATAAGCATTGTTGTTCCCATAAGAGTTAGAGGGGAACGGTCTAGGATTGTTACCAAAGTTACTCCTTTAAGCATTGTTATTAAAATTGTTTCTAGAGATAAATTTCACATCTAATTGTTCTTGAGCAATCAAAGAATTTAAAGGAATATCACGAGGATCAACAGAAGATTGCTTCGAAAGTAGAGACATGATCAAGTCAACTTTTTCATTAAGGGAGGAAATCTCCTCGACAGAGTTTACCATCCTACCTGTTGGAGCGCGTTTGGTGTGCCATTGGGAATAATTGGTCATCATCTCATCGAGAAGCCTTGTGGCAGCACCAAGTGTAGTTGACATAAAGGTTCCTCCCGCGGCTGAATCTAACAAGTTCCGCGAGGTAAAGTTCAAGCCTGCATAAAAAGTTTGGATAACCATCCAAGTAGTCAAACCATGAGTAGGGCAGTTCTTGATAGGAGATTTCATACGTTCTCAAGCTTGGGCAACGTGTTCATTATCCAATTGTTTAAAATTCATTATGTTACTTCTCAGTTGGATAATTTTAGCAGGTGGATAGTATTTTCCAATAAAAGCATCTTTGCACTTGTCCCATGAATCTATGCTATTTCTAGGCAAAGACTGAAACCAAATTTTAGCTCCTCCTCTCAAGGAGAAAGGAAAAAAGCTTAAGCTTAACAATATTACCATCTATTTCTTGGTACTTTTGCATATCACAAAGTTCAACAAAGTTGTTCAAGTGTAAAGCAGCATCATCTCCAGCATCGGAGAATTGATCTTTCATGACTAAGTTCAGTAAAGCAGGTTTAATTTCATATGAAGGTGCTGAAGTGGCAGGTGTAGTGATAGGTGTGCTGATAAAGTCATCGTTGTTGTGACTAGTGAAGTCACACAACTTGGTGTTCTCGGTGGAACCCATAGTAGCAAGCAAGCAAGATAACTATTTTTGTGATTTTCGATAAAAAGGTACTAAAGCAAAAACTGAAAGGTAAACTAACAAGACTAAAAGCAAAGGTAAAAGATAGCGTGCAACTCCCCTATCTTGAAGAGTGGAGTCCCCGGCAACGGCGCCAGAAAAACTCTTGCTAGGCTTCTCGCCCCTCGTTGGTTACCCCAAGTGGAAGGTGTGAGATGTAGTGTTGCGGAAGTTTTTCCCTTGGCAAAGATACCAAGGATCGAATCCCCAGAGACTCCTAGGTTCAACAAGAAGGTGTCAACTGCTACGGCGCCAGATATTAGCAATCAACGTGGACCTGCACGCAGATACAAATAACTTTGCTCCCAACGAGTACAGAGAGGTTGTCAATCCCTCCGCCCTTGTAGTTCACAAAGGATTAAACGCAAATGATAGTAGTGATAGATAATGTTTGCAATAGTAAATAATAGCAAAAAGTAAATAGCAGATGTGATTAATGATGGTAATATGGACCGGAGTCTCATGATGTTCACTAGTGATGTCTCTCTCCCAAAAGACGATAAAACAGCTATGTGAGGTAAACGAATTACAACTGGGCAATTGACAGGACCACGGATGCAAACCAATGCTGACTACATTGCAAGAAAGGTTGAGGTTCAAAGCATGGGCGGTACGCCAAAGTAAGTAGACCAAAATCCATCAATATCTACTACTAATCATCCACCTTGAGATATCTATCCAGAACATCTTGCTGGTATTAAGTTGCGAGTCCCACCCATAGTGTAAACTCAAAGCAACAGACAACTGCATTAAAAGAACTTTGGGTAAAGTAAACAATCCTTGCACCCGCGGGCACAAGCACCGTTGTTTTCCCCCTTGTAGCAACAGCACATCCCCTAGACTCATGTTTCTGTCACTCAAGCTAGTCATCGAGGGGCATGAACCCACAATCAAGCATAACGTTCCCTCTTGGAGTCACTACCTACTACTTGGCCAAAGCAATAAATAACAACGGAGAACATGCAAGAATTACTTATGAACATAAATATAAAAGAGGTAGATCAAATATATTACTCAAGAACAATCTGAACATAATCTCATAATCCATCGGATCCCAGCAAACACATCATAGCAACAGCATAAGGATTACATATGTGCCTCGATCATGTAGGGCAGCTCACGAGGACTAATTAGTGAAGCATAAGAACGGGAGGAGAACATCACATAGCTACTGGTCATGGACTCATGTTCCAAGGGAGACTACTCACAACTCATCCGGGAGGCATCCATGGTGGTGGAGAGGCTCCCGGTGGTGATCCTCCCCTCCGGCAGGGTGCCGGGAAGAGTGCTCCTGGTGCTCCCGATCTTGGAAGCGGCAGCGGCGGCGGAACAGAGATGAGATCGCGAAAAAGAGTTCCTGTTTCGAGGGTTTCGGGCGACGCTTTAAATATATGCCAAAGGGGGGCATCGGAGGAGCCTCGGGGGGCCCAGGCGCCCCCCCTCCCCCCCGGCGCGGCCCAGGGGGGGCGCCGCCCGGGCGCCTGGAGCCCTGGTGCCCCCCACGGCTGTCCTTCAGGCGCACGGTAGTTTCTGGAACGCTGATTTTTTATATAATTTTTCGAGATTTTTCCTGGCAGTTCTCGTAACGTGAAAACCTGAAATACAAAAACAGTCGAAAACAGAAACTGGCACTGGGGTGCACTGAGTTAATAGGTCAGTCCAAATATGATCAAAAGTGTATGGAAGTGTATAAATAACATAGCAATATCACCCAAAAGAGGCATGGAGCAAGCAGAAATTATAGATACGTTTTGGACGTATCACCGACCAAGCCTGGACTAGACACAGTCACAACCGGGTGGGTCCAGGAGGCGATGAGGTGGCAGTGTGGGGTGTGGGAATGGGTGTGTGCGCACAAAGGCTGTCAGGTGGGGCCTGGATGTCAGTGGAACATGGAAAAGCAAAAATTGGGCGATTTCCACTAGCCCTGCGGGGCTTCGAACCCGCGTCTGCGAGTTGACTGAACGAGAGGCAGAACACTGGGCTACGCTACGGCGACTGACAGAGAAGGAGCATTGTGCCTGATATACAAAGTAAAACAAGCAGACAGACCACTCGACGCCGGTGATAGATACGATGGCGAGGCGTTGGGGTAGCTCCGGCGACCAATTAGGATGGCGGAGGCACGCCACGGGTCCACGAAGGGATCCCGCACACCCGACGTGCGCTAGCTGCGCCTAACGACAACTACTGCGACGCCGGCGAGCAACAAACAGAGCGACGGGGCACATGCAGGACCTAGCGGAGCGGCAGAAGCACTAGCAGAACCTCCACAGCAAGGCAAAGCCGATGTACGCTAGCAACGATGCTAAGGGGGTCGGAGCACTCGTCGGCGACGAGGTCCAACGGCGATAGGTTCGGGCGCACGACGAACTAGTAGCTAGAGCTCGAAATCGAGGGGGGAAAGTGCATGGGGAGGACCAGAGGCTCACCACGAACACGATGATGTGCTCGGATCGCCGGGAGGAGGTCGGAGTCAACGACGAAGACGATCGAACACCCGCAGTGGCTGGAGTTGAAGACGAGGAAGAAGAAGTCGCAGGCGAGGCGTTTGGCTCCGTGTAGTGGACTTCGGGGACGTAGTCGATGACGGGGAAGACGACGGACACCGTCGGCGAGGCAGAGGAGGAAGGGGAGTGTCGAGGATATACCCCGCGGTATGAACCGGCCGGAAATATGACCCGGCCGGACTTGGCGGTTTATTTGAGACCCGGTTTACACTTGGCAATTCACTGGTAACCCGGCGAGCGGATCACGGATGACAAGGCCCAAGGCCCAGAAGGCCGGTTCATGTATGGTTGGCCGGTTTATGAATAAAGCGCAAGGAATATTCTCCTACAAAGGAAGCAAGACTAGGACTCCTTGTAATAGATCAATCCTAATCCTATTAGGACTAGTCATGTAACCCACCCCTTCAACATATATAAGGAGGGGCAGGGCTCCCCAAAGAGGGACAAGTTACAAGCAGACAAGTTCTCACAACTTAGAGGTGCCATATTCTTTAGGGCTAGACACAACTAAAGGAGATCCGGTTTACCGGCGACTCCATGAGGGTCATAATGAGATCTAGCCTCAAACAGCATGTAGGGCTATTACCGGATGCTGTTTCCCGGGGCCCGAAGCTGTCTAAATCCTTGTCTTGCGTTGCGTCTCTCGATTCCGCTCAACCCCTCTCTAGCTACTACATAGATGTGCGGCTTCATGACTAAGTCCTTACCCTAGGACATCTGCCGTGTTAATTCCATGACAGTTGGCGCCCACCGTGGGGCCTGCGCACGGTGGTGTTGAGTTCTTGAAGGGATCTTTTTAAGGGTTTGAGAAGTTCGCAAGTTTCCACATGAAGAAAGCCAGTTCGAGCAGGCGATCAATATTGAGGCAAGAGTTTGGGTTATGCGTCTGTACGCTGCCGCAAGTCGTTAAGATAAGGGAAGTTTTTTGTTGCAGATTCGACCCAACAGCCGTTACTCATATCTAGGTCAGAGGCCGAGGCATCTATCAAGTAGTCGGATCCGAGATGACCATAATTGCAGATGTGACCGGTCGTTGATTCCTTCTCAGGGAGACAAAAAATCAAATCACCAACTACTATGCCGCCCATCCACTATGACGTGCGGAGGCACTAGTACAGAGTTAGTCCGGCCTTTGTCTTTTACCATCAGATGCCGCGTCCCCGAGACGTATTGCTGGTTGCCAAGGTTGCTATACATATAACGGAATAAAGCTGATTTAAAGCCGGATTGCTCAGCGTACATCACGGGCTATCAACCGGACATCCAGCGAATCAATTGGACACCTCAGTCGCCGCGTTGCAGGAGCTCCGTTTTTCAAGTGGGCCGCCGCGATGTACCTGAACTGCTGCCTCCGCCCAGCTTCACCTTGCCTCGCGGCCTGCCTTGCCGACGCCCGTTCAGAGTCGCCGAGTTACGCTGCTGTTGTTACTTTTTCTGGTGTCAGGACCGAGTCAAATTCAAGCTCAAACTTTGATGAGGAAATCTGCACAAGGAAGAAATATTGCTTGGTGAAATTGCTTCACGTAAGCATGCATGTTTGGGAAAAAGATAAACAGTCGACGTGATAAAGACGTCTGAAGAAAGTCGAAAAAAAAGTGGCAAGAAGAAGCGGCCAAGCTAGCTATTCCCTCCGTCCGGTGAAGAGTGTGCATCTAGAGATTTTAGGACAAATTATGGAGTGAAGTAAAAAAATGCATTGGAAAGGTGCAAGCCATCATCTCTCTTCTATTTAATTACCCAACCCCCAATGAGCTAAGTGCATGTAAAAATTAAGAAGACCATGTGTAGATTGTTATTGGTCTTGATTACCGTGTGATGAGAGAGAAGTACTTTAATGTGCATTGGGAAGTTAGAAGTACACTTTTTTGTGGACAAATTTTGAAGCTAAACGTACACTTTTCACCGGACGGAGGGAGTAGACAAGAAACAATTGGTGGCAAAAAGTCTCTTGCCTCGCATCACAGGAAGAGCTAAATGTTCACGCATACCAAGGCTGTCTGATCACATCAATCAATGAAAGATGCTATTTCTAGTACTACACGGAACCAGAGGCAATTTAGGAGGAGCACAAATACAGCTGCTATTAATTGCATGGACCAGCGTCCGACATGTTTTCTGCGACCGAAATTGCTGTACAGACGACAATCGCCAGCCGAGCTTTGGACGATTAGAGGATTGGACGGTGCTGCTCACTTGATGATATGCATGGACGACCTGTTGTGCGGCGTCGTGCGGAAGTCGTCCGCATACTGTCGTTTGTGTAGCATCGCTCTTCTGCGACCATGTTCTCCGTGATCAAAGGCAAACCAATGATGAATCGGAGAAGGATTGGGTCATGAGCGCACAACGCCACCGATCCGTTTTTCGACCTCGTGATGTCCGGCCGCTACTCTTTTTTCGCGGCCTCAATCCGCCTTGTTTCACTGCTGAGCCGCCGCCGGGTCAATCTCCGGCCTTGGAGCCTCTCTGGATTAAATCGCTGAATCGCCCACAACGAATTACCGGCTGTTTTTCTCCCATTGGCCGTACTATCAGGTATTGTTATACCGCGGACATGGAGCGCATGCCAGCATAATTTATTTATTTTTGGCGTTCTTCCGACCAAGCTGTCGATGGATACACATGCAAATCGCCGCCCCCACTGTTCGGTCTACATCCGTCCGCGCATGTGGCCGACTCATTGTTCGCGCCGGCTTACAAATACCAGGTCCATTCCCCGTCTGCACCGGCTCACAATGACGCGGCCGACTCATCTGTAGTCCGGGCGAATCAGGTGAAATAGATCATATTTTTTTCTTAATACATATTAATTCATCCAAGCAAAAATACCTCGCCCCGCCGTATTTTATACGCAGGAAAATTATTCATTACAAAGTGGTATTATACCGCGGAGATGGAGCCACGACAACATCATTCACCACAGACGGTCGTCTTTATTCGACGGATCCCACACGCAGCGGAAAAATCGCGAGTGCCTCGAAACACACTTGACACTCGAGGGCTGGCGTTTTCGACATCAACAACGACTACAACTGCATCGACTCCGCTTCGCCACGTCGACTGCTCATCACCGACTGCTCGTCTTCGACTGCTCATCATCGACTCCCTCCGCCACGTCGATTCTACAGCTAAGTTTCTTTACACTCTTATATGCTATGATTTCAAAACCTATATGCATTCTCGATTAATCGCCAAAGCCGACTATGAAGTCGCACACAACCCTCTCGGGCTACAAAACCATCTTTTGGATCATGCTCAGTTTTATATGCTGTTTATTTGCGTTGGTCGAAGTAGTGAGGCTGGGTACCAAAAGGCCAACCTTGTCTCCGGGTTCAACAAGTCTGGCATCGCGTCCCTGTTACCCGGCAAGAGTATGCTGTCGGAGGTCTGCCTACTCATGAAAAGACACGCATAAACCTTATATGCTGCTACATTATCCACTCAACAAAAGTGCAAAATCTACAAATCACGCACCTCACAATTGTTCTGTATATCACGCAAGCACACCTTAATGTAGTTGCACCTTTTTTTTCCTTCTCAGCAGATGCACGTGGGCTGGGCGCCCTCGTGACACGGTGACGCTAACCTCCTCGTCCACGACCGGTCTCTACAACAACTCACGCGTACGGTGCAAGACCCGAGTCGAGCACTTCCTCGGATGACAGTTACTCGACAACGAAAAAGTCTTGAGCCTATGCTCGAATGCAAGCAGTCGACCATAGCCTCGGGGGCTACTCCCATCGGGAGCGCTGACGCGCACCCGACAAACACTACTCGCGCATCTGACAAGGAAGACGGGGTTAGCTTGACAAACAACTTGAGCCTATGCTCGACTCTACGAGTCGCGCATAGCCTCGAGGGCTACTCCTATCGGGAGCGCTGACGCGCACCCGACGACCGCTGCTCGCACATCCTACAAGAAGACGAACTCGACTGCAATTTCGATGCTTCATCCAAATACTCCCATCGGGAGCATACTCGCGGCAACTTCGACTGCTCATCAGCAAATGATGCATCGATCATGTTACTTGTACAAGACCATTCACCCGATGAAGGCTCAAGTGCTCACTCGACGACGCCTCGAGTCTATACTTACAAAGTACTTCTTACAGATATCATGCAGCTCATAAAAGTGACACGCACTACAGCAGTTAACACAGATTGGAGTCCCTGCGCGACTCTTCGAGTCCCCCAGGCACTCGGGGGCTAATGTCGGGGATATACCCCGTGGTATGAACCGGCCGGAAATATAAACCGGCCGGACTTGGCGGTTTATTTGAGACCCGGTCTACACTTGGCAATTCACTGGTAACCCGGCGGGCGGATCACGGATGACAAGGCCCAAGGCCCAGAAGGCCGGTTCATGTATGGTGGGCCGGTTTATGAATAAAGCGCAAGGAATATTCTCCTACAAAGGAAGCAAGACTAGGACTCCTTGTAATAGATCAATCCTAATCCTACTAGGACTAGTCATGTAACCCGCCCCTTCAACATATATAAGGAGGGGCAGGGCTCCCCAAAGAGGGACAAGCTACAAGCAGACAAGTTCTCACAACTTAGAGGTGCCATATTCTTTAGGGCTAGACACAACTAAAGGAGATCTGGTTTACCGGCGACTCCAGAGGGTCATAATGAGATCTAGCCTCAAACATCATGTAGGGCTATTACCGGATGATGTTTCCCGGGGCCCAAAGCTGTCTAAGTCCTTGTCTTGCGTTGCGTCTCTCGATTCCGCTCAACCCCTCTCAAGCTACTACATAGATGCGCGGCTTCATGACTAAGTCCTTACCCTAGGACATCTGCCGTGTTAATTCCACGACAGGGAGCATGCCGGCGACGAGGCCGTGCTCTCAGATTCGTTCGGGACTGTGGTGGCGCGACGGATCTGGTGGCCTAGAGCTCACCTGGCAGCGGGGAGAGGAAGAGGGGAACCCTAGCGAGTGGAAGGACACGGAGTGAGGGGTTAAAAGGGGCTAGGGCAACGGGGATGCACGACGGCGTGCTCGGCTCGCGATCCCCATGGCACGATCGTGAGGAGGAAGAAAAGGTGGGTGTGGGTGTGGCCGCGGTCGCTGACGCGCGGGCCCGAGCCAGCCACGTGTAGGCGATGCCGAGGGTGGCGCGTGGGTGCGTGGGTGCACGAGGGAGTGAGGGACGCTGCGGGCTGGCTGGCGCGGGCTGCTATGCTGGCTAGCTAGGCCGGCCTGGTGGCCGAGGCCCAGTTGGACTGCGGGCTACGGCTGGAGTTGAACTGCTGCTGCTTTTCCTTTTCTTTTTCTTAAAGCAGAAAAACAAAAATAAAAGCACAGGTTGAAAGAAAAGGAATTAGGGGGAAAAGAAAATATTCCCTAGCTCCTGGAATTATGCCCTATTTTATAAAAATGGGTTTGGTATTTTTAGAGGTAGAAAAATAAAACAAGTTTGAATTGGATTCAAATGTCTGTCATTTCTGAACCTGACCAAAACATTTCAAAATAAGGTGAGGTCTTGCAAAGTGACTTAGGACAAGGTGCCAAAGAAGTTGGGAGGATATGAACATGTAAAGAAGAGGGTAGATGCCACTTGCAAAATTTAAAGAAAGGGAAAAGAGAGAGGGGGAAGGTGATGAATTTTGAGGGGCTTGTGGGATGAGCATGCCCATCCATCAAACCACCATGACATGAGCAAGAAAAACTCACATGACAAAACAAGGAATAGAAAAACACAATGAGAAGATGAAATGCCATATGATGTGACCATGATGCAATGATGAAGATGAAGCAATATGCATGATAATGCAATAATGAAAACATGACAATGCAAATGAGATGACAAGGCATAATTGAAAAGAACCCCCAAGGAAATGATAAGGACCAAATGGTAATTGTATATATTGCCAATAAGGAAGTTTTACATCTAGGGTGTTACAGGAGATCATTGACTAAACGGAAGACCGTGATGCTTTCAACCTCCTTTTCTTTTAAAATTCAGGCTTCAGCGTCTTCTATATCTCTGCAAGAGCCAGGTGGCTAGTTGTCATGGGTGTCCTTTTGGCTTAGCTGGTGTCGTCATTCGGCTCCCTTTCATGTCTCTTACTTCCGGCCTGCATGACGAGGTTTGTGGCATGTGCGCCCTGTGTAAGTGCATCTAGTGCCCCCTAGTTGGTTTTGGAGTATTGACGACAAACATGGTTGAGGGACTAACGTTTTTGTGAGAATTGCAGGATAACACAGGTAATATTCCCTCACTGATTCGGTTTACCTTCCAGAGATGACCCCTAAAAATGTGTGAAGACATTGAAGATAGTGGTGGCTCGTGAAGACATTCACGTGAAGATAATGACCTATGAAGACATTCAATGAAGACTATGGAATGCGAAGACATAGTTTCTTTCATAGTTCTTTTTCTTCTTTCTTGAGTCATAGGTCAGGCTGGCAATGGGGATTACCTAGGCGGGTATTGGACTCCCATCCCCGTCCCCGCGAGAGTCACCCCATACCCGTCCCCGTCCCCATCCCCATCAGATTTTTCATCCCCACGAGGAAACCCATACATGCAATCAACAATCGCCTCCTGTAGCGTTTATGTAGAAAAACAATGTTTCAACACAATAAACAATATGTTGTGGCTAGGTTAGCGGTTTCTTTGGGCTTTTGGGGCCCAAGGGGTGGGATTAGTGGGAATTTAGGTGAGTATGATCAGGAATTACCTTGGTCTACTAATTTTAGGGCCCAAAAGTAAGGCACTAACGGGTAAGGTGGGTAATGGGTATGGGTAATGCTATCCCATCCCCATCCCCATCTTATGCGATGGGTAATATATTTGACCCATCAGCTTCCCCGTTGGCAAAAACCCCGGCACATCCCCGTCCCCTAATAGAGTAATTACCCATGGGGACGTGGGTAACAGTTAACCATTTCCAGCTTGAGTCATAGGATCCACCGTACTGTTAAGTGGGGTCCAAGTGAAATCTAGTCAGATGACTGATGTGATGCTCAACCAAAATCCTATGTCTTCGAGTGAAGAAAATGATAGCAAATCTTATCCAGAGTTGGATAAGTCAGCTTTGCTTGGAGCTCAAGCTAATTTGCTGCATGTGTTCAAAATCCGATCGTTGACACGTGTCAGTTCCTTAGTGACCAAGGGTCATTTCGGACATATCATGTCAGGTTGCCTCCTGGCTATAAATAGCCCACCCCCTACACCATAAATTGGTGGCTGCTCAGAGTTAGTGCATGGCTTTTGTTGTTTGAGAGCAACCCACCTCCGAAGCCTTTGAGAGAAAAGATCCTTGCGAGGACAAAGCCCAAAACACCCAGAGCCAAAGAGTGTTAGGCATCACTAAAGTCTTTTTGTCTGTGTGATCTGAAGACTTGTTACACTTGAGGACTGTGTATCCTCCAGCCGGTTAGGCGTCGCGTTCTGAGCATCCAAGAGTCATTGTGGATCGCCGGTGAACGAAGTCTGTGAAGTTTTGGAAGTACACCTTGAAGACTTACCAAAGTGATTGGGCGAGGACTTGGTGTCCTTATCTCAAGGGGAATAAGGTGAAGACACGGTCTTCAGAGTTCAATCTCAGCCTCCCTAACCAGACGTACAGTTGTCACAGCAACTGGAACTGGTCTACCAAATTCCCCTCGTCTCCAAGCTACTTGTTCTATCTTCCAACTCATTTACATTCCAGTTTGTCTTCGCGAAGTCTTTGCTTGTTTGTCTGATCTGTTTGACTTCACTGTGTGAAGACCGTTCCCTATTTAGCTTCATTTTGTCTTCCATCTTGATCCATGGTATCTAGCTATCAATAGTCTTTGTATTTTCACTATGATGCTTACTTGACTATTGTGTGTCTAGAGTCGTTTATCTTCCGCTGCTTATCATATAGATTCTTTTCATCTGTCTGTCTTCAAAAGATATCGTGTATTGAAGACTTTCGTAAAAATCGCCTATTCACCCCTCTAGTCGATAACTTGCACTTTCAATTTGTATTAGAGCAAGGTGCTCCCTTGTTCTGTGTGATTCGGTTTAACCACCTGGAGTTTTAGTTATGTCGACTGCAGGGATAATCAAAGTCTCCGCTGTGTGCCATGTCTTTGATGGGACTGATTATCCCTACTAGAAGAATAAGATGTGCATGCATGTTGAAGCTATCAACAATGATCTCTGGTATGTCGTCAAGACTGGTGTTCCCAAGGCTGGTGAAGGTGTCACCCCTGCTGATGTCAAGAAGTTTGCTCAACTGGACTCAACCGCCAAGAACATCATCTGTGGTCATCTGATCAAAGGACAGTACGGACGTGTGAGTGCACTGGATTCAGCCAAGCTGGTATGGGACTGGCTGTCCAAGGTCAATGAAGGCGTCTCAACATAGAGAGACTCACGGATTGATGTTCTTCGCAATCTCTTCAATCGCTTCAAGAGAAATGACAATGACAAGGTCTAGCTTACATTTGATCACCTCACTGATATCACCAATGAGCTTCATGCACTTGGCGCTACTGAAATCACCAAGCATGAAGTTGTGAAGAAGTTATTGAGGTCTCTTGACAGTTCGTTTGACACCTTGGCATTGATGATTCAAGAACGACCTGACTTCAAAAGTCTTGATCCATCTGATATACTTGAGAGGCTCAATGATACGTCCATTTTGCATCATGCTTATATGTTGATATTAATTGCATTATGGGCTGTCCTTACATGTTTTGTCACAATACTTATGCCTTTTCTCTATTATTTTACAAGGTTTACATGAAGAGGGAGAATGCCGGCAGCTGGAATTCTGGGCTGGAAAAGGAGCAAACTCTGGAAACCTATTCTGCACAACTCCAAAATCCCTGAAACTCAACAAAACATTGTTTCGGAAAATATAAAAAATATCTGGCGAAAGAAACCCACGAGAGGGGCCACCGGCTGTCCACGAGGGTGGGGGGCGCGCCGGGCGCGCCCATTACCTCGTGGGCCAGCCGGCAGGCCCCCGATGCCCATCTTCTCCTATATGAGGTGTTTTGACCTAGAAAAAATCAAAAGGAGGCTTTCGGGACCAGACGCCACCGTCTCGAGGCGGAACCGAGGCGGAAACCAATCTAGGGCTCCGACAGAGCTCTTCTGCCGGGATACTTCCCTCCGGGAGGGGGAAATCATCACCACCGTCATCACCAACAACTCTCCCATCTTGGGGAGGGCTATCTTCATCAACATCTTCACCAGCACCATCTCCTCTCAAACCCTAGTTCATCTCTTGTATCCAATCTTTGTACCCAAACCTCAGATTGGTACCTGTGGTTGCTAGTAGTGTTGATTACTCCTTGTAGTTGATGCTAGTTGGTTTATTTGGTGGAAGATCAAATGTTCATATCCATTATGCATATTAATACCCCTCCGATCATGAAAAATATTATGTCTTGTGAGTAGTTACTTTTGTTCCCGAGGACATGGGAGAAGTCTTGCTATTAGTAGTCATGTGAATTTGGTCTTCGTTCGATATTTTGATGAGATGTATGTTGTCTCTCCTCTAGTGGTGTCATGTGAACATCGACTACATGACACTTCACCATTATTTGGGCCTAGAGGAAGGCATTGGGAAGTAATAAGTAGATGATGGGTTGCTAGAGTGACAGAAGCTTAAACCCTAGTTTATGCGTTGCTTCTTAAGGGGCTGATTTGGATCCATATGTTTCAGGCTATGGTTAGGTTTACCTTAATACTTCTTTTGTAGTTGCGGATACTTGCATTAGAGGTTAATCATAAGTGGGAGGCTTGTCCAAGTAAGGGCAGCGCCCAAGCACCGGTCCACCCACATACCAAATTATCAAAGTACCAAACGCGAATCAGATGATCGTGATGAAAACTAGCTTGACGACAATTCCCATGTGTCCTCGGGAGCGCTTTCCTTTATATAAGAGTTTGTCCAGGCTTGTCCTTTGCTACAAAAAGGATTGGGCCACCTT
>LR738715.1:629307560-629317825 GCA_902687465.1 Secale cereale
ATTGCATTATGGGCTGTCCTTACATGTTTTGTCACAATACTTATGCCTTTTCTCTATTATTTTACAAGGTTTACATGAAGAGGGAGAATGCCGGCAGCTGGAATTCTGGGCTGGAAAAGGAGCAAACTCTGGAAACCTATTCTGCACAACTCCAAAATCCCTGAAACTCAACAAAACATTGTTTCGGAAAATATAAAAAATATCTGGCGAAAGAAACCCACGAGGGGGCCACCGGCTGTCCACGAGGGTGGGGGGCGCGCCGGGCGCGCCCATTACCTCGTGGGCCAGCCGGCAGGCCCCCGATGCCCATCTTCTCCTATATGAGGTGTTTTGACCTAGAAAAAATCAAAAGGAGGTTTTTGGAACCAGACGCCACCGTCTCGAGGCGGAACCGAGGCGGAAACCAATCCAGGGCTCCGGCAGAGCTATTCTGCCGGGATACTTCCCTCCGGGAGGGGGAAATCGTCACCACCGTCATCACCAACAACTCTCCCATCTTGGGGAGGGCTATCTTCATCAACATCTTCACCAGCACCATCTCCTCTCAAACCCTAGTTCATCTCTTGTATCCAATCTTTGTACCCAAACCTCAGATTGGTACCTGTGGTTGCTAGTAGTGTTGATTACTCCTTGTAGTTGATGCTAGTTGGTTTATTTGGTGGAAGATCAAATGTTCAGATCCATTATGCTTGTTAATACCCCTCCGATCATGAAAAATATTATGTCTTGTGAGTAGTTACTTTTGTTCCCGAGGACATGGGAGAAGTCTTGCTATTAGTAGTCATGTGAATTTGGTCTTCGTTCGATATTTTGATGAGATGTATGTTGTCTCTCCTCTAGTGGTGTCATGTGAACATCGACTACATGACACTTCACCATTATTTGGGCCTAGAGGAAGGCATTGGGAAGTAATAAGTAGATGATGGGTTGCTAGAGTGACAGAAGCTTAAACCCTAGTTTATGCGTTGCTTCTTAAGGGGCTGATTTGGATCCATATGTTTCAGGCTATGGTTAGGTTTACCTTAATACTTCTTTTGTAGTTGCGGATACTTGCATTAGAGGTTAATCATAAGTGGGAGGCTTGTCCAAGTAAGGGCAGCGCCCAAGCACCGGTCCACCCACATACCAAATTATCAAAGTACCAAACGCGAATCAGATGATCGTGATGAAAACTAGCTTGACGACAATTCCCATGTGTCCTCGGGAGCGCTTTCCTTTATATAAGAGTTTGTCCAGGCTTGTCCTTTGCTACAAAAAGGATTGGGCCACCTTTCTGCACCTTATTTACTTTTACATTTTGTCATTTGCTACCAATTACCTTATCAGAAAACTATATGTTACCTATAATTTCAGTGCTTGCAGAAAATACCTTACCGAAAACTGCCTATCATTTCCTTCTGCTCCTCGTTGGGTTCGACACTCTTACTTATCGAAAGGACTACGATAGATCCCCTACACTTGTGGGTCATCAAGACTACTTTCTGGCGCCGTTGCCGGGGAGTGAAGCGCCTTTGGTAAGTGGAATTTGGTAAGGAAAAATTTATATAGTGTGCTGAAATTTATTGTCACTTGTTAATATGGCTCAAAATCCTTTGAGGGGCTTGTTCGGGGTATCTTCACCCCGATCAGAAGAGCAAAGAGTTGCTCCTCAACCTACTGCACCTATTGAAAATGTTTGCTTTGAGATTCCTTCGGGTATGATAGAGAAACTGCTTGAAAATCCTTTTACAGGAGGCGGAACACTGCATCCTGATTTACATCTAATCTATGTGGATGAAGTTTGTGGATTATTTAAGCTTGCAGGTATGCCCGAGGATGTTATCAAGAAGAAGGTCTTCCCTTTATCTTTGAAGGGAGATGCATTGACATGGTTTAGGCTATGCGATGATATGGGATCATGGAATTATAATCGTCTGAAGTTGGAATTTCATCAGAAGTTCTACCCTATGCACTAGGTTCATCGTGATCGTAATTATATTTATAATTTCTGGCCTCGCGAAGGAGAAAGCATCGCTCAAGCTTGGGGGAGGCTTAAGTCAATGTTATATTCATGCCCCAATCATGAGCTCTCAAGAGAAATGATCATTCAAAAAATTTATGCTCGGCTTTCTCATAATAATCGCTCCATGCTCGATACTTCTTGTTCTAGCTCTTATATGATGAAGACTATTGACTTCAAATGGGGTTTATTGGAGAGAATTAAACGCAACTCTGAAGATTGGGATCTCGACGAATGTAAGGAGTCAGGTATGACCCCTAAGTTTGATTGTGTTAAAGCTTTTATGGATACCGATGTTTTCCGTGATTTTAGCACTAAATATGGACTTGACTCTGAGATAGTAACTTCTTTCTGTGAATCTTTTGCTACTCATGTTGATCTCCCCAAGGAGAAGTGGTTTAAATACCATCCCCCTATTGAAGTAAAAGTAGTTGAACCTATTAAAGTTGAAGAAAAGACTATCACTTATAATGTTGATCCTGTTATTCCTACTACTTCCATTGAGAAACCACCTTTCCCTGTTAGGATAAAGGATCATGCTCAAGCTTCAACTGTAGTTTGTAAGAGTAATACTAGAACACCTACACCCTCTGATCAAATTAAAGTTGAACCTAGTGTTGCTATGGTTAAAGATCTCTTGGTAGAAGATTTAGATGGACATGTTATCTACCTCCAAGAAGAGTCTGCTAGAATAGCTAAACCCAATGCTAGGAACAAACATAAACCTGTTGTAGGCTTGCCGGTTATCTCTGTTAAGATAGGAGATCATTGTTATCATGGTTTATGTGACGTGGGTGCTAGTGCGAGTATTATCCCTTTTGATCTGTACAACGAAATTATGCATGATATTGCACCTGTTGAGTTAGAAGGGATTGATGTTACTATTAAGCTTGCTAATAGAGATACTATTTCACTAGTTGGGATTGTTAGAGACATTGAAGTCTTGTGTGGGAAGGTTAAATACCCAGCTGATTTCCTTATTCTCAGTTCCCCACAAGATGAATTATGTCCCATTATATTTGGTAGACCCTTCTTGAATACTGTTAATGCCAAGATAGACTGCGTGAAAGACATTGTCACTGTTGGATTAGGGGATATGTCTCATGATTTTAACTTTTCAAAATTCCGTAGACAACCCCTTGAAATGGCACCACCTAGTAAAGATGAAATTATTGGTCTTGCTTCTATTTCCATGCCACCTAATGATCTGTTAGAACAATACATGCTAGACCATGAAAATGATATGCATATGAATGAGAGAAGGGAAATAGATGAAATATTCCTTACACGGGGACCTGTATTGAAAAACAACTTGCCTGTTGAAATCCTAGGGGATCCTCCTCCACCCAAGGGTGATCCCGTGTTTGAACTAAAACCTTTGCCTGATAATCTTAAGTATGTTTATCTTGATGAAAAGAAGATATATCCTGTTATTATTAGTGCTAACCTTTCAGAGCAGGAAGAAGAAAAATTATTGAAAAATCTGAAGAAGCACCGTGCTGCTATTGGATATACTCTGGATGATCTTAAGGGCATTAGTCCCACTATATATGCCAACACAAGATAAAATTGGAAGAAAATGCTAAACCAGTTATTGATCATCAGCGACGGTTAAATCCTAAGATGAAAGAAGTGGTAAGGAAGGAAATACTAAAGCTTCTAGATGTAGGTATTATCTATCCAGTTGTTGATAGCCAGTGGGTAAGTCATGTCCATTGTGTTCCTAAGAAAGGAGGTATGATTATCGTCCCTAATGATAAAGATGAATTGATTCCGGAAAGAATAGTTACTGGTTATAGGATGGTAATTGATTTCCGTAAGTTAAATAAAGCTACTAAGAAAGATCATTACCCCTTGCCATTTATCGATCAAATGCTAGAAAGGTTATCCAAACATACTCATTTCTGCTTTCTAGATGGTTATTCTGTTTTCTCTCAAATTCCTGTGTCAAAAGGAGATCAAGAGAAGACCACTTTTACTTGTCCTTTCGATACTTTTGCTTATAGACGTATGCCTTTTGGTTTATGTAATGCACCTGCTACCTTTCAAAGATGCATGATGGCTATATTCTATGATTTTTGTGAAAAGATTGTTGAGGTTTTCATGGATGATTTCTCCGTTTACGGAACTTCTTTTGATGATTGCTTCAGCAAACTTGATCGAGTTTTGCAGAGATGTGAAGACACTAACCTTGTCTTGAATTGGGAGAATTTCCACTTTATGGTTAATGAAGGCATTGTCTTGGGACATAAAATTTCTGAAAGAGGTATTGAAGTTGACAAAGCTAAAGTTGATGCTATTGAAAAGATGCCATGCCCTAAGGACATCAAAGGTATACGAAGTTTCCTTGGTCATGCCGGGTTTAATAGGAGGTTCATTAAGGACTTCTCCAAAATCCCCTGGCCTCTGACTAATCTGTTACAAAAGGATATTCCTTTTGTCTTTGATGATGATTGTCTAGAAGCATTTAAAATTCTTAAGAAAGCATTGATCTCTGCACCTATTGTCCAGCCTCCTGACTGGAATTTACCCTTTGAGATTATGTGCGATGCTAGTGATTAATGTGTAGGAGCTGTTCTAGGGCAAAGAGTTGATAAGAAATTGAATGTTATCCAGTATGCTAGTAAAACTCTAGATAGTGCCCAAAGAAATTATGCCACTACTAAGAAAGAATTTTTAGTAGTTGTATTTGCTTGTGATAAGTTTAGACCCTATATCGTTGATTCTAAAGTAACTATTCACACTGATCATGCTGCTATCAAATACCTTATGGAAAAGAAAGATGCTAAACCTAGACTTATTAGATGGGTTATCTTGCTGCAAGAATTTGACTTGCATATTATTGATAGAAAGGGAGCTGAGAACCCCGTGGTAGATAACTTGTCTAGGTTAGAGAATGTACTTGATGACCCACAACCTATTGATGATAGCTTTCCTGATGAACAACTAGCTGTCATAAATACTTCTCGTACTGCTCCATGGTATGCTAATTATGCTAATTATATAGTTGCTAAGTTTATACCTCCTAGCTTCACATACCAGCAAAAGAAAAAGTTCTTCTATGATTTGAGACATTACTTCTGGGATGACCCAAATCTTTAGAAAGAAGGAGTAGATGGTATTATTAGACGTTGTGTACCTGAGCATGAACAGGAACAGGTCCTATGCAAGTGCCACTCCGAAGCTTATGGAGGACACCATGCGGGAGATAGAACTGCACACAAGGTATTGCAATCCGGTTTTTATTGGCCTACTCTCTTCAAGGATGCCCGTAAGTTTGTCTTATCTTGTGATGAATGTCAAAGAATTGGTAATATTAGTAGACGTCAAGAAATGCCCATGAATTATTCACTTGTTATTGAACCATTTGATGTTTGGGGCTTTGATTATATGGGTCCTTTTCCTGCCTCTAATGGGTACACACATATTTTAGTTGCTGTTGATTACGTTACTAAGTGGGTAGAAGCTATTCCAACTAGTAGTGTTGATCATAACACTTCTATTAAGATGCTTAAAGAAGTTATATTTCCGAGGTTTGGAGTCCCTAGATATCTAATGACTGATGGTGGTTCACACTTTATTCATGGTGCTTTCCGTAAGATGCTTGCAAAGTATGATGTCAACCATAGAATTGCATCCCCTTATCACCCACAGACTAGTGGTCAAGTAGAACTAAGTAATAGGGAGTTGAAACTAATCTTGCAAAAGACAGTTAATAGGTCTAGGAAGAATTGGTCCAAGAAACTAGATGATGCATTATGGTCCTATAGAACTGCATACAAAAATCCTATGGGTATGTCTCCATATAAGATGGTATATGGAAAGGCTTGTCACTTACCTCTTGAGCTAGAGCATAAGGCATATTGGGCTATTAAAGTGCTCAACTACGATTTCAAACTTGCCGGTGAAAAGAGGTTATTTGACATTAGCTGTCTCGATGAATGGAGAACACAGGCTTATGAGAATGCCAAACTGTTTAAACAAAAAGGTAAAAGATGGCATGACAAGAGGATACAAAAGCGTGAGTTTAACGTAGGTGATTATGTCTTGCTATACAATTCTCGTTTAAGATTTTTTGCAGGAAAACTTCTCTCCAAGTGGGAAGGACCTTACGTTATTGAGGAGGTCTATCGTTCCGGTGCCATAAAAATCAACAACTTCGAAGGCACAAATCCGAAGGTGGTGAATGGTCAAAGAATCAAACATTATATCTCAAGTAATCCTATAAAAGTTGAAACTAATGTTATTGAAACCATAACCCCGGAAAAATACATAAGGGACACTTTCCAGAACGATTCAGCCTCCGAAAAGGAAGAGGTACGTGATACGGTAAGTAAACCGACTCCAAAACAGTGCTAAAGGCAATTTTTCTCCGTTTTGGAATATTTAGAAAAATAGAAAAATAAACCGCAGTCCGGAAGAGTCTCGGGCCGTCCACGAGGGTGGAGGGCGCGCCCCCTTCCCAGGGCGCACCCCCTGCCTCGTGGGCACCCCGTGTATCCTTCGGTCTCCGTTTTCTTGTGGGTTACTCCTTTTGGTTGATAAAAATTCATTATATATACTCCCGAAGGTTTTGACCTCTGTATCACGCAAAAATCCTCTGTTCTTGTTTAGAGCCCTTTTCTGTTAAGGTTTGCGAAGCCAGGCATCATGTCGTCTCCCTCCTCCAACAACGAAGGCAACGATGCTTGGCTAATTAAGATAGATCTGAAGAGGGAAGGACCCGAGGAGATCCACAAGGAGAAGAAGATCAAGATGGAGGTGGAAGATCCGGCTCTGGTAGCGGGAGAAGAAGACACATCTAAATCCCTTCCTAACCTCTTTACCTCAACTGAGCTAGAAGCTTTCAGGATGATTGAGTTAGCTCAGATTCGAAACAAGCATCTCAGAAGTGAAAATATTTTGTTGAAGGATGCCCTCAGAGGTATTATCCGCAAGCTGGAAGATCTCCTACACTCGACATATGAAGATCCTCCATCACTACTTACAACTCCATCATCACCACCCCCGAAGAAGGAGACATAATCATATGGGTATGGGCACTCCCCTTGGCAACTGCCAAGCTTGGGGGAGTGACCCCGGTATCGTATCACCATCACTCCTATCTTTACCTTTTTACTTAGTTCGATCCTTTTTGGTAGTATCTTGATCTAGTAGAATAAAGTTAGCATGACCTAGTTGTGAGCTTTTGCTTTGTGAGCTTTATCCTTTGTAATCAAGTCCGTGAGCTATATAATAAAGATTAGTGTTCAGTCAAGGGCTTGATTTCCTCACTTGGGTCATGATAAAAAGAAAGAAAACATAAAGAATATCAAAGAGATCATATCGATCTTATGGGAAGTAATGAATTCACATACAAGAGTATGATAAATAAAAGTTGTTGGGAGGTGACAAACATAGTTTTGGTCATCGTTGCAATTAATAGGAAGTAATAAAAGAAGAGAGGCTTCACATACAAATATACTATCTTAGACATCTTTTATGATTGTGAGCACCCATTAAAATATGACATGCTAAAGAGTTGATGTTGGACAAGGAAGACAACATAATGGGTTATGTCTTCTTATATCCGAAATAAAGTATATTGTCATGGATCATCCAACATGTTGAGCTTGCTTTCCCCCTCATGCTAGCCAAAACTCCTCGCACTAAGTAGAGATACTACTTGTGCTTCCATATATCCTTAAACCCAGTTTTGCCATGAGAGTCCACCACACCTACCTATGGATTGAGAAAGATCCTTCCAAGTAAGTTGTCATGCTGCAAACTCTCTAAAATATGTATGATTTATTAGTCTGGGAGAAATTAGCTTTATACGATCTTGTGATATGGAAGTAATAAAAGCAAAGGACTGCATAATAAAGGTCCTTATCACAAGTGGCAATATAAAGCGAAGTTCTTTTATGCTAAGACTTTGTGCATGCAACCATAAAAACACATGACAACCTCTGCTTCCCTCTGTAAAGGGCCTATCTATTATTCCTGTCTTATAAGTGTCAAGGTGAAATCCACCTTTCCTTTTTACATTTTATCCTTTGGCAAGCACATTGTGTTGGAAAGATCCTGACATATATACCCACTTGGATGTAAGTTTTCATGATCTATTACTGTTGACATTACCCTTGAGGTAGAAGGTTGGGAGGGAACACCATAAGCCCCTATCTATCTCTGTGTCCGATTAAAACTCCATAGACATAAGTATTGTGTGAGTGTGAGCAATTGTGAAAGACTATATTATAGTTGAGTATGTAGGCTTGCTGAAAAGCTCGTATTGACTCTTTCCGATATTACGATAAATTACAATTTCTTCAATGACTGAGACCAAAGTTTGTTAGTTTCCAATAAAGTTTATGATGCATACTTGATATTGTGGATGAATTGTTACTTTAGCATAAGAATCATATGACTTTATTTATATAAGTTGCTGTTATGATAATGATCATGATGCCCTCATGTCCGTATTTTGTTTTTATTGACACCTCTATCTCTAAACATGTGGACATATTTTTCGATATCGGCTTTCGCTTGAGAACAAGCGAGGTCTAAGCTTGGGGGAGCTGATACGTCCATTTTGCAGCATGCTTATATGTTGATATTTATTGCATTATGGGCTATCCTTACATGTTTTGTCACAATACTTTTGCCATGAGCAGATTCATTTCCAAGTCTGCCGAGCGCGCCCTTCCCTTTTTCAAGATTTTGAAAAAGGCAGGCCCGATGGAGTGGACGCCCGAAGCTGAAGCAGCATTACAAGACTTGAAGAGGTATCTTTCCTCCACGCCAATACTAGTTGCGCCGAGGCCACAAGAACCGTTGCTGCTATACTTAGCGGCAACAAACCAGGTGGTCAGCGCCGTACTAGTGGCACAGAGAGAAATTGATGAAGAGGTGATAGCGGCAACCGAGCCCGATGCCATTGGTGCACGAGATGCCATTGGTGCATTGAGCCAGTATGCAGAGACGACACGGTCGGTTGGAGTGCAGCCAAGGAATAAAATGATGCAGCACCTGGTCTACTTTGTGAGCTCCCTCTTGCAGGGGGCTAGATCAAGGTACTCCGGTGTGCAGAAATTGCTCTTCGGCCTTCTTATGGCCTCGAGGAAGCTGCGTCACTACTTCCAGGCGCACGAGATCACTGTCGCCACTCGCCTCCCTCTGCAGCGGATATTGCATAATCCAGATGCAACGGGAAGAATTGTAGAGTGGGCACTGGAGCTGTCCAGCTTTGACCTCAAGTTTGAAAGTACCTCGACGATTCAAAGCCGAGTCCTGGCAGAGTTCGTTGCAGAATGGACCGCGACGCCTGATGAAGAAGTCCAGGAAACTGCTCTCGCCGGCAAAGAGGCGAGTTGCAACTGGATCATTTACTTTGATGGAGCTTTCTCCTTGCAAGGCGCCGGGGCTGGCGTACTACTGGTCGCGCCCACTGGAGAGCACCTCAAGTACATGGTCCAAATGCACTTCCCCATGGAGGTATCAACGAACAACACTGCTGAGTATGAGGGGCTGCTTGCTGGTCTTAGGATCGCGGCAGACCTCGGAATCAAGAAACTCATTGTCAGGGGCGACTCGCAGCTTGTCGTCAAACAAGTCAACAAAGATTACCAGAGCCCGTTGATGAAGGCCTACGTCGATGAAGTGAGAAAGTCGGAAGAGCGCTTTGATGGTATACAGGCGGAGCACGTTCCCCGAGCAGAGAACGACATCGCCGATTACCTGTCAAAGCGCGCTGCTCTCAAGTTACCTATGGAACCAGGTACCTTTGTGCTTCAGCTTTCTCAGCCATCCGTTGATCCATCAACGGAGCAAAACAAGAGAAGGAAATCAGGGCCCGGCAAGTACTTTTCGGCCGAGCTCCCCGGAGCCGCCGGCAAGGATGTTGCCGGGGACACTGAGCCCGCCACGGGACAGCTGGCTCCGGCAGAGCGTCAAGCTCTTGTCGTCGAGACAGCCACTCCTATGGCGGAGGAAATGCCTTTAGTCCTCGCCGTCGAGCCCCAGGTGATACGTCCAAAGCGTATCTATAATTTCTGCTTGCTCCATGCCACTTTTGGGTGATATTGCTATGATATTCATACACTTCCATACACTTTTGATCATATTTGGACTAACCTACTAATCCAGTGCATCCAAGTGCCAGTTTCTGTTTTCGGCTGTTTTTGTATTTCCGGTTTTCACGTTACGAGAACTGCCAGGAAAAATCCAGAAAAATTATATAAAAAATCAGCGTTCCAGAACCTACCTTGCGCCCGAAGGACAGCCGGGG
>LR738715.1:629317884-629355773 GCA_902687465.1 Secale cereale
CACCAGGGCTCCAGGCGCCCTGGCGGCGCCCCCCCCCCCTGGGCCGCGCCGGGGGGGCGCCTGGGCCCCCCGAGCCCCGTCTGGTGCCCCCCTTCGGCATATATTTAGAGCGTCCTTCGAAACCCTCGGGACGGGAACTCTTTTTCGCGATCTCATCTCTGTTCCGCCGCCGCCGCCGCTTCCAAGATCGGGAGCACCAGGAGAACTCTTCCCGGCACCCTGCCGGAGGGGAGGATCACTATCGGGAGCCTCTCCACCACCATGGACGCCTCCCGGATGAGTTGTGAGTAGTCTCCCTTGGACCATGAGTCCATGACCAGTAGCTATGTGATGTTCTCCTCCCGTTCTTGTGCTTCACTAATTAGTCCTCGTGAGCTGCCCTACATGATCGAGGCACATATGTAATCCTTATGCTGTTGCTATGATGAGTTTGCTGGGATCCGATGGATTATGAGATTATGTTCAGATTGATCTTGAGTAATATATTTGATCTACCTCTTTTATATTTATGTTCATAAGTAATTCTTGCATGTTCTCCGTTGTTATTTATTGCTTTGGCCAAGTAATATGTAGTGACTCCAAGAGGGAACGTTATGCACGATTGTGGGTTCATGCCCCTCGATGACTAGCTTGAGTGACAGAAACATGAGTCTAGGGGATGTGCTGTTGCCACAAGGGAGAAAACAACGGTGCTTGTGCCAGCGGGTGCAAGGATTGTTTACTTTACGCAAAGTTCTTTTAATGCAGTGTTCTGTTGCTTTGAGTTTACACTATGGGTGGGGCTCGCAACTTAATACCAGCGAGATGTTCTGGATAGATATCTCAAGGTGGATGATTACTAGTAGATATTGATGGATTTCGGTCTACTTACTTTGGCGTACCGCCCATGCTTTGAACCTCAACCTTTCTTGCAATGTAGTCAGCGTTGATTTGCGTTCGTGGTCCTGTCAATTGCCCAGCTGTAATTCGTTTACCTCACATAGCTGTTTTATCGTCTTTTGGGAGAGAGACATCACTAGTGAACATCATGAGACTCCGGTCCATATTACCATCATTGATCACATCCGCTATTTACTTTTCGCTATTATTTACTATTGCAAACATTATCTATCACTACTATCATTTGCGTTTAATCCTTTGTGAACTACAAGGCCGGAGGGATTGACAACCTCTCTGTACTCGTTGGGAGCAAAGTTATTTGTATCTGTGTGCAGGTCCACATTGATTGCTAATCCGCGCCGTTAGCAGTTGACACCTACTTGTTGAACCTAGGAGTCTCTGGGGATTCGATCCTTGGCATCTTTGCTAAGGGAAAAAACTTCCACAACACTGCATCTTTCACCTTCCACTTGGGGTAACCAACGAGGGGTTAGAGGCCCATCACCAGGCTCCAGCGTGGGCACAGCATACCGTCCGATTCCTCCAGACTGGGAACTTCCTGAGGAACAGGAAGAAGCGGAAAAAGTAGCCCATCGGCTGCTATGTACCAGTTCGTCGACGACGTCCTGTACAGAAAAAGCCCGAACGGCGTGATATTGAAGTGTATCCCTCGAGAGGAAGGACTGGGGCTGTTGGCAGAGATACATGGAGGCATATGTGGATCCCACATAGGGTCAAGAGCCCTTGCCGACAAGGCATTTCGGCAAGGCTTCTTCTGGCCCACTGCCCTCCAGGATGCAACGACACTTGTCACCAGGTGTGAAGCGTGTCAGTTCCATTCAAAGAAACTTCATCAACCAGCTCAAGCCCTTCAAACCATTCCTCTCTCCTGGCCCTTCTCTGTCTGGGGGATCGACATACTGGGCCCTTTACCCCGCGCTGTCGGGGGCTTTGAGTACTTGTACGTTGCAATCGACAAGTTCAAAAAGTGACCGGAGGTGGAGGCAGTGAGGAAGGTCACAGCTCAGTCAGTCGTCAAGTTCTTCAAGGGACTAGTGTGCCGTTTTGGTGTACCCAACAGGATCATCACCGACAATAGCACGCAGTTCACAAGCCGCACCTTCATGCAATATACCCAAGACCTCGGCAGCAAAGTTTGTTTCGCTTCCGTTGCTCACCCCCAAAGCAATGGTCAAGCTGAGAGAGCAAACGCTGAAGTGCTGCGAGGCTTAAGGACAAAGACCTTTGACAGGCTGCGCAAGAGTGGAAGGCGCTGGATTGATGAATTGCCGGCAGTTCTTTGGTCGATCAGAACGACGCCAAATCGAGCCACCGGCCAAACACCCTTTGCCCTAGTATACAGGGCAGAGGCAGTTCTCCCCACTGAACTCATATACGGGTCACCTCGAGTGCTCGCTTATGATGAGCTTGAGCAGGAGCAACTGCGGCAAGATGACGCAACGCTCCTTGAGGAAGATCGTCTTTGGGCGGCTGTGAGAACAGCACGCTACCAGCAGGCCTTGCGCCGCTACCATAGCCGCAAGGTCCATGCCCGAAGCTTTGTGGAAGGCGACCTTGTTCTTCGGCGCGTTCAATCGGCCAAGAATACAAACAAGTTGACGCCGAAGTGGGAAGGCCCTTATCGGGTAATACGAGTCACCAGGCCTGGCGCAGTCCGCCTGGAGACCGAAAATGCCGTTCTGGTGAGCAATTCCTGGAATATTGAGCATCTTCGCAAGTTTTACCCATAAGGCGCGGCTTGCCGGACCCCCGGCAAGCCACCTTTTGTACAAGCCTTGCCGGCAAGGCATGTAACCCTTTGTACAAAGCCAGGTGCAGACCCTGAACATAAATAAAGGGAGCGCTGGCGCCCTAAGTTATAGCATGCATGCTGAGTCAAGTCTCGTCCTTGGTTAGGGTTGATAGTGCTTAGCGGCGGCTAACCCCTAACTTAGAGGTCGAGTTTGCATCCCTTTGTCTTTCTTCTATCTTCTTTGGTTTACAGGACACACAGATTGTTGGAAATATGCCCTAGAGGCAATAATAAAAGGGTTATTATTATATTTCCTTGTTCATGATAATCGTTTATTATCCATGCTATAACTGTATTGATTGGAAACTCAAATACACGTGTGGATGAATAGACAGACTTTGTGTCCCTAGTGAGCCTCTACAGGACTAGCTCGTTGATCAAAGATGACCGCGGTTTCCAGGTCATAGACATGAGTTGTCATTTGATAACGGGATCACATCATTAGGAGAATGATGTGATGGACGAGACCCAAACGTTAACATAGCTTTTGATCGTGTCAGTTATCGCTATAGTTTTTTGCATGTCAAGTATAAGTTCCTATGACCATGAGATCATGTAACTCACTGACACCGTAGGAGTGCTTTGTGTGTGCCAAACGTTACAACGTAACTGGGTGACTATAAAGGTACTCTACAGGTATTTCCGAGGGTGTCTGTTGAGTTGACATGGATCGAGACTGGGATTTGTCACAACGTGTTACGGAGAAGTATCTCCGGGCCCACTCGGTAATACGTCATCTCAATGAGCTCAAAGTGACTAAGTAGTTGGTCACGGGATTATGTATTACGGTAACGAGTAAAGAGACTTGCCGGTAACGAGATTGAACTAGGTATAGAGATACCGACGATCGAATCTCGGGCAAGTAACATACCGACGAGACAAAGGGAACTGTATACGGGATTGCCTGAATCCTTGACATCGTGGTTCATTCGATGAGATCATCGAGAAACATGTGGGAACCAATATGGGTATCCAGATCCCGCTATTGGTTATTGACCTGGGAGTGTCTCGGTCATGTCTACATGGTTTCCGAACCCGCAGGGTCTACACACTTAACGTTCGGTGACGCTAGGGTTGTTAGAGAGAAAAGTGTATGGTTACCGAAGGTTGTTCGGAGTCCCGGATGAGATCCCGGACATGACGAGGGTCTCCGGAATGGTCCGGAGACGAAGATTGATATATAGGATGAAAGGTTTCGGAGTCCGGAAGTGTTCCGGGGAGCATCGGGAAATCGGCGGAGTACCGGAAAGGGTTTCGGGGGTTCCGGAAGTAGTTCTGGGCCTAATGGGCCACAAGGGGGAACACCACAGCCCTCAGGGGGCTGTGCGCCCCCCCTGGGCCCTCTCCTCATGCGGCTAAGGGGGTGGGACCCCCTGGGGCAGCCGCACCCCTTTGGAGTGGGGGGCAAGGCACCTAGGGGGGGAAACCCTAGGGCCTGGCCCTTGGCCGCCGCCCCCCCTGCCTTGGCCGCCGCCCCCTCCCCTTGCCCTGGCCGCCGGCCCCTAGGGGAAACCCTAGGGCGCCCCTCACCTCTCCACCCCCCTATATATAGTGAGGCAAAGGGAGGGCAGCAAACACAAGTTCGTGCCTCGGTGCTGCCCTCCCTCTCCCACAACATCTTCTTCTCCCGCGGTGCTTAGGCGAAGCCCTGCTGGAATTCTCCTCCACCATCACCACCACGCCGTCGTGCTGCCGGTTCTCCATCAACCTCTCCTCCACCCCTTGCTGGATCAAGAAGGAGGAGACGTCCCCGAGCCGTACGTGTGAAGAACGCGGAGGCACCGTTGCTTCGGTGCTTGGATCTTCAGCGATCTGAATCGCGGCGAGTACGACTCCATCAACCGCGTTCTTAACGCTTCCGCTTAGCGATCTACAAGGGTATGTGGGTCCTACTCTCCCCTCGATGTTGCATCTACTAGATTGATCTTGGTGAACGTAGAGAAAATTTTTTGTTTTCCATGCAACGTTCCCCAACAGTGGCATCATGAGCTAGGATCTTGCGTAGATGCTTTCTCGAGTAGAACACAAAAGGGTTTGTGGCGTTGATGTTTAAATTGCTGCCCTCCTTAGTCTTTCTTGATTCAGCGGTATTATAGGATGAAGCGGCCCGGACCAACTTTACATGTCCACGTACATGAGACCGGTTCCATCGACAGACATGTGACTTTTGTTGCATAAGATGGCTGGCGGGTGTCTGTCTCTCCTATCTTAGTTGAATCGGAATAGAACAAGGCGGTCCTTGTAGAAGGTTAAATAGCAACTTGAATATCACCGTTGTGGTTTTGTGTAGGTAAGAAGCGTTCTTGCTAGATACCCATAGCAGCCACGTAAAACATGCAACAACAAATTAGAGGACGTCTAACTTGTTTTTGCAGGGTATGCATGTGATATGATATGGCCAATGACATGATGAATTATATTTGATGTATGAGATGATCATGTTGTAATAGTTAATATCGACTTGCATGTCGATGCATACGGCAACCGGCAGGAGCCATAGGGTTGTCTTTAATTTTTGTATGACCTGCGTGTCAATCATTAAGCGCTTTGTAATGCTTTACTTTATCGCTAAACGGTAGCAATAGTAGTAAGAGCATGGTGGGCGCCGACAACCCCGATGGCGACACGATGATGGAGATCATGATGATGGAGATCATGGTGTGGCGCCGGTGACGATGGAGATCATGCCGGTGCTTTGGAGATGGAGATCAAAAGCACGAGTTGATGGCCATATCATGTCACTTATGATTTGCATGTGATGTTAATCCTTTTATGCATCTTATTTTGCTTAGGACGACGGTAGCATTATAAGATAATCCTTCACTAAAATTTCAAGATAAAATTGTGTTCCCCCGAGTGTGCGCCGTTGCGAAGGTTCGTCGTTTCGAAGCACCACGTGATGATCGGGTGTGATAGACTCTACGTTCGCATACAACGGGTGCAAGCCAGTTTTGCACGTGCAGAACACTCGGGTTAGACTTGACGAGCCTAGCATGTACAAACATGGCCTCGGAACACGGAGGACCGAAAGGTCGAGCATGAGTCATATAGTAGATATGATCAACATGTTGATGTTCACCATTGACACCACCTCATCTCACGTGATGATCGGACTTGGGTTGGTGAATTTGGATCATGTCACGCTCGAATGACCGGAGGGATGTCAATTTGAGTGGGAGTTATAATTAATTTGATTAGGTAATAACTCACTTATCATGAACAATAGTCTAAAATGTCTTTGCAAATTTTGGTTGTAGATGGCTCGCGCAGTAGCTCCCCTGAATTTTAATGCGTTCCTAGAGAAAGCTAAACTGAAAGATGACGGGAGCAACTTTGTGGACTGGCTCCGCAATCTGAGGATCATCCTCACAGCTGCCCAAAAGGTTTATGTCCTAAATGCACCGCTAGGTCAACCCCCCGCTCCAGGAGCCTCTGCGGACGATATGAACGTCTGGCAGACGCGTTCGGATGACTATTCGATAGTACAGTGTGCCATGTTGTACGGCTTGGAAGGAGGACTTCAAAGGCGTTTTGAACGTCATGGTGCATATGAGATGTACACGGAGTTGAAGTTCATCTTTGAGAAGAATGCTAAGATCGAGAGGTATGAGACCACCGATAAATTCTTCGCTTGCAAGATGGAGGAGAATTCGTCTGTCAGTGAGCACTTGCTGAAGATGTCTGGGTACTATACCCGCATAGCTGATCTGGGACTTGTGTTCCCGGATGAGGCTATCATTGACAGAATTCTCCAGTCACTCCCTCCAAGCTACAAGAGCTTCGTGCAGCAGTATAACATGCAAGGGATGAACAAGACCATCGCCGAGCTGTTTTCGATGCTGAAAGTCGCTGAGGCAGACATCCAGAAGGAGTATCAAGTGTTGATGGTCAATAAGACCACCAGTTTCAAGAAGAATGGCAAGGGCAAGAAGGGTAACTCTAAGAAGTGTGGCAAAGCAGTTGCTAATCCAGTGAAGAAACCCAAGGCTGGGCCCAAGCCAGAGACTGAGTGTTTCTATTGCAAGGGGAATGGCCACTGGAAGCGGAACTGCCCCAAGTATCTGGCGGACAAGAAGGGGGCCAACAACAACAAAGGTATATGTGATATACATGTTATTGATGTGTACCTTACCAACTCTCGTTGTAGTGCCTGGGTATTTGATACCGGTTCGGTTGCTCACATTTGCAACTCTAAACAGGAACTGCGGAATAAACGGAGGCTGGCGAAGGACGAAGTGACGATGCGCGTGGGAAATGGTTCCAAGGTTGATGTGATCGCCGTCGGCACGCTCGCTCTTCGATTACCATCGGGATTAGTTATGAACCTGAATAATTGTTATTTAGTGCCTGCGTTAAGCATGAACATTATATCTGGATCTTGTTTATTGCAAGACGGTTACTCATTTAAATCAGAGAATAATGGTTGTTCTATTTATATGAGTAATATCTTTTATGGTCATGCACCCGAAGTTAGGGGTTTATTCTTATTGAATCTCGATAGTGATGATACACATGTTCATAACATTGATGCCAAAAGATGTAGAGTAGATAATGATAATACCACTTTCTTGTGGCACTGCCGTCTCGGTCATATCGGCGTGAAACGCATGAGGAAGCTCCATGCTGATGGACTTTTGGAGTCTCTTGATTTTGAATCACTTGACACGTGCGAGCCGTGCCTCATGGGCAAGATGACAAGGACTCCGTTTTCAGGGACAATGGAACGGGCAAGTAACTTATTGGAAATCATACATACTGATGTGTGCGGTCCGATGAGTGTAACGGCGCGCGGTGGATATCGTTATTTTCTCACCTTCACTGACGACTTAAGTAGATATGGGTATATTTACTTGATGAAGCATAAGTCTGAAACTTTTGAAAAGTTCAAGCAATTTCAGAGTGAAGTTGAAAATCATCGTAACAAGAAGATCAAGTTCCTACGATCTGATCGAGGGGGAGAATATCTGAGTTATGAGTTTGGTGATCACTTAAGAAAATGTGGAATTGTTTCACAGTTGACGCCACCTGGAACACCACAGCGTAATGGTGTGTCCGAACGTCGTAATCGAACCCTATTAGATATGGTACGTTCTATGATGTCTCTTGCCGATTTGGCACTATCGTTTTGGGGATATGCGTTAGAGACAGCTGCATTCACTTTAAATAGGGCTCCATCTAAGTCCGTTGAGATAACACCGTATGAACTGTGGTTTGGTAAGAAACCTAAGTTGTCTTTTCTCAAGGTTTGGGGTTGCGATGCTTATGTCAAAAGGCTTCAGCCAGAAAAGCTCGAACCCAAAGCGGACAAATGTGTCTTCATAGGATACCCAAAAGAAACAGTTGGGTACACCTTCTATCTCAGATCCGAGGGCAAAGTGTTTGTCGCTAAGAACGGGTCATTTCTCGAGAAAGAGTTTCTCTCGAAAGAATTGAGTGGGAGGAAGGTAGAACTTGATGAGGTTATTGAACCTCTGCTTCAACCAGAGAGTAGCGCAGCACAGAAAGATGTTTTTGTGGAGCCTGCAGAGGTTGAAGAGGAAGCCAATGATGATGATCAAGGAGCTTCTGATCAAGTTACTACCGAACCTCGTAGGTCGACAAGGGTACGCACTGCACCTGAGTGGTATGGTAACCCTGTCTTGGAGGTCATGTTGTTAGACAACGGTGAACCTACGAGCTATGGAGAAGCGATGGTGGGCCCGGATTCCGACAAATGGTTAGAGGCCATGAAATCCGAGATGGGATCCATGTATGAAAACAAAGTATGGACTTTGGAAGTATTACCTGAAGGGCGGAAGGCCATTCAGAATAAATGGATTTTTAAGAGGAAGACGGACGCTGACGGTAATGTCACCGTATATAAAGCTCGACTTGTGGCAAAGGGTTTTTCACAAGTTCAAGGGATTGACTACGATGAGACTTTCTCACCCGTAGCGATGCTTAAATCCGTCCGAATCATGTTAGCAATAGCTGCATATTTCGATTATGAAATTTGGCAGATGGATGTCAAAATAGCGTTCCTTAACGGTTTTCTTAAGGAAGAGTTGTATATGATGCAACCAGAAGGTTTTGTCGATCCAGAGAATGCTGACAAAGTATGCAGGCTTCAGCGTTCCATTTATGGGCTGGTGCAAGCATCTCGGAGTTGGAATCTTCGCTTTGATGAGGTGATCAAAGCGTTTGGGTTTATACAAGTTTACAATGAAGCTTGTATTTACAAGAAAGTGAGTGGGAGCTCTATAGCGTTTCTAATATTATATGTGGATGACATATTGCTGATTGGAAACAATATAGAATTTTTGGATAGCGTGAAGGGGTATTTGAACAAGAGTTTTTCGATGAAGGATCTCGGTGAAGCTACTTTCATATTGGGCATCAAGATCTATAGAGATAGATCAAGACGCTTGATAGGACTTTCACAAAGCACATACCTTGATAAAGTTTTGAAGAAGTTCAAAATGGATCAATCCAAGAAGGGGTTCTTGCCGGTATTGCAAGGTACAAAGTTGAGTAAGACTCAGTGCCCAGTGACTGCGGAAGATAGAGAAAAGATGAGTGTCGTCCCCTATGCTTCAGCCATAGGCTCTATCATGTATGCAATGCTGTGCACGAGACCAGATGTCAGCCTTGCCATAAGTATGGCCGGAAGGTTTCAAAGTAATCCTGGTATGGATCACTGGACAGCGGTCAAGAATATCCTAAAGTACCTGAAAAGGACTAAGGATATGTTTCTCGTTTATGGAGGTGATCAAGAGCTCGTCGTAAAGGGTTACGTCGATGCAAGTTTTGACACTGATCCGGATGACTCTAAGTCTCAAACCGGATACGTATATATTCTCAACAGGGGAGCGGTAAGCTGGTGCAGTTCCAAGCAAAGCGTGGTAGCTGATTCTACATGTGAAGCAGAGTATATAGCTGCCTCGGAGGCGGCAAAGGAAGGTGTCTGGATGAAGGAGTTCATGACAGATCTTGGAGTTGTGCCTAGTGCACTGAACCCAATGACTATGTTCTGTGATAACACTGGTGCCATTGCTCTAGCCAAGGAACCAAGGTTTCACAAGAGGACCAGACACATAAAGCGACGCTTCAATTCCATCCGCGATTCGGTCAAGGAGGAGGACATAAACATTTGCAAAGTACACACGGATTTGAATGTTGCAGATCCGTTGACTAAGCCTCTTCCACGGGCTAAGCACGATCAACACCAAGACTCTATGGGTGTTAGATTCATTACCTTGTAATGCTAGATTATTGACTCTAGTGCAAGTGGGAGACTGTTGGAAATATGCCCTAGAGGCAATAATAAAAGGGTTATTATTATATTTCCTTGTTCATGATAATCGTTTATTATCCATGCTATAACTGTATTGATTGGAAACTCAAATACACGTGTGGATGAATAGACAGACTTTGTGTCCCTAGTGAGCCTCTACAGGACTAGCTCGTTGATCAAAGATGACCGCGGTTTCCAGGTCATAGACATGAGTTGTCATTTGATAACGGGATCACATCATTAGGAGAATGATGTGATGGACGAGACCCAAACGTTAACATAGATTTTGATCGTGTCAGTTATCGCTATAGTTTTTTGCATGTCAAGTATAAGTTCCTATGACCATGAGATCATGTAACTCACTGACACCGTAGGAGTGCTTTGTGTGTGCCAAACGTCACAACGTAACTGGGTGACTATAAAGGTACTCTACAGGTATTTCCGAGGGTGTCTGTTGAGTTGACATGGATCGAGACTGGGATTTGTCACTCCGTGTGACGGAGAGGTATCTCCGGGCCCACTCGGTAATACGTCATCTCAATGAGCTCAAAGTGACTAAGTAGTTGGTCACGGGATTATGTATTACGGTAACGAGTAAAGAGACTTGCCGGTAACGAGATTGAACTAGGTATAGAGATACCGACGATCGAATCTCGGGCAAGTAACATACCGACGAGACAAAGGGAACTGTATACGGGATTGCCTGAATCCTTGACATCGTGGTTCATTCGATGAGATCATCGAGAAACATGTGGGAACCAATATGGGTATCCAGATCCCGCTATTGGTTATTGACCTGGGAGTGTCTCGGTCATGTCTACATGGTTTCCGAACCCGCAGGGTCTACACACTTAACGTTCGGTGACGCTAGGGTTGTTAGAGAGAAAAGTGTATGGTTACCGAAGGTTGTTTGGAGTCCCGGATGAGATCCCGGACATGACGAGGGTCTCCGGAATGGTCCGGAGACGAAGATTGATATATAGGATGAAAGGTTTCGGAGTCCGGAAGTGTTCCGGGGAGCATCGGGAAATCGGCGGAGTACCGGAAAGGGTTTCGGGGGTTCCGGAAGTAGTTCTGGGCCTAATGGGCCACAAGGGGGAACACCACAGCCCTCAGGGGGCTGTGCGCCCCCCCCTGGGCCCTCTCCTCATGCGGCTAAGGGGGTGGGACCCCCTGGGGCAGCCGCACCCCTTTGGAGTGGGGGGCAAGGCACCTAGGGGGGGAAACCCTAGGGCCTGGCCCTTGGCCGCCGCCCCCCCCTGCCTTGGCCGCCGCCCCCTCCCCTTGCCCTGGCCGCCGGCCCCTAGGGGAAACCCTAGGGCGCCCCTCACCTCTCCACCCCCCTATATATAGTGAGGCAAAGGGAGGGCAGCAAACACAAGTTCGTGCCTCGGTGCTGCCCTCCCTCTCCCACAACATCTTCTTCTCCCGCGGTGCTTAGGCGAAGCCCTGCTGGAATTCTCCTCCACCATCACCACCACGCCGTCGTGCTGCCGGTTCTCCATCAACCTCTCCTCCACCCCTTGCTGGATCAAGAAGGAGGAGACGTCCCCGAGCCGTACGTGTGAAGAACGCGGAGGCACCGTTGCTTCGGTGCTAGGATCTTCGGCGATCTGAATCGCGGCGAGTACGACTCCATCATCCGCGTTCATAACGCTTCCGCTTAGCGATCTACAAGGGTATGTGGATCTTACTCTCCCCTCGTAGTTGCATCTACTAGATTGATCTTGGTGAACGTAGAGAAAATTTTTTGTTTTCCATGCAACGTTCCCCAACAGTGGCATCATGAGCTAGGATCTTGCGTAGATGCTTTCTCGAGTAGAACACAAAAGGGTTTGTGGCGTTGATGTTTAAATTGCTGCCCTCCTTAGTCTTTCTTGATTCAGCGGTATTATAGGATGAAGCGGCCCGGACCAACTTTACATGTCCACGTACATGAGACCGGTTCCATCGACAGACATGTGACTTTTGTTGCATAAGATGGCTGGCGGGTGTCTGTCTCTCCTATCTTAGTTGAATCGGAATAGAACAAGGCGGTCCTTGTAGAAGGTTAAATAGCAACTTGAATATCACCGTTGTGGTTTTGCGTAGGTAAGAAGCGTTCTTGCTAGATACCCATAGCAGCCACGTAAAACATGCAACAACAAATTAGAGGACGTCTAACTTGTTTTTGCAGGGTATGTATGTGATATGATATGGCCAATGACATGATGAGATATATTTTGATGTATGAGATGATCATGTTGTAATAGTTAACATCGACTTGCATGTCGATGCATACGGCAACCGGCAGGAGCCATAGGGTTGTCTTTAATTTTTGTATGACCTGCGTGTCAATCATTAAGCGCTTTGTAATGCTTTACTTTATCGCTAAACGGTAGCAATAGTAGTAAGAGCATGGTGGGCGCGCGACAACCCCGATGGCAACACGATGATGGAGATCATGATGATGGAGATCATGGTGTGGCGCCGGTGACGATGGAGATCATGCCGGTGCTTTGGAGATGGAGATCAAAAGCACGAGTTGATGGCCATATCATGTCACTTATGATTTACATGTGATGTTAATCCTTTTATGCATCTTATTTTGCTTAGGACGACGGTAGCATTATAAGGTGATCCTTCACTAAAATTTCAAGATAAAATTGTGTTCCCCCCGAGTGTGCGCCGTTGCGAAGGTTCGTCGTTTCGAAGCACCACGTGATGATCGGGTGTGATAGACTCTACGTTCGCATACAACGGGTGCAAGCCAGTTTTGCACATGCAGAACACTCGGGTTAGACTTGACGAGCCTAGCATGTACAGACATGGCCTCGGAACACGGAAGACCGAAAGGTCGAGCATGAGTCATATAGTAGATATGATCAACATGAAGATGTTCACCATTGACACCACCTCATCTCACGTGATGATCGGACTTGGGTTGGTGGATTTGGATCATGTCACGCTCGGATGACCAGAGGGATGTCAATTTGAGTGGGAGTTATAAGTAATTTGATTAGTTAAAACTCACTTATCATGAACAATAGTCTAAGATGTCTTTGCAAATCTTTTGTTGTAGATGGCTCCCGCAGTAGCTCCCCTGAATTTTAATGCGTTCTATGATGTCTCTTGCCGATTTGCCACTATCATTTTGGGGATATGCGTTAGAGACGACTGCATTCACTTTAAATAGGGCTCCATCCAAGTCCGTTGAGACAACACCGTATGAACTGTGGTTTGGTAAGAAACCTAAGTTGTCTTTTCTCAAAGTTTGGGGTTGCGATGCTTATGTCAAAAGGCTTCAGCCAGAAAAGCTCGAACCCAAAGCGGACAAATGTGTCTTCATAGGATACCCAAAAGAGACGGTTGGGTACACCTTCTATCTCAGATCCGAGGGCAAAGTGTTTGTCGCTAAGAACGGGTCCTTTCTCGAGAAAGAGTTTCTCTCGAAAGAATTGAGTGGGAGGAAGGTAGAACTTGATGAGGTTATTGAACCTCTGCTTCAACCAGAGAGTAGCGCAGCACAGAAAGATGTTTTTGTGGAGCCTGCAACGGTTGAAGAGGAAGCCAATGATGATGATCAAGAAGCTTCTGATCAAGTTACTACCGAACCTCGTAGGTCGACAAGGGTACGCACTGCACCTGAATGGTATGGTAACCCTGTCTTGGAGGTCATGTTGTTGGAAAACAGTGAACCTGCGAGCTATGGAGAAGCGATGGTGGGCCCGGATTCCGACAAATGGTTAGAGGCCATGAAATCCGAGATGGGATCCATGTATGAAAACAAAGTATGGACTTTGGAAGTATTACCTGAAGGGCGGAAGGCCATTCAGAATAAATGGATTTTTAAGAGGAAGACGGACGCTGACGGCAATGTCACCGTGTATAAAGCTCGACTTGTGGCAAAGGGTTTTTCACAAGTTCAAGGAATTGACTACGATGAGACTTTCTCACCCGTAGCGATGCTTAAATCCGTCCGAATCATGTTAGCAATAGCTGCATATTTCGATTATGAAATTTGGCAGATGGATGTCAAAACAGCGTTCCTTAACGGTTTTCTTAAGGAAGAGTTGTATATGATACAACCGGAAGGTTTTGTCGATCCAGAGAATGCTAACAAAGTATGCAAGCTCCAGCGTTCCATTTATGGGCTGGTGCAAGCATCTCGGAGTTGGAATCTTCGCTTTGATGAGGTGATCAAAGCGTTTGGGTTTGTACAAGTTTACAATGAAGCTTGTATTTACAAGAAAGTGAGTGGGAGCTCTATAGCGTTTCTGATATTATATGTGGATGACATATTGCTGATTGGAAACAATATAGAATTTTTGGATAGCGTGAAGGGGTATTTGAACAAGAGTTTTTCGATGAAGGATCTCGGTGAAGCTGCTTTCATATTGGGCATCAAGATCTATAGAGATAGATCAAGACGCTTGATAGGACTTTCACAAAGCACATACCTTGATAAAGTTTTGAAGAAGTTCAAAATGGATCAATCCAAGAAGGGGTTCTTGCCGGTATTGCAAGGTACAAAGTTGAGTAAGACTCAATGCCCAGTGACTGCGGAAGATAGAGAAAAGATGAGTGTCATCCCCTATGCTTCAGCCATAGGCTCTATCATGTATGCAATGCTGTGCACAAGACCAGATGTCAGCCTTGCCATAAGTATGGCCGGAAGGTTTCAAAGTAATCCTGGTATGGATCACTGGACAGCGGTCAAGAATATCCTAATGTACCTGAAAAGGACTAAGGATATGTTTCTCGTTTATGGAGGTGATCAAGAGCTCGTCGTAAAGGGTTACGTCGATGCAAGCTTTGACACTGATCCGGATGACTCTAAGTCTCAAACCGGATACGTATATATTCTCAACGGGGGAGCGGTAAGCTGGTGCAGTTCCAAGCAGAGCGTGGTAGCTGATTCTACATGTGAAGCGGAGTATATAGCTGCCTCAGAGGCGGCAAAGGAAGGTGTCTGGATGAAGGAGTTCATGACAGATCTTGGAGTTGTGCCTAGTGCACTGAACCCAATGACTCTGTTCTGTGACAACACTTGTGCCATTGCTCTAGCCAAGGAACCAAGGTTTCACAAGAGGACCAGACACATAAAACGACGCTTCAATTCCATCCGCGATTCGGTCAAGGAGGAGGACAAAAACATTTGCAAAGTACACACGGATTTGAATGTTGCAGATCCGTTGACTAAGCCTCTTCCACGGGCTAAGCACGATCAACACCAAGACTCTATGGGTGTTAGATTCATTACCTTGTAATGCTAGATTATTGACTCTAGTGCAAGTGGGAGACTGTTGGAAATATGCCCTAGAGGCAATAATAAAAGGGTTATTATTATATTTCCTTGTTCATGATAATCGTTTATTATCCATGCTATAACTGTATTGATTGGAAACTCAAATACACGTGTGGATGAATAGACAGACTTTGTGTCCCTAGTGAGCCTCTACAGGACTAGCTCGTTGATCAAAGATGACCGCGGTTTCCAGGTCATAGACATGAGTTGTCATTTGATAACGGGATCACATCATTAGGAGAATGATGTGATGGACGAGACCCAAACGTTAACATAGCTTTTGATCGTGTCAGTTATCGCTATAGTTTTCTGCATGTCAAGTATAAGTTCCTATGACCATGAGATCATGTAACTCACTGACACCGTAGGAGTGCTTTGTGTGTGCCAAACGTCGCAACGTAACTGGGTGACTATAAAGGTACTCTACAGGTATCTCCGAGGGTGTCTGTTGGGTTGACATGGATCGAGACTGGGATTTGTGACTCCGTGTGACGGAGAGGTATCTCCGGGCCCACTCGGTAATACGTCATCTCAATGAGCTCAAAGTGACCAAATAGTTGGTCACGGGATTATGTATTACGGTAACGAGTAAAGAGACTTGCCGGTAACGAGATTGAACTAGGTATAGAGATACCGACGATCGAATCTCGGGCAAGTAACATACCGACGAGACAAAGGGAACTGTATACGGGATTGCCTGAATCCTTGACATCGTGGTTCATCCGATGAGATCATCGAGAAACATGTGGGAACCAATATGGGTATCCAGATCCCGCTATTGGTTATTGACCTGGGAGTGTCTCGGTCATGTCTACATGGTTTCCGAACCCGCAGGGTCTACACACTTAAGGTTCGGTGACGCTAGGGTTGTTAGTGAGAAGAGTGCATGGTTACCGAAGGTTGTTCGGAGTCCCGGATGAGATCCCGGACATGACGAGGGTCTCCGGAATGGTCCGGAGACGAAGATTGATATATAGGATGAAAGGTTTCGGAGTCCGGAAGTGTTCCGGGGAGCATCGGGAAATCGACGGAGTACCGGAAAGGGTTTCGGGGGGTCCGGAAGAAGTTCTGGGCCTAATGGGCCACAAGGGGGGACACCACAGCCCTCAGGGGGCTGTGCGCCCCCCCCTGGGCCCTCTCCTCATGCGGCTAAGGGGGTGGGACCCCCTAGGGCAGCCGCACCCCTTTGGAGTGGGGGGCAAGGCACCTAGGGGGGAAACCCTAGGGCCTGGCCCTTGGCCGCCGCCCCCCTGCCTTGGCCGCCGCCCCCTCCCCTTGCCCTGGCCGCCGGCCCCTAGGGGAAACCCTAGGGCGCCCCTCACCTCTCCACCCCCCTATATATAGTGAGGCAAAGGGAGGGCAGCAAACACAAGTTCGTGCCTCGGTGCTGCCCTCCCTCTCCCACAACATCTTCTTCTCCCGCGGTGCTTAGGCGAAGCCCTGCTGGAATTCTCCTCCACCATCACCACCACGCCGTCGTGCTGCCGGTTCTCCATCAACCTCTCCTCCACCCCTTGCTGGATCAAGAAGGAGGAGACGTCCCCGAGCCGTACGTGTGAAGAACGCGGAGGCACCGTTGCTTCGGTGCTAGGATCTTCGGCGATCTGAATCGCGGCGAGTACGACTCCATCATCCGCGTTCATAACGCTTCCGCTTAGCGATCTACAAGGGTATGTGGATCCTACTCTCCCCTCGTAGTTGCATCTACTAGATTGATCTTGGTGAACGTAGAGAAAATTTTTTGTTTTCCATGCAACGTTCCCCAACACAGATATCCTTGCCGAATCCACTTGGGAGAAGAAAAAGGGACATACTAGCATCTAGGCCCCGGCAAGCCAGTGTTGCCGAGGGCTACAAGAGCAAAGATTCACCCACGGCAAACCAGGGTTGCCGGGGGCTGCAGCTTCAGATAAGTTCTTCATCCCTTATCATGTATTCCATTATGGGCTAAGGTATGTGAAACCTTGTTTCTTTCCTTAAAACTAGCGTGCTTCCATAACTCTAGGCCCTAGGACTCATTCCTGGGGCCAAGTTTGGTTGTAGTCGCGGCGGCGAAAGGATGAAGCAAGGAGCCTAAACCCACTTCATCCCTGCCTCCGCCAAATGCGTGAGAAAGGTCGAGCGGAGTGGGGAGACGACAAGGCCTGTTGCCGGGCGAGAAAATGTTTATCTTAGAGATATCAGGGATTTGTTCCCTGTTGTGGGTTCTACCTGCGAACAAATGACCCGGCAAACATCCCTTTTTCATTAAAAACATTCCACTCAGGTACAGTCCATAGGGAATGAAAAACATGAACAAGGGGATTACAAGTTTTAAATTTAACAGATGCCCGAAGGCTTACAAACTGAAAAGAGATAAGATGCCCGTAATGCCTTTCCTGTCCCTCTCCTCAAGAGGTAGGTCAAGGAGGCAAGAAGGGCAAAAGGAGCGCCTAGGCGAGCTACGGGTGGCAGAAGACACCAAGAGGACATCTCGGTGGCCGCCCAAGGGCTGGATGGTGATGGCGGCATCGGAAGCAGAGCTCGAAGACGAGGCGGCAGGACGTCAGTATGCGTCGAAGGCGTCGGTGCCTGCGTACTCCGACATGACGACATTGCCGCCCGCCCTCTTCCTCTTCCTCTTCCGCAGCCTCCCTACGCCAGCCGCCAAGGGGACGGCCCCGAGAAGTTCAAGGAGCCGGCGACGCGGATGATGGGGTCGCCGGTGCCACCAAGAGCGGTGCCCGACACCTAGTCGGACCCGTCATCCTGCCGCCTACCGCCCTCGTCGTCGATGCCGCTGTCCTCCTCGTCACCCTTGCTCGAGGAGGAGTCTTCGTCATCGGAGGAGCTCTCCACGCAGCACCTTGCACGAGTCCCAAAGTGCCCGAAGACCTTGATGGAGAGAAGGCCACCCTCCATCAACTTAAAATGGAGAGTGAGCCCATCCGTCAGGCTGTGGATACGAGCAAACGTCTTCCATCCCTGACGAAGATACATCACATGAGGAGCAGGGAAGTCGACGCGAACCCGCGTGCCACTGATCCCACAGCCCCTCATGTGTAGCCGCAATGACTCCGGCGGATCCAGCTCCATCTCCCGTGCAAATGGAGTCAGGAGACGAAAGCGACGGCGCGGCGGCCGCCGCAACCTGACGAAGACCTCGCAAGGGTCATCCCCAACATGGCCCTCCACTGGAGGAGGAGCTGCTGGCGGGGGCGAGGCCGGCGGGCCGCCCCATCATCCTCTTCCCAGAGCGCCCCGGCCTCGCCCACGGCCTCGCCCCCTCCCCCTTCCCCTCCTGGCCGGCTCTGACACCGCAGGTGCAGGAGAAGGAGGGATGCGTTATCGAGCGGCGACCCTCGCCGCCACCGTTGAAGGGCCGGAATTTCCTCTCTCCATGACGAATGGAAAAAGGGAGCAGAAGCTGAAGGAGGAAGAGGACGGAAGAGTGCGAGACGTCGTCCCTCCCCCCGCTATTTATAAAGGAATGGGGTTGGGGCTCGACCGCCCCGCTCGGCCAATCAAAATGCGGAAGGCGCAAGGAGCCAGGACCGACCCGTCGCCCCAACCAGTGACGGCCCAGTTTCCCGCCTCCACCATGCGCCACCCCAAGCGCATGGGAGGCACGTGGCAGACATGCAGAACCGAGGGCACGGGTGAGGCGACCTCTCCCCAGCCCGTGATCGTGGGGAGTGGACGCCTTGAGGACCGCGCCTCGGCCCCATTCAGTAAATGGGCCGCGCCTCCACGCCTCCCCCCGTTTATGGGGAAGGCGCGAAGCCGCCTCTTTACTGCGACGTGACCCATGCCTGCGGAAACCGCCCCACGCATGCAACCCACGTCACCCGCACCCCTCCACACCGCGCCATGCGCGCGGATCGTGGGAGGCGTGGCGCGCGAAAAATCTTACCACGGTGAAAACCACCCGCTTGCCCGTGCACCATTCTGGGCCTAGCCCAACAACGCGTCGCGCTTATGTGTGGCCCAGGCCCGGGGGCTCCTGTCGGTGTAAAAAAAGGGGGGGTACACTTTTTGTACCCCTATGACTGTGCACGGGCAGTCTGAGCCAAGCACGGCAAGGGAGGTGAGCCAGGGTAAGACCGAAGCTCGATGGAACTGGAGTGACACCAAGAATAAGACCACAAAGAGCAAAGGGACGAAGCGGCTTCCCCCGGCAAGATCCTTGCCGGGAGCCAGTTTTAGCAGCCCCGGCAAGATTCTTGCCGGGGCCGGCTTTAGCAGCCCCGACAAGACCGTTGCCGCGGCAACTCGCCCCACACCTACGGAGCGATTCACCCTTGAGTCCACTGCCCCCATGGGGAAAGGATTCGGGAGACATTCCCGTAGTGGTTTGTAGATCTTTGTGAAGACATTCAAGATCAGATACACATTGAGAAGACGGTGACTCTTGGCGGGATCCTAGCCAAGGAAGACCACAAGACCTCCGGCAAGCACCTTGCCGGGGATGACAGCAGGCGCCGTGGCAAGACCCTTGCCGGGGCCCCGGCAAGGCCCTTGCCGACGACGTCCGCAGGGCCACCATCAGGCCCACGCCAACTAAGCCTCCACCACCATATGCAGCTGCCGACCCAACCAGTTGGGCAGGCACCTGCGTGGTGACAGGCAGATCTTCGTGGAGACCCACCGTTGCGCCACCTCAGCTGCATGCCTGCCTACATGGCATCTCAGGCATCGCTGGCCAGGGCGCGTGTCGACGCAAGGAGGAGCGGCGACGGACAAGACGGATGTCTCCCCCGTCCCCGATAAAGCAAGGACACCTAAGCAAGACGCATTAAATGTGCCTTGTCATGTAATGCGAGGGATAACCTCGCATCACTGTACCCTTTCCACCTCCTGTGTGCCACTGTGGCAACCCCTTTGCCCTATAAAAGGAGGCCCGAGGCGACCAGGAGGGTGATTCGGCTTTTTGGAGCTCCTCACGTCCCGTAGCTAGCTGAAGAACACAAACATATAATCCACCAAAGCAGGAGTAGGGTTTTACGCATCCTCGCGGCCCGAACCTGGGTAAAGGAACTGTGTGCTATCTGTTTGATCCGCTCTTCTCTAAACCCCGCGCCCCGCAACCGTAGTAGGGATTCTTATGATCCCTTAGGTGTCGTTTCCAATACACCGACACTTGTGAAAAAGTTCCAAAGGTCCTCAAGGAAGAAAAACTTCAAAAGTCTTTACGATCCAGCTCAAGAAATGATGAGGCTTCTTCTCGTGACTACAAGAAGAGAACATGCCACAAGTGCAAAAAGCCTGGCCACTACATATCTGAGTGTCCTTAGTGGGACGACGAATCCAAGAAAGAAGAAGAGCAAGGAATATGATTCTGACAACAAGAAGAAGAAGAAATCTTCAAAGTCTTCTTCCAAGTCTTCGTCTTACAAGAAGGGTTCATCTGGCAAGGCTCGCGCGTTCATTGGCAAGGAAATGGATTCAGAGGAGGAGTCTGCTTCTGAGGAGACAGAGGTGGAATCTAAGGAGGAATCTGATTCAGGCTTGGCTAGCCTAGCTCTTGCCTCGTCATTTGTCACCAAGTCCATCTTCAACACTGACGATAATGGTCACTCGGTCAACGCCGAAGCAAATTATGAGGACGACTCTTCTCCAACCTACTGCTTCATGGCACGTGGTGCAAATGTAAACTTATGCGATGCCTACTTTCATACCTCAAGTGAAGATGACTCTGAATGTGAATCCAAACCCACCTATAAACTCTTGCTAAAATTGCAACTGAACAACAAAATGCTATGGAACATATTCAAAAGCTACTAGACAAAAGTGATGATCTGTTGGACGCGGAAATGAATCGAACATAGTCCTTAATTGAAGACATAAAAAATCTTCACATTAAGTACACTGAATTTGAAAGTTGTCATGAAACCCTCTCTGCTACTTATGAGAAGCTTTCCTATGATTATCTTCGAAGGAAGCAAGACCTAGAGAAACTTAGAGTGTCTCATAATGATCTTCAAAAGGAAAACGATTCACTACTCGCCCAACAGATTAGTTCTTCTCAAGAAGACTTTGTGCCACCTTGTCTAAAATGTATTGAGCGTGACAAAGTTGTCCCTATTGCCGAATGCTCTACTTCTTCTGAAATTGCAATATCTTCGACTGTTGATGTGGTAACTAACCCCTCTGCCGAGGAAACCATTGTTATTGCTGATGAGAATGCTCGGTTGAAGACATTGCTTGAACAGGCGTGTAAAAAAGCATAAAAGGGCATTAGACAATGTGCGATGTTCTCAAGAAACAGATTTTGAACCGAAACCCTAGGAAAGAGGGTGTTGGGTTCGAAAGGAAAATGAATCTTGATGGGTCATACTGGAAGCCTAAGCAGTACCCCAAAACAGCATGGGTTAGTGAAAAGGGCCCTCCGGTAGATCCATCTACCTTATCTGGCTTCACTTGTGCTAACCCTATTGTCATTAACGAGTCATTTGACTCAAACTATAAACCATTCAAGGATCAGAACGGTAAAGTGTTTGCCAGGTTCATTGGAAACTATAGGAATGGGTCACCTATGAAGAAGATATGGGTTCTGAGAAGTCTTCTTGAAAAGATTCCAGTGAATGTCATCATGACATCACCTGGAAAGAAGATCAACCCCAGACCAAAGGCTTCATATGGTCCAAAGACTTCATACAGACAAAGGACCTCACTAGGTCACTCTAACACAAATGTTTTGCAGAGAGGTTGTCACCAGACTCATGAATATGAGCATTTTTCGTCTAACCTCTTTGTTCATAAGACAAAGAATTTCTCCGCATATTCATATGAGTATTATTCACCACCTGCAAAGCTATTTGCTAGGGCTTCAAGACAAAATTCTCAGATGATGCACTTAGACTTATTGCCTCTAAGCCACCCCTAAAGATGTGGGTGGTTGAGTAGAATCAACTTCTCTTGCAGGGAAAGGTCTCTAGCCGAAAATCAACTTCAGACGCCAATGTTGGGGACCTAAAACATCTTGAGGGACGCAAGATTAAATGTCCAAATGGTCTAACCATGTATTTTGTCCCATGGTTTCTTGACAAGCTTCCTATCATGCCTAACAAGGACCTTAACTTTGATAGCATGCTTGTTCGTCAAATGTTTATGTTTCAGACTTCTCTTTGTGAAGACTATGCCGCTAACTGATCTGTAGGGTACTGCTTCAGAAGCCACTGAATGGATAATTGACAGTGGATGCACCAACCACATGACTGGTGATCGACGTCTTCTCATGGACTCACCCCTACGTCCTTCTCCCCAAAGGCACATCACATTCACAGATATTGGTAAAAGCAAGGTATTGGGTCTCGGTAGAGTTGCTATCTCCAAGGATCAACACATGGACAAAGTAATGGTTGTTAAATCCCTTGGATACAACTTAATGTCAGTCTCTATGCTATGTGATCTAAAAATGATTTTGATATTTGGAAAATATCGTTGCCTTGTGCTTATGGAATCTGACAAGTCTCTAGTCTTCGAAGGACACCGAAAAGGTGATCTGTATATGGTAGATTTATCTGTAGGGCCATAACTCACCGTTTGTCTTCTTGCAAAAGCTTCAGAGTGTTGTCTTTGACATCGAAGACTAGGTCATGCAGGCATGAGGAACCTGCATACTCTCTCCAAGAAGAAGCACACCATATGCATCGAGGGCGTCAAGTTCAAGAAAGATCATCTGTGTGGCACTTGTGAAGCTGGGAAGATGACTAGGGCCAAGCATCCTTCAAAGACAATCATGACTACATATTATCCCTTCGAGCTTCTTCACATGGACTTATTCGGCCCTACTCACTACTCTACTCTCACTACTACTGCTTGTTTATATGGCTTCATGATAGTTGATGACTACACTAGATATACTTGGGTGCATGTAATCCTCTATAAGACTGAAGTGCGGGATGTCTTCAGACGATTCGTCAATCGAGCCATGAACAACTATGGCATCAAGATCAAGCACATCAGAAGTGACAATGGAACTGAGTTCAAGAATATAGGGCTCGATACTTATCTTGATACATTGGGCATCACACATGAGTTATCCGCTCCATATACTCCTTAGCAGAATGGCGTCGTCGAGCGCAAGAACAGGACTCTCATTGAGATGGCACATACAATGCTCGATGAATACAAGACTCCGAGACACTTTTGGCCTGAAGCCATTGACACTGCATGTCACATAATCAACAGAGTTTATCTTCACAAGTTCTTCAAGAAAACATCCTATGAGCTTCTGACTGGTAAAAGCCAAACGTCAGCTATTTCAAAGTCTTTGGCGCTAAGTGTTGGATCAAAGATCCGCATCACACTTCCAAGTTTGCACCGAAAGTGCATGAAGGTTTTATGCTTGGTTACGGAAAGGACTCGCACACCTACCGAGTCTTCAACCTCTTTCACAATAAAGTGGTTGAAACCGTAGATGTGCGGTTCGATGAAACTAACGGCTCGCAAAGAGAGTAGCTGTCAAATGTGCTAGATGAAGCTTCTCCCAGTGAATCTATCAAACAAATGTGTATAAGAGAAATTATACCCACCGAGGAACCAACTAAAGAGGAAATCATTATCTCTCCACCTAATCAAACTGAAGACAATGCTCAGCCTGAAGCCAATCATGAACAAGAAGATAATCAACATCATGAGCAAGTTCTTCTCCTAGTTCATCCTCGGGTAGCTAATGAAGTCCAAGTTGAAAAGATTCATGATAGCCTCAATGCAACTGTTCCACTTACTTGTTCAAAAGCAACTCAGCTAGCCAACTTTTGCGGACACTCCGCATTCGTCTCAATATCTGAACCCAAGAAAGTTGATGAAGCCTTTATAGAACCTGAATGGATTCAAGCAATACAAGAAGAGCTTCAACAGTTTGAACTGAATAATGTATGGGAGCTTGTTAAGCGTCCTGATCCATGAATGCATAACATCATTGGCACCAAATAGATCTATCACAACAAACAAGATGAGCATGGTCAAGTTGTCAGAAACAAGGCTCGCCTCGTTGCTCAAGGATATACTCAAGTGGAAGGAATTGACTTCGATGAAACCTTTGCTCCTGTGGCTAGGCTTGAAGCCATTCGCATACTCCTAGCTTATGCCAACCACCATAACATATTTCTGTATCAAATGGATGTAAAGAGTGCCTTTCTGAATGGAAAAATTGAAGAAGAAGTGTATGTTGCCCAACCTACTGGCTTTGAAGACCCAAAGCGTCCTGACATGGTTTACAAGCTCAACAAGGCACTATATGGCCTCAAACAAGCACCTCGTGCTTGGTATGACACACTCAAAGACTTATTGAAAAGCAAAGGCTTCAAACCTGGTTCACTAGATCCCACACTCTTTACAAAGACATATGATGGTGAACTGTTTGTATGCCAAATCTATGTGGATGACATTATCTTCGGATGCACTGACAAAAGATACAGTGATGAGTTTGGATACATGATGCAAGAGAAATATCAGATGTCCATGATGGGTGAGTTGAAGTTCTTCATTGGACTCCAAATTCGTCAATAGAAAAATGGCATCTTCATATCTCAAGAGAAATACCTTAAAGATTGCCTCAAGAAGTTTGGAATGCAAGATTGCAAAAGGTACATGACACCAATGCCAACCAAAGGTCAATTGGGCTCCGACGACAATGGTAAATAGTTCGATCAGAAGGTATACCGCTCCATGATTGGTTCTTTACTCTACTTATGTGCATCTAGGCCTGATATAATGCTTAGCATTCACATGTGTGCCCGATTCCAAGCGGCACCAAAGGAATCACATCACATCGTTGTGAAGCGAATTCTTAGATACTTGGCTCACACCCCAACACTTGGATCATGGTGTCCCAAGGGCTCTATATTTGATCTAGTTGGATTCTCAGATGCTGACTATGCTGGTGACAAGGTTGATCGCAAGTCCACATCAGGCACATGTCTCTTTCTTGGACGATCTCTTGTCTCTTGGTCTTCAAAGAAGCAGAACTTAGTGTCTCGCTCCACCACTGAAGCTGAATACATTGCTGCTGGATCTTGTTGCGCTCGGCTTCTCTGGATGAAGCAAACTCTTAAGGATTATGGCATGAACATGGTGAAGGTGCCCCTCTTCTGTGATAATGAAAGCGCCATCAAGATTGCTTACAATCTCGTTCTGCACTCGAAGACAAAGCACATTAAGATTCGTCAACACTTTCTGAGGGATCATGTGATCAAGAAGGACATTAAAATTATACATGTCAACACCGAAGAGCAATTGGAAGATATCTTCATTAAGCCCTTGGATGAGAAAAGGTTTTGCAAGCTGCGGTGTGAGCTAAATATCCTAGAATCCTCGAATGTCATGTGATTGGACACACATCCTAACGATTATGCATTTTGATGACTTAGATGTGCGATACACGAAGTAACGTATGTCTTCAATTCATGAAGACATACACTCTAAGTGTGAATACATTAATGTGGAATTCGACTCTGGAGCGCCACGATAATTGTGTGTCGTGTCCTGGTCTAATACTTCCTATACGGTGGGTAACGCCACCACCAACCTTTCTTGAAGATTTTCATTTGGCGTCATGACTGCATTATATTCTTACTTGGTTTGTCTTTGAAAGTGCAAGTTATCAACTAGAGGGGGGTGAATAGGTGATTTTTACGAAAGTCTTCAAAACACGATATCTTTTGAAGAAAGACAGATGAAAAGAATCTACATGATAAGCAGCAGAAGGCAAAGGACTCTAGGCACACAATAGTCAAGTAAGCATCATAGAAATAATACGAAGACTATTGATAGCTAGATAACATGGATCAAGATGGAAGATATAAATGAAGCTAAATAGGGGAAAGTCTTCACAAAGTGAAGTCAAACAGATCAGACAAACAAGCAATTACTTCACAAAGATATACTGGAATGTAAACGAGTTGGAAGATAGAACCGGTAGCTTGGAGACGTGGGGAATTTGGTAGACCAGTTTCAGTTGTTGTGACAACTGTACGTCTGGTTAGGGAGGCTGAGATTGAACTCTGAAGGCCGTGTCTTCACCTTATTCCCCTTGAGCTAAGGACACCTAGTCCTCGCCCAATCACTCTGGTAAGTCTTCAAGGTATACTTTTGAACCTTCACAGACTTCGTTCACCGGCGATCCACAATGACTCTTGGCTGCTCATAACGCGACACCTAACCGGCTGGAGGATACATAGTCCTCAAGTGTAACAAGTCTTCAGGTCACACAGACAGAAAGACTTTAGTGATGCCTAACACTCTTTGGCTCTCGGTATTTTTGGGCTTTGTCCTCGCAAGGATCTTTTCTCTCAAAGGCTTCGGAGGTGGGTTACTCTCAAACGACAAAAGCCGTGTACTAACTCTGAGCAGCCACCAATTTATGGTGTAGGGGGTGGGCTCTTTATAGCTAGGAGGCAACCCGACATGATATGTCCAAAATAACCCTTGGTCACTAAGGAACTGACACGTGTCCAACAGTCGGATTTTGAACATACACAGCAACTTTGCTTGAGCTCCAAGTAAAGCTGACTTATCCAACTCTGGATAAGATTCACTCTCATTTGTCTTCGCTCGAAGACATAGGTGTTTGGTTGGGCATCACTTCAGTCATCTGACTATGTTCACTTGGACCCTACTGAACAGTACGGTGGTTCCTATGACTCAAGAAGGAATAAAAAGAACTATGAAAGAAACTATGTCTTCGCATTCTATAGTCTTCAATGAATGTCTTCATAGGTAATTATCTTCATGTGAATGTATTCACGAGCCACCATTGTCTTCAATGTCTTCACACATTTTTAGGGGTCAACTCTAGAAGGTAAACCGAATCAGTGAGGGACTATTACCTATGTTATCCTGCAATTCTCACAAACACGTTAGTCCCGCAACCATGTTTGTCGTCAATACTCCAAAACCAACTAGGGGCACTAGATGCACTTACAATCTCCCCCTTTATGGTGATCAGCGTTGAGTAGTTGAAGTGGTTGTTTGGCAGGCACAGGATAGATGGCTTCATAAGACATATCAACCTCAGGCAAAACAACAACATGATTGCGTGCAGAGGCTTGATAGTTGATAGTTGAGTGAAGCTTAATGAGCCGCATTATCCAGGGAGCATAGAACTTGAGTCCAAACAGATCAATACCAGACGCAGCTAGTTGACGAATGAAGAAGTCGTGCGTATTGAATCTGATGCCATTGAGAATGTAAAATACTAAAGTCATCATGGCACCTTCCAGTTTGGCTTCAGATGAGTGTCCCTTAATAGGCCAGAGAGTATGCCTCAGAATATGGTATATGGTGCGAGGCAGATACTCGAGGTCCTTGACGAAGAATTCCTTTGGATAAGCAGCTTCCAGGGGCAATGGCTTTATCATACTGAGCATTTCACTCATGTTGGGCTCAGCCTATTTGAAGATGCTTTCCAGCTCCTTTTGATAAAGAGAGCAACCTGGTTCGTATAACTCACTAGGAATGGGCAGGGAAGTAAGCTCAAGAAGAGTCTGAGCTTTGGCTTCATGATGAATATCACCTGTCATCCACTCAAGGACCCATGTCTTTGGATCCCTGTTGTAGCCTCTAATATGAAGAGTAGCACAGAATTGCAGGAGAAGCTCTTCGTTCCAGTGTTCCTTGGTAGTGACGAATGGAAGCAATCCAACATCTTGGAAGCAGCCAAGGGCTTCTTCAAGGCATGGTAGTCCATCAATGTCATCACAATCAAGACGTTGGCATCATGATTGTATAGAATGCAAGAGTAATAGCTTCGTTGCTGAAAGCTCCAAAACCTATCAGAAGAGATCCTTGGCTTCTTGTATGGGTTCTTGTCAGAGTCAAAGAAAATGTTGTTCTCTCTGAAGCTGTGCACACTGAATGAGCCTTGTGTCATCACAGTGCTTGGAAGCCTAGGCAATATGGGCTTTGGCTTCTGCGTCTGAGGTCGCCGCTCCACATGATAGTCATATTGTGGTCCGGGAGTAGGAGGCGTCAATGTTGGACACCTAACAGTGACAAGCTCTCCATCACGATTGTAGGCTTGGGCCATGGTGTGAGGCATAGGAGATGGAGCAATCACTTCAGGGGCAGCTATGACTTCACGTTGCACATTGCCTTCAGCCATGACAGTGTCATTGGCTTCAGTAGTCATTGGAGGGGCAGCCACATTTGCTTCACCTTAAGTGGCTTCGGGGAGAGGAGACTCATGCACAACAAAATCTTGGGGAGGGGGGTGACTTCACGGGTTTCTTCCTTTTCTTCACCGGCTCATGCAGCTGGAATATCTTCAGCCGCTTTGGTTTCAAATTTAGGAGCAGACGTTGAAGGAATGGCATCAGGAAACACTTGACGTGCTACTGAGCTTGAGTTTCGTACTTCATCTTCGGGAATGCTGGATATGGAGGCTTGAGGCCTGACACCTTTGTGAAGCCTTCGAAACTTGGGCGACGGCATTGATGAAGCATTGGTGTGCTTCATGTCATCTTCAGGTGTTGCTTTTGGAGTCTCAAGTACCAGAGTGGTAGCAAGAGATGGTGGAGTGCGAGGAATGACTTAATGTACGGGGGTGTTCGGGTGTTGCTCTTGCCAAAATTCATCTTGAGCAATTGGCGTCGTGGGACCACCAATGCTTTTGAGTTCACTGCTCGTGAGAGCAGGTGATTGAACTGGTTGGGGTTCAAGTTGAGGAAGGACTTCATCATCACCAACATTGTCATCATGACCAATGTCTTTAGGTGTGGGAGAGTTAGCAGCTGGAATATCTTCAATCTAATGAGCCTCTGTGGTAGCAGGCTCATGTATAACGAGACGACGCTCACGGTTGGAGGAGGCTGGTAGGGCAACAGAGATGGGTTCAACAATTAGAGGTTCACTGGAGGAGGCGTGAGGCTTATGTGAAGCCTTTGAAGCTTTTGTCTTCTACTTCTTCTTGGAAGGAGCAGCATCAGGATCATCAAGATGCTTTCATTTCTTAGCTTCAGCTTCAGCCTGCTTGTTCTTCTTTTGATCAGATGCTGCTGATGGGACCTTTGGCTTCAAGCCAGTCATACTGACAGGGAAGACAATGTTGGGTCTCTTCTGCCTTGGGGCTTCAGTATCTCCAGCAGCAGGCTTCTTCTTCTTCTTTAGTTTCTTGGCGGCCAGCTTGGGGTCAATGCCTGGACGACCAAGAGCTTTCCTCTTTACAGCTTCATTGTGGGCTTGGACGCATTTCTCAGCATAGTGCTTGAGACGTTCCCTGGAGCCTCTTGCAACGTCACGGCGCTTGGAAAATTCAGCCTTGAGATCTGCCAGCATGGTCTTGAAGTTTTGAACTTCTTGAGCAACGAGGCTTGCCATATGCTTCTTGAAGAGAGCCTTCTCATGATCAATTTGTTCTTCTGCTCGATAACCTTCTATGCAACAGTCAGTTCTTGAGCAATATATCCTTGAATGGTCACACTGATATCAATGGGAAGCTGGAGATCATCAAGTAGAAGAGATGTATCCTCAAACCATTCGTCAATGAAGTTATTTATGATATGAGCGTCAAAGAGAGGAAAATCATTGAAGATTTCTGACTGTTGCTTGCTCTTGATTAGCATCTCAAGGGCATCATCAGCAAGATCTTCATCACTGGACAGATCTATTATGCCATCATCATTGCGCAAAATGCTGCTTGGAGTGAGTCCTTGACCAGATAGCTTCACTAGCTGTTTAGACCTCTGAGAGATGCGAGAGTGATCCTCAAACTGCACATTGGATTCAGGAGGTGCAGTTTTCAAGGGCTCCACACTTGAAGCTTTTGGAGCAGCAGCAGTTTTAGAAGCCTTTGGACTCTTCTTGGGCTTCACAGACTCAGGAACAGGTTCAGGTTCCGTGTCTTCAACAACATCATCCATAGTCGCCCTTTGAGCAGCGATGTGGGATAGCAGTCCATCAAGGCCATTGAAGGGGCCAACTCGATTGTCATTTGCTTCACGAGTTCCATCAGAACGAGGCCGAGATGGACCAGGATTGAAGTTAATTCCAAATTCTTTCATGTTCGGGGCTGTAGAGTTCTTGGCAAACTTGTAATTTTCTTCAAATAATTCATCATCACAACACCATCGAAGACTAGATGGGTCCGCATTTGAAGGCATTGGTCCTCTGACCATGCAGGGATAGAAGTTCTTGGCGATGCTCCAGACATAGTCTTGGGCTGAAGCTTCTTGTAGACGATGTCTACCCATGGAGGGCGAATGGCGTTCTTGGTAGCATACTCAGGAGTCATAAATCTGTACAGAAACCATTGTTCTGCCCAATATGTTCGTATCCATTGGATTCAAGATTTGCGTTCTCCATATGTTTCTTCTGGGTCAGACTTGTACATGGCGAATAGATCTGGAGGTAGATCTTTGGTAGTGTCGATACGTCTCTGTCTACCACCTTTCTTGGACAGTTTCTCAGAAGCCATTGGACTCAGACAGATGGGCTTCACAAAGCAGTTTGTCTTCCGACGACTGGTTAGACAAGAACTGGCTTCAGGAGATTCAATATGATGCTGTAAGAATTCTGCGAATGAATGCAGACTATGAGAACCAAGGGATTCTCCCACAGACATGTACCTGTGACAGCATTAGAGATGCGAGGGAAGGGGAAGAGGTCATATGCATTCTCAGAAGATTTTCAAGATAAAAACAGTTTGAAGACATTCAGCAGCTCATAGTGCGAAGACATTCACTTATATGGAGTGAGTTGGTTCCAGATTTGTACGAATCCGAGAATAGGTACAAGTGAGGAATCTAACTAGAAGTGAGGCATAAATGAATATACTTGCATGATATGATAGAAGGATACAGAAATAAATTTCAGATGGACAAAAACCACTTGTTGTGAAGTTACATGGTTTCAATGGGTCAAAACAACGGTAAAAAGAGAGATCTATTTACCTCACAGAAGAACTGCTAGACATAACGAGATGGATGCTGAGCAGATCGATCTTCCGTGCCCTAACTTGGCGGCGGAAGACACCTACTGTCGTGGTTTTGTCACGGCAGATGTCCTAGTGTGAGGACTTAGTCATGGAGCCATCACGACGGGTTAGCTTAAAGGGGTTAAAGCGGGACAAAGGTGATGGGCCTCGAACCCCTCGTTGGTTACCCCAAGTGGAAGGTGTAAGATGCAGTAAGTAGAAGTGTTTTCCCCTAGCAAAGATGCCAAGGATCGATTCCCCAGAGACTCCTAGGTTCAACAAGTAGGTGTCAATTGCTACGGCGCCAGATTAGTAGCAACCAACGTGGACCTGCACACAGATACAAATAACTTTGCTCCCAACGAGTACAAAGAGGTTGTCAATCTCTCCGACCTTGTAGTTCACAAAGGGTTAAAAGCAATGATAGTAGTGATAGATAGTTTTTGCAATAGTAAATAATAACGGGAAATAAATAGCGGATGTGATCAATGATGGTAATATGGACCGGAGTCTCATGATGTTCACTAGTGATGTCTCTCTCCCAAAAGACGATAAAACAACTATGTGAGGTAAACAAATTACAGCTGGGCAATTGACAGGACCACGAACGCAAACCAATGCTGACTACATTGCAAGAAAGGTTGAGGTTCAAAGCATGGGCGGTACGCCAAAGTAAGTAGACCGAAATCCATCAATATCTACTACTAATCATCCACCTTGAGATATCTATCCAGAACATCTCGCTGGTATTAAGTTGCGAGTCCCACCCATAGTGTAAACTCAATGCAACAGACAACTGCATTAAAAGAACTTTGCGTAAAGAAAACAATCCTTGCACCCGCGGGCACAAGCACCATTGTTTTCCCCCTTGTGGCAACAGCACATCCCCTAGACTCATGTTTCTGTCACTCAAGCTAGTCATCGAGGGGCATGAACCCACAATTGAGCACAACGTTCCCTCTTGGAGTCACTACCTACTACTCGGCCAAAGCAATAAGTAACAACGGAGAACATGCAAGAATTACTTATGAACTAAAATATAAAAGAGGTGAATCAAATATATTACTCAAGATCAATCTGAACATAATCTCGTAATCCATCGGATCCCAGCAAACTCAACATAGCAACAGCATAAGGATTACATAGGTGCCTCGATCATGTAGGGCAGCTCACGAGGACTAATTTGTGAAGCACAAGAACGGGAGGAGAACATCACATAGCTACTGGTCATGGACTCATGGTCCAAGGGAGACTACTCACGAGTCATCCGGGAGGCGTCCATGGTGGTGGAGAAGCTCCCGGTGGTGATCCTCCCCTCCGGCAGGGTGCCGGGAAGAGTTCTCCTGGTGCTCCCGATCTTGGAAGCGGCGGCGGCGACGGAACAGAGATGGGATCGCGAAAAGAGTTCCTCTTCTTAGGGTTTCGGAGGTCCCTCTAAATATATGCCAAAGGGGGGCACCGGACGGGCTTCGAGGGGCCGAGGCGCCCCCCCGGCGCGGCCCAGGGGGGGCGCGCCGCCAGGGCGCCTGGAGCCCTGGTGCCCCCCCCCCCCAGGCTGCCCTTCGGACGCAGTGTTGTTTCCGGATCGCTGATTTTTTATATAATTTTTCTGGATTTTTCTGGGCAGTTCTCGAAACATGAAAACCTGAAATACAAAAACAGCCGAAAATAAAAACTGGCACTGGGGTGCACTGGATTAGTAGGTTAGTCCAAATATGATCAAAAGTGTATGGAAGTGTATGAATATCATAGCAATATCACCCAAAAGTGGCATGGAGCAAGCAGAAATTATAGATACGTTTTGTACGTATCAACATCCCCAAGCTTAATTCCTGCTCGTCCTCGATTAGGTAAATGATAACAAGAATAATTTCTGTGGTGACATGCTATTAACCATATAGGACTTTCTCATAGTCATATGACAAAAGCTTACTGAGACAATGATTCTATAGTAATTAAGTTGTCTCAAGAGAAAATCACAATTGACTGAAAGTTTTACAACACGAAACTGAAACATCAAAAAGATTTGCAATGAACATGATATGCAAATATGATAAAGTGATATCTAGCTTGCCCCCTTTAGTGATGCAAAACATAAATGCAAGGGCACCTTCAAGGTTTAAGTGATGACCAGATACAATCATTTCAGAATAAGCGATATCACAATCATGCAAAAGACAATGCTACTTTGGGACAATGCACATTACACTCAGAATGACAATCAGGCTCTCAGTAGTTGGTGCTTCAACATAAAGGTAAAAGAAAGGTTAAGTGCTAAAGCTTTTTATTTTGAAAACATGGAAGCAATTGTGTCAACGGTAGTAGTACTTCATATGTGTCATGCATAAAACATCCTATAAGTTGCAAGCCTCATGCATCGAATACTAATAGTGCTCGCTCCTTGTCCTAATTAGCTCGGATCCCCATGGGTTATCATTGCATTACATATGTTTTAACCAAGTGTCACAAAGGGGTACCTCTATGCCACCTGTACAAAGGTCCAAGGAGATAAATCGCATTTGATTTCTCGTTTTTGATAGATCTCAACTTGAGGACATCCATACCGGGACAACATAGAAAATAGATGATGGACTCCTCTTCAATGCATAAGCATATTCTCATAAGAGATTGAGGATTAAGGTCCAAGCTAAAACTTCCACCATGATGCATGGCTTTGGTTGGCGGCCCAATGTTCTTCTCTAACAATATGCATAGTTATTCAACCCACGATAAATCACCCTTACTTCAGACAAGACGAACATGCATAGCAACTCACATGATATTCAACAAAGTGTGACAGTTGATGGCGTCCCCAGAAACATGGTTACCGCTCAGCAAGCAACTTGTAAGAAATAAGATACATAAGCAACATATTCTTTACCACAATAGTTTTTAGGCTACTTTCCCATGAGCTATGTATTGCATGGTTAGTTTGCTTAGTACAGGTGGAGATTAGCAAAAGACTGGGAGCGACCAACTAAGAGAGCAATGACGGTCATAATCATGCAGAGCGACAAAGCAATATTGAATCAGGCATGGTAGTTATATCGCTACTCAGAAATAAAAGATCATCAAGGCTTGACAGACTTTCTTTACAATCTTGAATATGCATGAGCATACGCCAAGTCAATCAAAATAAATTCTCGAAGGAAGATATTACTAAACCATACCACATCATAGGCAAACAAACCAAGTTGGTACTCCAATAACACATTGGGAACCCCCCCCCCAGCTATTTGAGATTAACCAAAAGAAAACCTGAACTACTAAGCACCATCATGAAAGTAGCATCTTTATCATAGACACATTAACATTTGCAACGGAACCAAACTCTCTTAATAAGGTGAGCATGGTAATTAAAAAGAATTCAAGCAACCAACTAAATAAAAGCTCTTGAAAAGATAAGCATGAATACTAAGAGCAGAGTATGATAGTAGCTATTAAAAGACAAAGAACACACACATCATAGATAGACATGAAAATTTTATGTAATGTTCTAGGTAGATGTGGAGCGTGTTTCATTCCCACATAAAGGAATGCTGGGTTCCGACTCGTTATGAAAAACTAAAAAGAAAACTAAAAGCAAGACACTCCAAGCATAGCACATAACACATGAAGTGATAAAAATATAGCGAAACGAAAGACGAACTGATAGTGTTGATAGAGAAGGGGATGCACGGGGGGCATCCCCAAGCTTAGACGCTTGAGTCTCCTTGAATATTTCTTGGGGGTGCACGGGGGCATCCCCAAGCTTGAGCGCTTGACACTCCTGAATCTTTTTATCATCTTCCCTCGCACACTTGAAAACTCCCTTCATACATAACTCATCATAATCTGATTAGCGAGGTTAGTACCCTTAATAAAATAATTATACCTTGCTGGAAATAAGGATATTCTCTAAGTTCTACTGTTTCTCAAGATTGCCAAAAGGTTTTTGCAAAGAAAAAGCAAGTTCTTAATTTGCAAAGTGAAGGTAAGGCAAAACAGGACAGAATCTGTGAAAAACAGAACAGCAGGCAGTAATTGATCTGTTCGGGATACTTCTGCAACTCAAATAAAAAAACTCAGAACTGACGCATGAAAGACAATTATATAGAGAACGCTGTCGAAAAAGTTCAGACCAAAAAGATCATCTGGTGATTTTATACGAATTTTTCTATCCAAGGACAGAATCTGTTTCCTGGACAGCACCTCACAACTTTTGAACTTTCTAGCAATCAGAGGCTATACTTGGCACAAATATGAAAAGCAAAGATACAATGATGATGCTACAGCAGTAAAGAACATCAAGACACAACAAAAACAAAAACTTTATTCATGTGGGCTGCCTCCCAAAAGCGCTTTCTTTTATGCCTTTAAGCTAGGCATAATGCATAGAGGAATCAATAACCATCATAATAATCGGAGTTATAGATTGCTTCAAATGGTTCCACAACAAGTTCATTCTTGTTCCTTCTAGGAAAGGGGTACACACCTTTTGCCTTCCCACGTAAGCGGATTTGTCCCTTACCTATATCGATGAAGCCTTTAACTGCTCGGAGGAAGTCCCTTCCAAGCACTATATTTCCTTGGTTTGGCTCCACGATGAAGAAATCGATCATTGCAATCCCTTTAAGGAATTTAACCGGTACGTCTTTTATTTTTCCCTGGATTTCAGTAATATCTCCATTAGTGTGTTCATGATAAGATGGTAATCTATCCATGTTAAATTTTAAAGAATCATGAACAATTTTTGGCATAGTAGAAACCATAGATCCAATATCACAATAAGCAAGGAAGTCTTGATTAGAGATGCTAATCCTAACAAGAGGTTCCCAGTCATTATCTATTTCCAAAATATCTCTCTTATTGGGTTTGGGTTTCTCTACCTTCATTAAGTCTAGAGCATCCATTCTTTTCTCAATAGTAGCAAGTCTATCTATGATAGTATCAAAGTTATGATCATAAACAAAGTAACTAGATAGACCATGTATAATCTCAAGAGCTCTAGCTTCATCACATTCTAAGAAATCTCCCTCAGCTATAATGTCACGGGAGTGTTTACACCATTTAAAAAGACCATGGTAAAAATTCCTAAGCACAATTTATATAGGTATCCAAGGCATAATTCTCCTATGTGCATCAGAAATTCTGTCCCATGCCTTCTTCATATTTTCTCCATCCCTTTGATGGAAATCTAGAACTTCTGATTCCCTCAAAGCACCAAATCCTAACATGTTTGGCTAAACAGAAAGGACTACTAATAAAAAGGCAAATAAATTTTTTTTTTGTGATTTTTGATAAAAGGAACTAAAGCAAAAATGAAAGGTAAACTAACAAGACTAAAAAGCAAAGGTAAAAGATAGCATGCAACTCCCCTATCCTGAAGAGTGGAGTCCCCGGCAACGGCGCCAAAAAATACTCCTTGATGGGCCTCGAACCCCTCGTTGGTTACCCCAAGTGGAAGGTGTAAGATGAAGTAAGTAGAAGTGTTTTCCCCTAGCAAAGATGCCAAGGATCGATTCCCAGAGACTCCTAGGTTCAACAAGTAGGTGTCAATTGCTACGGCGCCAGATTAGTAGCAACCAACGTGGACCTGCACACAGATACAAATAACTTTGCTCCCAACGAGTACAGAGAGGTTGTCAATCTCTCCGGCCTTGTAGTTCACAAAGGGTTAAAAGCAATGATAGTAGTGATAGATAGTTTTTGCAATAGTAAATAATAACAGGAAATAAATAGCGGATGTGATCAATGATGGTAATATGGACCGGAGTCTCATGATGTTCACTACTGATGTCTCTCTCTCCCAAAAGACGATAAACAGCTATGTGAGGTAAACAAATTACAGCTGGGCAATTGACAGGACCATGAACGCAAACCAATGCTGACTACATTGCAAGAAAGGTTGAGGTTCAAAGCATGGGCGGTACGCCAAAGTAAGTAGACCGAAATCCATCAATATCTACTACTAATCATCCACCTTGAGATATCTATCCAGAACATCTCGCTGGTATTAAGTTGCGAGTCCCACCCATAGTGTAAACTCAATGCAACAGACAACTGCATTAAAAGAACTTTGCGTAAAGTAAACAATCCTTGCACCCGCGGGCACAAGCACCGTTGTTTTCCCCCTTGTGGCAACAGCACATCCCCTAGACTCATGTTTCTGTCACTCAAGCTAGTCATCGAGGGGCATGAACCCACAATCGAGCATAACGTTCCCTCTTGGAGTCACTACCTACTACTCGGCCAAAGCAATAAGTAACAACGGAGAACATGCAAGAATTACTTATGAACTAAAATATAAAAGAGGTGAATCAAATATATTACTCAAGATCAATCTGAACATAATCTCATAATCCATCGGATCCCAGCAAACTCAACATAGCAACAGCATAAGGATTACATAGGTGCCTTGATCATGTAGGGCAGCTCACGAGGACTAATTTGTGAAGCACAAGAACGGGAGGAGAACATCACATAGGTACTGGTCATGGACTCATGGTCCAAGGGAGACTACTCACGAGTCATCCGGGAGGCGTCCATGGTGGTGGAGAAGCTCCCAGTGGTGATCCTCCCCTCCGGCAGGGTGCCGGGAAGAGTTCTCCTGGTGCTCCCGATCTTGGAAGCGGTGGCGGCGGCGGAACAGAGATGGGACCGCGAAAAGAGTTCCTCTTCTAAGGGTTTCGGAGGTCCCTCTAAATATATGCCAAAGGGGGGCACCGGACGGGCTTCGGGGGGCCCAGGCGCCCCCCCCCCC
>LR738715.1:629355860-629479228 GCA_902687465.1 Secale cereale
AGGAGGGTGGGCGCCGCCAGGGCGCCTGGAGCCCTGGTGCCCCCCCCCCAGGCTGCCCTTCGGATAAAGTGTTGTTTCCGGATTGCTGATTTTTTATATAATTTTTCTGGATTTTTCTGGGCAGTTCTCGAAACGTGAAAACCTGAAATACAAAAACAGCTGAAAACAGAAACTGGCACTGGGGTGCACTGGATTAGTAAGTTAGTCCAAATATGATCAAAAGTGTATGGAAGTGTATGAATATCATAGCAATATCACCCAAAAGTGGCATGGAGCAAGCAGAAATTATAGATACGTTTTGGACGTATCAAAAGGACGCAAAGAGTTTATACTAGTTCGACCCCTTGTGGTGAAGGTAAAGGCCTACTCTAGTTGTTGTGGAATTGCTAGGGTTTCGATGACCTGGGAGCGATCCGCTTTGCCTGGTTCTCGAGTTGTTGTTTGTTGTCCCTGAACCGCCGTCGGGTTGTCCCTTTATATACACAGGTTGACGCCCGACGGTTTACAGAATCCCGAGGCTGACTCATAAACGTGTCCAACTCGGTTTCTATCCTTTCCTATCATACAACACAAGTTATACATCTTATGACGGTTTATGTCTACGGGCCCTAATCCGCCTTTGGGCCCTGGGCTTCTAGATCTCTGTAGTAAAGCGCCATACTCCTTGTCTTCACGGGCTTCAATACAGATAACTTATTGCAGGTATAACCCGGCCCCTCCTGGGCGGTTTATACTCAGTATTATATCCCCAACATTAGGCCCCAGATTGATTTGAACTTGTTCATGTCAATCTTCAACACTTAGGAACATTTCTTTTTCAGTGCCTTCGAATAAACCTTATAAACCGCCATGTCGTCATTTTCCAGGATTATAATAAACCATCATGATGTCACCTGTTCATTAAAAAGCCGTATATACCTTACTTTCATTAATGAGTCTCCAAAAATCAAGGCGACAGCTCTGTCATGTATTCATTTTTTGGTCTCCTTGATTCCCATGCATGTCGCTTATCCCTTCGTCTTATAAATAGGGCCAAGGGTTCTTTTTTCCTTTTCTTCCTTCGCCTCTTCGCCTTTCTTCCACCTTGCGTCGCCTCAGTGCCCGAGCGCTGCCGCCGTTGTCGACCTTCGCCTTTTCCCGAACAACGGCCGTTGTATCAACGTGATTCGACCAGAGCTCCGCAGGCGCTCCTCCATGTTCAACAACCCTGGTAAGTCTTTTCTTTGCTCCTCCCATTCATCCCATTAGGGTTTTCTTCGAGTTCATCGAAGCTTTAGTGCCGTTCTTCCCTGTTCTTCTCGATGGCATAAATGGCGAGTATAAATCTTCTGTTTTCCTGTTCGGTTGTAGCTATAATCCCCCTTCTCATCATTAGTGCATCCTCTCCATAGAATAATATCATCTGGATCTGATGAACTGCTTAAGTACCTATATCTTAGGTCTGAATATACCTTGATTTAATAATATGTTGTAGATCTGAAATTGTCATATCAATCTGTGAAACCTGTTTTTCCATTACTTGGTTATTTCAGATATGTACCTTCCATACTCGCATAGGCGGTTTAACCATAGAAAATGATAATCTGGTAAATACCATTAGTCCCACCTTAAACTGTCGTCTCAGTTATCCTTGTAACCTTTCCAATGTCTGACACCGGTTTAACAATGTGTATATGCCTCAACATCTTCTCCCGCTGACCTTGCGACGCTTTATACTTGTTATTCATGGTTCATAAACCGACATTTTATCTGTAATTTCAGCTTTTCATTGAAATGGCCAAGCAATTTTATTCCTGTAACTGGGTTCCGTCCCGGGGTACCGAGGAACAGCTGAACGGGATAGTCGAGATTGGCGCTTTAGCAAAAAAGGATGTCATCCACTGGAGAGTCCCTGGTCCAGAAAATCCTCCCGAACCTAAAGATGGAGAGGTGATTGTATTCGTTGATCATCTGGCCCGAGGGTTTAGCCCTCCCGGATCAAAAAAATTCCGTGATGTGCTTGCTAGCTTCCAACTCCATCCTCAAGATATTAGACCAAACTCTGTGTCCAATGTTTGCAACTTCCAAGTATTTTGCGAGGCTTACCTGCAAGAGGAGCCCACAGTTGAACTGTTTAGGGATTTCTTGAACTGACGAGAATCCTTTGCCGGGTTATCGTCCTCACCAGCTTAGCAATACCCATCCATTTCCTCAATGGCTTAGCGCCAAGGAACGATCCAAGTATGCACCACAGCTTTCGAAGCTTCGGGCCTTCGTTGCAAACGGTTTAACAGACGTCGATTTTGTTCGTGGTTGGATCTCCTGGAGCATTCTGCCTCTAAGCCGATGCTCCGCTTTAATGTGTGAGTATACAGGGGACTTGAAAGACCCTCAATGACATACTGACGCTCAGCTAACAGAAAATGAAGGTACTGAATCTGTTAAGAAGATACTGGACGAACCGGTGGCTGTCTGCAGCAAAATAGGGCTGAATCCCTTCTATGCTTCCAATAAACTACCAGTTGTAAGGATCCTATAACTTGTTGCTTTAATTCAATCCTTTAAATACCCTCTCTAAATTCCATCAATCTTTGACAGGGTGATGATCCGTTTTGGAAGAAGAAGTCACAAGATAAACCGGCAAAGGTATCTCGCTCCAAGACTAAGGTTATCAAGAAACCTGCCAAAAAGAAAACCGCTGAGTCCTCCGAATTAAACGTTGATGATGATCTGGATAAACCAGAATCAGAGGTAGAACTTGACTCTCTTGTCTCCCTTTTCACACACCTCATTGACAATGACTATTATCAGGATAACGCTGAAGTCCGCCAAGCTGATGATGTAAAGGTAATTATTCTTTCCTTCGGTTCAGTTCCTCTGCCAACACAGAAAATCCGTCAAGCAAACCGGAAAGTAAGATTTTCTCACCCCCTAGCTCACTTGGACCCAAAATTTCTTTTGAAGAAGCAGCAACACGAAGCTCGCCGCACAACCTGGCACAACGGCCAAGTAGTTACTTCACCCGGTTTACCAAACACTCCGATCCGGAAACGTCGATCAGAGGTCTCATATATTTCTAATATTTCTTATCCCAAGGCGGGTCATTTCCGATAGCCTCTTAATCCATTTGATTCAAACTATCACGGAACACCTCATTCATCATCTGGCGAGTCAACAGCCACACAACTTCCAACCCTCAAGACGGTTCCCGGGTGAGCTTATGCTTTAAATTTACTTTTGAACACTATGTTTATCCAATGTACTGACCTTTCTGTTTATTCCTCTCAGTGCCAAGCCTAGACCCAGCAAAAATGCCAAGTTAAATAAACCGGCTGATGGTAATGTGGCCACTGAACCGGAGAGAACTCTAGAACCGGTAGAAGCAAGTGATGACGCCATGCTTGATGATCCACCACCACAAGATCATGATTTTTTTGTTGAACAAGTAGAAGTTGATCCGGCGGGCCATATTGATAAACCAACAAGCCCAGTCCGAGTTAATGACAATCCGTCAAGTCCAGTCAAGGCTGCTGATGATAAGGCGGAAGATGTTATGATTACTGGCTTTGGCCAGCCCACTCCTGGCGATCCTGCCGCTTTATCAAAGCATAGTGCCAAGGAAGAATTTTCTGCTATGGACAAAGGTAAATGGAATGCCGATTTGTCAAGCTATGCCTACCTCAGCGCCCAAGACCTTCATTCTGGCTTTTTGAACCGTCTGTATACAAGCCGCGACTATGAAGCCGGTTTAGTGAACCTGATGAAAGAGCGATATGAGGTAACTGCTGCTTAACTCCACATAACAGTTTTTTCTCTTGCTAAATTTCTAATATCAATTACATTGTAGCCCCCAAGGGCCGGTTTTTCTTTCCAGATGAACCGGGACTTGTAGAATATTAATTTTGCAACTTTTGCCTGCGTAGCCCCCAAGGGCCGGTTTATCTTTCCAGATGAATCGGGACTTTTATCCTGCCAAGATTCTTGTTGAATATCATTGTACACCAATCATCCAGTAAGCTGGCTAATGGAAGAATACCGCAATGTTATTTTGAGCAAATATGCATTAGCCCCCAAGTGCCAGGCATAATACTTGTATTGAGCTTGGGATTGTAAAATCTTCTGATAACAAGCTGTCGGTGGAACGACACCTACGGGATCACAAGAATCCCTACTACGGTTAGCGGGCGCGGGGTTGAGAGAAGAGCGGATCAAACAGATAGCACACGGTTCGTTTATCCAGGTTCGGGCCGCGAGGATGCGTAAAACCCTACTCCTGCTTTGGTGGATTGTATATTTGTGTTCTTCAGCTAGCTATGGGGCGTGAGGAGCTCCAAAAAGTCGAATCCTCCTCCTGGTTGCCTCGGGCCTCCTTTTATAGAAAAGGGGGTTGCCACAGTGGCACGCAGGAGGTGGAAAGGGTATAGTGATGCGAGTTTATCCCTCGCATTACATGACAAGGCGCATTTAATGCGTCTTGCTTAGGTGTCCTTGCTTTATCGGGGACGGGGGAGAGATATGTCTTGTCCGTCGCCGCTCCTTCTTGTGTCGACACGCGCCCTGGCCAGCGATGCCTGAGATGCCATGTAGGTAGGCAGGCAGCTGATGTGGCGCAATGGTGGGTCTTTACGAAGATCTGCATGCCGCCACGCATGTGCCTGCCCAGCTAGTTGGGTCGGCAGCTGCATAAGGCGGTGGAAGTTTAGTCGGCATGGGCCTGATGGTGGCCCAGCGGATGTCCTTGGCAAGGGCCTTGCTGGGACCCCAGCAAGGGTCTTGCCGCGGCGCCAGCTGCCATCCCCGGCAAGGCGCTTGCCGGAGGTCTTGTGATCTTCCTCGGCTAGGATCCTGCCAAGGGTCGTCGTCTTCTTAGTGCGTACCTGATCTTGAATGTCTTCACAAAGATCTGCATACCACTACGAGGATGTCTCCCAAATCCATGCCCCATGGGGGCAGTGGACTCAAGCGTGATTTGCTCCGTAGGCATGGGGCGAGTTGCCGCGTGATGTCTACACACGCTTCTACTCTTGTAGACTATATTGGGCCTCCAAGCGCAGAGGTTTGTAGGACAGCAGCAATTTCCCTCAAGTGGATGACCTAAGGTTTATCGAACTCAGAGAAGTAGAGGTTGAAGATGGTCACTCTCAAGCAACCCTGCAACTAAGATACAAGAAGTCTCTTGTGTCCCCAACACACCTAATACACTTGTTAGATGTATAGGTGCACTAGTTCGGCGAAGAGATGTTAAATGGCAAGTGATATGGATGGCAAAATAAAGTAATATAAATCTGTAATAAAAAGTGCAGCAAGCAAACAAGTGATAAAGATGAGCACAAATGGTATTGCAATGGTGGAAACAAAGCCTAGGGTTCATACTTTCACTAGTGGCAACTCCCAACAACATTAACATAATAGAATCACATGATATTTCCCATAAAACATGCAATGGAGACGCACCCGGAGGTCATTCCTTCGTGGTCAAAAGAGGACGAGAATTATGTAGGGCTACAAAAGCACACCTCAAAGTTCGTAGTTGTCAATCTAAGGATTTCCCAATGTCACCGCGGCCATCCAAAGAGAGTCCCACAATCACCACAACATATCGAAAGGATAGTCAAAGACAAGCACTAAGAGACTCTCAATCTTCAATCAACACACAAGAGAGGAAATCACTCATGAAAATAGTTTTCTAATCCATGTCCAATAGACCGCTGTCACCTTGATCTCGGGGATTATACTAGATAAAGACAAGTGAGTACATCAACCCAATACATAGAGGAAGGGGAAATATCATGGGATCACCCTAGATTAACATAGCCTATGATCACAACGAAGATCACATCATGGGAGAGAGAGATAACCACATAGCTACACGTACGAGCCCTCGGCCCCGGAGAAGACTACTCACGCATGGACATGGTGAGGAGGAGGTTGATGATGGTGTTGATGGAGAGGTGCAGCCCCGCGAGGAGGAGATGGCCGGCGACAGCCACGGAGGCTGCGGCGGCGGCCCTAGGGGGCGGCGGCTCCTTGGCCCCCTTTCTTCCTCGTAGATGGTGCTGTAATGGTGCTGGTCCTCCCCTCCAAGACGGCGGCTCGGGAGGAGGAAAATTCGTGGCCCTTGGTGACCTAGGTTTCCTCTCTTTATATAGACTCTCGGATTCCCGTCATCAGATTTTGGGCCTCAGTAAAACGGGCTTTACTCGGCCGTCCGGACTCCGATTTGGACGAATTTTATATCCAGAAGCATCGCCTCGAAATTCCCCACAACTTTAACAAATAGACTTTTTCCGTTTGACGTCGTCTTCGGGCCGGAAAGTGACCATCTTTAAAAAAACGTTCTCAGACAGATTTCAGGAAAGTCAGAGTCCTATTCCAATACGACTCCTTTTGCGTTTTTGTCAATTTCCAAGTAATTCCTACACAATAAAGTGTAAAACAAGAACATTGTGCACTTTTGCAACCATTAGTAGGTTAGTCCAAATATGATCAAAAGTGTATGGAAGTGCATAAATATTATAGCAATATCACACAAAAAGGGCATGTAGCAAGCAGAAATTATAGATACGTTTTGAACGTATCAACATCCCCAAGCTTAATTCCTGCTCGTCCTCGAGTAGGTAAATGATAACAAGCATAATTTCTGTGGTGACATGCTATTAACCATATAAGGACTTTTCACAGTCACATTACAAAAGCTTACTGAGACAATGAATCTGTAGTAATTAAGTTGCCTAATGAGAAAATCACAAAGAACTGAAAGTTTTACAATATGATATTGAAACAATCAATAGATTTGTAGTGAGCATGGTGTGCAAATATGATAAAGTGGTACCTCGCTTGCCCCCTTTAGTGAAGCAAAACATAAATGCAGGGGCACGTCCAAGGTTTAAGTGACGACTAGATACAATGATTTCAGAATAAATGATATCATAATCATGCAAAAGACAATGGTACTTTGGGACAATGCACATTACACTCAGAATGACAATCATGCTCTCAATAGTTGGTGCTTTAAAGAAGGTGGAGACTCTCGAACCGTGGCTTTTGTTGGCAAGGTTGAAAACCCGTAGTCGGAAAGAAAAACTAAACATGTACCAGAGCTCTTGGTTTTAAAAACAGAGGTAAAAATTATCTTTTTAGAATATGCATATTTCGTCAACGAATGCTAGTAGATAACTCAATTACTTCTCGAGCTGGACAAGTTTCGAGGAACGGCTCCCGCATGAGGACGATCACATCCTCTTAATCTCCTTTGTTTATCACTGCCAAAGTTTTCTGATTTCTCATGAACAAAGTGTGAAGGAGGATTTGTTTGTTGTATTATTTTTTAATGAGCCGGGCGCACTCTTTGCCAGTTCCTTCTCGTATTAGGGGTTTGCACATTAGACATGCAATCCCGGGGTGAAGCTTGTCCAACTTAAAAAGATTATGAATTAACTACTACTTCCTCATGAGCTAAAACAGAGGCACAAAAGAGAAATGCTTTTTTTGAATAATTTCGAGATGGTACATGAAAGTCTTCATTAGGAATGGCAGGTAAATACCATGTATAGGAAGGTATGGTGGACTCATATGGCATAACTGGTTTAAAGGATTTTGGATGCACAAGCAGTCAGTCCGCTTAGTACAGGCGAAGGTTAGCAAAAGACTGGGAGCGACCAACTAAGAGAGCAATGACGGTCATAATCATGCAGAGCGACAAAGCAAATTGAATCAGGCATGGAAGTTATATCGGTACTCAGAAACTAAAGATCATCAAGGCTTGATAGACTTTCTTTACAGTCTTAAATATACGTGAGCATACGCCAAGTCAATCAAAATAAATTCTTGAAGGAAGATATCACTAGACCATACCACATCATAGGCAAACAAATTATGTTGGTACTCCAATAACACATTAAGAATCCCCCAGCTATTTGAGACTAACCACAAGAAAACATGAACTACTAGGCACCATTATGCACATAGCGTTTTTATCATAGACATATCAACCAGTGCAACAGAAGCCAACTCTCTTAACAAGATAAGCATGATAACTAAAGAGAGTTCCAGCAACCAACTAAACAAAAGCTCTTTAAAAAGATAAAGCATGAAAACTAAGAGCTGACATGATAGTAGCTATTGAAAGACAAAGAACACACACAGCAAAGATAGACATGAAAATTCTATGTTGTGCTCTAGGTTGAAGTGGAGCGTGTTTCTCTCCCACACAAAGAAAGCTGAGTTCTAACTCGTTATTAACAGCAAGCAAAGCTAAAGAAAACTAAAAAGGAAACTAAAGCAAGACGCTCCAAGCATAGCACATAACACATGAAGTGATAAAAATATAGTGGAACGAAAGACGAACTGATAATGTTGATGGAGAAGGGGATGCACGGGGGCATCCCCAAGCTTAGACGCTTGAGTCTTCTTGAATATTTCTTGGGGGTGCATGGGGGCATCCCCAAGCTTGAGCGTTTGACACTCCTGAATCTTTTTATCATCTTCCCTCGCACACTTGAAAACTCCCTTCATACATAACTCATCATAATCTGATTAGCGAGGTTAGTACCCATAATAAAATAATTTTTCCTTGCTGGAAATAAGGATATTCTTGAAGGTCTACTGTTTCTCAAGATTGCCAAAAGGTTTTTGCAAAGAAAAAGCAAGCTCAAGGTTTGCAAAATGAAGGAAAGGCAAAACAGGACAGAATCTGTGAAAAACAGACCAGCAGGTAGTAAATAATTTTTTCGGGGCACTTCTGCCACTCAAATCAAAAAACTCAGAACAGACGCCCGAAAGCCAATTGTATAGAGCACGCTGTCGAAAACATTCAGACCAAAAAGATGATCTGGTGATTTTATACGAATTTGTCTGTCCAAGGACAGAATCTGTTTTCTGGACTGCACATCACAACTTTTGAACTTTCTTGCAATCAGAGGCTAAACTTGGCACAAAGCTGAAAAATAAAGATACAATGATGTTGCTACAGTATTAACAAACATCAAGACCACTAAAAACTGAAAGGACAAGCTGAAAGCAAAGATAACAAGGGTTGTCTCCCTAGAGCTCTTTCTTTATAGCCATAAAGATAGGCTTAAGACTTTAATGATGCTCTCGTAGGAATAAGAGTTGAAGAACAAAAGAGAGCATCAAGAAGCAAATACCAAACACATTTAAGCCTAACATGCTTCCTATGCATGGGAATCTTGTAAGAAAATAAATTATTGAAGCATAAAGCAACTAGCATAGGAAGGCAAAATAAGCATAACTTCAAAATATTCACCATAAAGAGAGGAAACTTCTTATTATTAAGATATTTAGAACCATGTCTCCCTCTCTCATTATAAATTTCAGTGGCATCATGGATGAACTCAACAATATAACTATCACATAAGGCATTATTTCCATGATCCAAAAGCATAAAAGTATCATTACTCTTCATATAAGCAAAATCTTTCTTATTAGGAATAGTGAGAGTAAAGCAATCATAGCCATCATGGTAATCATCATATTTAGGAGGCATATCATAATCATAATAAATTTTATCCTCAATAGTAGGTGGACTAAAAAGCTCACATTTATCGTTGTAATCATCATATATAGGAAGCAAAGCATCATCAAAGTAAATTTCCTCTTCAAAAGTTGGGGGACTAAAAATATCATGTTCATCAAACGTGTCATCCCCAAGCTTAGAGCTTTCCATGTCATTAGCAATATTGATATTAAAAAGAAACATACTAATAACATCACCACCATCATGATTGTTATGCAAATAATAAAGTTCCAAAGGTTTTTTAATTTTCTCTTCAAACACATCATGTCCAAGTTCAAGGTAGAGCTTATAAAGCTCTCTCATATTTTTGTTGTTTTCCATTAAGCAAAACTAGTGAAATAAAAACAAGAAAAAAAAAGATTTAATTGCAATATCTAAAGATATACCTTCAAGCACTCACCTCCCCGGCAACGGCGCCAGAAATAGCTTGATGTCTACACACGATTCTACTCTTGTAGACTATGTTGGGCCTCCAAGCGCAGAGGTTTGTAGGACAGCAGCAATTTCCCTCAAGTGGATGACCTAAGGTTTATCGAACTCAGGGAAGTAGAGGTTGAAGATGGTCTCTCTCAAGCAACCCTGCAACTAAGATACAAAAAGTCTCTTGTGTCCCCAACACACCTAATACACTTGTTAGATGTATAGGTGCACTAGTTCGGCGAAGAGATGTTAAATGGCAAGTGATATGGACGGCAAAACAAAGTAATATAAATCTGTAATAAAAAGTGCAGCAAGCAAACAAGTGGTAAACGTGAGCAAAAATGGTATTGCAATGGTGGAAACAAGGCCTAGGGTTCATACTTTCACTAGTGGCAACTCCCAACAACATTAACATAATCGAATCACATGATATTTCCCATAAAACATGCAATGGAGACGCACCCGGAGGTCATTCCTTCGTGGTCAAGAGAGGACGAGAATTATGTAGGGCTACAAAAGCACACCTCAAAGTTCGTAGTTCTCAATCTAAGGATTTCCCAATGTCACCGCGGCCATCCAAAGAGAGTCCCACAATCACCACAACATATCTAAAGGATAGTCAAAGACAAGCACCAAGAGACTCTCAATCTTCAATCAACACACAAGAGAGGAAATCACTCATGAAAATATTTTTCTAATCCATGTCCAATAGACCGCTGTCACCTTGGTCTCGGGGATTATACTAGATAAAGACAAGTGAGTACATCAACCCAATACATAGAGGAAGGGGAAATATCATGGGATCACCCTAGATTAACATAGCCTATGATCACAACGAAGATCACATCATGGGAGAGAGAGATAACCACATAGCTACACGTACGAGCCCTCGGCCCCGGAGAAGACTACTCACGCATGGACATGGTGAGGAGGAGGTTGATGATGGTGTTGATGGAGAGGTGCAGCCCCGCGAGGAGGAGATGGCCGGCGGCAGCCACGGAGGCGGCGGCGGCCCTTGGGGGCGCGGCGGCGGCGGCCCTAGGGGGCGGTGGCTCCTTGGCCCCCCTTCTTCCTCGTAGATGGTGCTGCAATGGTGCTGGTCCTCCCCTCCAAGACGGCGGCTCGGGAGGAGGAAAATTCGTGGCCCTTGGTGACCTAGGTTTCCTCTCTTTATATAGACTCTCGGATTCCCGTCATCAGATTTTGGGCCTTAGTAAAACGGGCTTTACTCGACCGTCCGGACTCCGATTTGGACGAAATTTATATCCAGAAGCATCGCCTCGAAATTCCCCACAACTTTCGCAACTAGACTTTTTCCGTTTGACGTCGTCTTCGGGCTGTAACGTGACCATCTTTAAAAAACGTTCTCAGACAGATTTCAGGAAAGTCAGAGTCCTATTCCAATACGACTCCTTTTGCGTTTTTGTCAATTTCCAAGTAATTCCTACACAATAAAGTGTAAAACAAGAACATTGTGCACTTTTGCAACCATTAGTAGGTTAGTGCAAATATGATCAAAAGTGTATGGAAGTGCATAAATATCATAGCAATATCACACAAAAAGGGTATGGAGCAAGCATAAATTATAGATACGTTTTGGACGTATCACCGCGGCAAGGGTCTTGCCGGGGCTGCTAATTCCGGCCCCGGCAAGGATCTTGCCGGGGGAGCCCATCTCGTCCCTTGGCTCTTCGTGGTCTTGGCTTTGGTGTTGCTCCAGTTCCATCGAGCTTCGGTCTCATTCTGGCTCACCTCCCTTGCCTTGCTTGGTGTTGTGGTGCCCGCGGCTCAAACTGCCCGTGCACAGTTATAGGGGTACAAAAAGTGTACCCCTCCTTTTGTACACCGACAGGAGCCCCCTGGCCCGGGCCACACATAAGCGCAACACGTTGTTGGGCCACGCCCAGAAAATGGTGCGCGGGCAGGCGGGGCGATTTTTACCGCGGTAAGATTTTTCGCGCGCTGCGCTTCCCACGACTCCCGTGCGTGGCGCGGTGTGGGGAAGTGCGTGTGACGTGAGCGGCATGCGTGTGGTTGGTCTTTGCATGCATGCGTCATGTCGTAGTAAAGGGGTGGTTCGCGCCTTCCCCATAAACGGAGGGAGGCGTGGAGGTGCGGCCCATTTACCGAATGGGTCCGAGGCGCGGTCCTCAAGGCATCCAGTCCCCATGATCACGGGGTGGGGAGAGGTCGCCTCACCCGTCCCCTTGGTTCTGCATGTCTGCCACGTGTCTCCCATGCGCTTGGGGTGGCAAACGGTGGAGGCGGGAAACCGGGCCGTCGCTGGTTGGGGCGGCGGGTCGGTCCTGGCTTCCTGCGCCTTCCGTGTCTTGATTGGCCGAGCGGGGCAGTCGAGCCCCAACCCCTTTTCCTTTATAAAGAGCAGGAGGGGAGGGACGACGTCCCACATTCTTCCATCTTCTTCCTCCTTCAGCTTCTCTTCCTCTCTTCCATTCGTCATGGAGAGAAGAAATCCCGGCCCTTCAACGGTGGTGGCGAGGGTCGCCGCTCGACAACGCGTCCCTCCTTCTCCTGCGCCTGCGGTGGCAGAGTCGGCCGCGAGGGGAAGAGGGAGGGGGCGAGGCCGTGGGCGAGGCCGGGGCGCTCGGGGAAGAGGAAGACGGGGTGGCCCACCGGCCTCGCCCCCGCCAGCAGCTCCTCCTCCAATGGAGGGCGACATTGGGGATAACCCTTGTGAGTTCTTCGTCAGGTTGCGCCGGCCGCCGCGCCGTCGCCTTTGTCTCCCGACTCCATTTGCGCGGGAGATGGAGCTAGATCCGTCGGAGTCATTGCGGCTGCACATGAGGGGCTCCGGGATCATTAGCACGCGGGTCCGCATCGACTTCCCTGCTCCTCATGTGATGTATCTTCGTCGGGGATGGAAGACGTTTGCTCATATCCACAGCTTGACGGATGGGCTCACTCTCCATTTTAAGTTGATGGAGGGTGGCCTTCTTTCCGTCAAGGTCTTCGGGCACTTCGGGACTCGTGCAAGGTTCTGCGTGGAGAGATCTTCTGATGATGAAGATTCCTCCTCGAGCGAGAGTGACGAGGAGGACAGCGACAGCGACGACGAGGGTGGTAGGCGGCAGGATGATGGGTCCGACTAGGTGTCGGGCGCCGTTCCATGCGACACCGGTGACCCCATCATCCGTGTCGCCGGCTACTTGAACTTCTCGGGGCCGTCTTCTTGGGCGGTTGGCGTTGGGGGGCTGCGGAAGAGGAAGAGGGCGGGCGGCAAGGCCGTCAAGTCAGAGTACGCGGGGATCGACGCCTTCGACGCATACTGACGTCCTGCCGCCTCGTCTTCGAGCTCTGCTTCCAACGCCGCCATCACCATCCAGCCTTTGGGCAGCCACCAAGATGTTCTCTCGGTGTCTTCTGCTACCCGTAGCTCGCCTTGGCGCTCCTTTTGCCCTTCTCGCCTCCTTGACCTGCCTCCTGAGGAGAGGGACAAAAAAGGGATTACGGGCATCTTATCTCTTTTTAGTTTGTAAGCCTTCGGGCATCTGTCAAATTTAAAACTTGTAATCCCCTTGTTCATGTTTTTCATTTCCTATGGACTGTACCTGGGCGGGATGTTTTTTTAATGAAAAAGGGATGTTTGCCGGGTCATTTATTCGCAGGTAGAACCCATAACAGGGAATAAATCCCTGATATCTCTAAGATAAACATTTTCTTGCCCGGCAACAAGCCTCGCCATCCCCCCACTTCGCTCGACCTTTCTCACGCCTTTGGCGGAGGCAGGGATGAAGTGGGTTTAGGCTCCTTGTTTTACCCTTTTGCTGCCGCGACTACGACCAAACTCGGTCCCAGGATCGAGCCCTAGGGCCTAGAGTTAGGGGAGCACGGTAGCCTAAGGATAAAATGAGGTTTCACATACCCCAGTTCGTAAGGGAATGCATGATAAGGGATGGAAAACTTATCTGAATTTGCAGCTCCTGGCAACCCCGGATTGCTGCGGGTGAATCTTTGCTCTTGTAGCCCCCGACAATACTGGCTCGCCGGGGTCTGGATGCTGGTCCGTTCCTTTTTCTTTCCATGTGGCTTGGCAAGGATATCTGTGTGTCCTGTGAACCAAAGAAGATAAAAGAAAGACAAAGAGATGCAAACTCGACCTTTAAGCTAGGGGTTAGCCGCCACTAAGCACTATCAACCCTAACCAAGGACGAGACTCGACCTAGCATGCATGCTATAACTTAGGGCGCCAGAGCTTCATTTATTTATGCTCAGGGTCTGCGCCTGGCTTTATAAAAAGGGTTACATGCCTTGTCGGCAAGGCTTGTACAAAAGGTGGCTTGCCAGGGGGGGCCGGCAAGCCGCGCCTCACGGGTAAAACTTGCGAAGATCCTCAATGTTCCACGAGTTGCTCACCGGAACGGCATTTTCGGTCTCCAGGCGGACTGAGCCAGGCCCGGTGACTTGTATTACTCGATAAGGGCCTTCCCACTTCGGAGTCAACTTGTTGGTATTCTTGGCTGATTGAACGCGCCGAAGAACAAGGTCACCTTCCTCAAAGCTTCGGGCACGGACCTTGCGGCTATGTAGCGGCGCAAGGCTTGCTAGTAGCGTGCTGCTCTCACAGCCGCCCGAAGACGATCTTCCTCAAGGTGCATTGCGTCATCTTGCCGCAGTTGCTCTTGCTCAAGCTCATCATAAGCGAGCACTCGAGGTGACCCGTATATGAGTTCAGTGGGGAGAACTGCTTCTGCCCCGTATACTAGGGCAAAGGGTGTCTGGCCGGTGGCTCGATTTGGCGTCGTTCTGATCGACCAAAGAACTGTCGACAACTCATCAATCCAGCGCCTTCCACTCTTGTGCAGCCTGTCCAAGGTCTTTGTCCTTAAGCCTCGCAGTACTTCAGCATTTGCTCTCTCAGCTTGACCATTGCTTCGTGGGTGAGCAACGGAAGCGAAACAGACTTTGCTGCCGAGGTCTTGGGTATATTGCATGATGGAGCGGCTTGTGAACTGTGTGCCGTTGTCGGTGAAGACCCTGTTGGGTACACCAAAACCGCACACTAGTCCCTTGAAGAATTTGACGGCTGACTGGGCTGTGACCTTCCTCACTGCCTCCACCTCTGGCCACTTTGTGAACTTGTCGATTGCGACGTACAAGTACTCAAAGCCCCCGACAGCGCGGGGGAAAGGGCCCAGTATGTCGAGCCCCCAGACCGAGAAGGGCCAGGAGAGAGGAATGGTTTCAAGGGCTTGAGCTGGTTGATGAAGTTTCTTTGAATGGAACTGACACGCTTCACACCTGGTGACCAGTGTCGTCGCATCCTGGAGGGCAGTGGGCCAGAAGAAGCCTTGCCGAAATGCCTTGCGGCAAGGGCTCTTGACCCTATGTGGGATCCACATATGCCTCCATGTATCTCTGCCAACAGCCCCAGTCCTTCCTCTCGAGGGATACACTTCAATTTCACGCCGTTCGGTCTCTTTCTGTACAGGACGTCATCGACGAACTGGTACATAGCAGATCGACGGGCTACTTTTTCCGCTTCTTCCTGCTCCTCAGGAAGTTCCCCAGTTTGGAGAAATCGGACGGTATGCTGTGCCCACGCTGGAGCCTGGGCTCGACGGCGAGGACTAAAGGCATTTCCTCCGCTATAGGAGCGGCTGTCTCAACGGCAAGAGCTTGATGCTCCGCCGGAGCTAGCCGTCCCGTGGTGGGCTCAATGTCCCCGGCAACATCCTTGTCGGTGGCTCCGGGGAGCTCGGCGGGAAAGTACTTGCCGGGCCCTGATTTCCTCCTCTTGTTTTGCTCTGTTGATGGATCAACAGATGGCTGAGAAAGATGAAGCACAAAGGTACCTGGTTCCACAGGTAACTTGAGGGCAGCACGCTTTGACAGGTAATCGGCGATGTCGTTCTCTGCTCGGGGAACGTGCTCCGCCTGTATACCATCAAAACGCTCTTCCAGTGTTCTCACTTCATCGACGTAGGCCTTCATCAACGGGCTCTGGTAATCTTTGTTGACTTGTTTGACGACAAGCTGCGAATCGCCCCTGACAATGAGTTTCTTGATTCCAAGGTCTGCCACGATCCTAAGACCAGCAAGCAGCCCCTCATATTCAGCAATATTGTTCGTTGATACCTCCCTGGGGAAGTGCATCTGGAACACGTACTTGAGGTGCTCTCCGGTGGGCGCGACAAGCAGTATGCCATCCCCGACGCCCTGTAAGGAGAAAGCTCCATCAAAGTACATGATCCAGTTGCAACTCGCCTCTTTGCCGGGAGAGCAGTTTCCTGGGCTTCTTCATCAGGCGTTGCGGTCCATTCTGCAACGAACTCCGCCAGGATTTGGCTTTGAATCGTCGAGGTACTTTCAAACTTGAGGCCAAAGCTGGACAGCTCTAGTGCCCACTCTATAATTCTTCCCGTTGCATCTGGATTGTGCAATATTTGTTGCAGAGGGAGGCGAGTGACGACAGTGATCTCGTGTGCCTGGAAGTAGTGACGCAGCTTCCTCGAGGCCATAAGAAGGCTGAAGAGCAATTTCTGCACACCGGAGTACCTTGATCTAGCCCCCTGCAAGAGGGAGCTAACAAAGTAAACCGGGTGCTGCATCATTTTCTTCCTTGGCGACACTCCAACCGGCCGTGTCTTCTCTGCACCAACGGCATCAGGCTCTATCACTGCTATCACCTCGTCATAAATTTCTCTCTGTGCCACTAGTGCGGCGCTGACCACCTGGTTCATTGCCGCCAGGTATAACAGCAATGGTTCTTGTGGCCTAGGCGCAACTAGTACTGGCGTGGAGGAAAGATAACTCTTTAAATCTTGCAATGCTGCTTCGGCTCCTGGCGTCCACTCCATTGGGCCCGCCTTTTTCAAAATCTTGAAAAAGGGAAGGGCGCGCTCGGCAGACTTGGAAATGAATCTGCTCATGGCGGCAACGCAGCCAGCAAGCCGACGCACATCCTTGACCCATTTGGGTGCTTCAATCTGTTCTATAGCCTTGATCTTATCCGGATTGGCCTCTATCTCACGTTGTGACACAAAGAACCCGAGAAGCTTGCCAGACGGGACGCCAAAGACGCACTTATCAGGATTTAGCTTGAGATTGATCTTGCGTAGGTTTGCAAACGTCTCTTGTAGATCCGGTATGAGGGTTGCCCTGTTCTTGGTTTTGACCACTATATCATCCATATACGCCTCCATATTTCTATGGAGCTGGGGTTCAAAACCAATCTGGACTGCCCTTGCAAACGTTGAGCCAACACTCTTCAACCCGAAAGGCATTCGTACGAAACAATACGTACCACATGGGGTGATGAATGCTGTCTTCTCTTCGTCTTCTCTTGTCATGAAGATCTGGTGGTAGCCGGAGTAGGCATCGAGAAATGACAACAGGTCACACCCAGCCGTGGAGTCAACAATCTGGTCGATGCGCGGCAACGCGAAGGGGTCTTTGGGACAAGCCTTATTGATATCTGTGTAATCAATACACAGCCTCCACTTCCCATTTGCCTTGCGCACTACCACTGGATTGGCCAACCACATTGGATGGAGCACTCCTCTTACCAAACCCGCTGCTTCCAGTTTCCGGATCTCCTCTGTGATGAACTCTTGTCGTTCCAAAGCTTGCTTCCTGACCTTCTGCTTGACGGGCGCACATGAGGACAAACAGCAAGGTGGTGCTCAATCACCTCCCTGGGAACATCGGGGATGTCGGATGCATGCCATGCAAACACATCAACATTCGCCCGCAGGAAGGTGACGAGCGCGTATTCCTATTTTTCGTCAAGGGTGGAGCTTATGGTAAAAGCCCCTCCTGTGCCGTCCTCCTTGACAGAAACCTTCTTGGTTCCCGGCGGTGTGGCCCTGGACTTCTTGTTTCTGCCGGTGGAGCTCTCTGGCATGTCCTCGACGGGAGCACTACACTCCGAAGAGGTGCGCTTGCTGGAGTGGGTGTCCGAGGTCTCACCGGTCTTCTTCTTCTTCCCCCCCCCCGGGGCTCCAGTGGTAGGAGAAAGTGCCCTAGTGGCGGCAGCTGCTGCAACTGCTTGTTGGTATAGTTGGTCAGGGCAAATCAACACATCTTTCTTATCGGAGGGGCTGGCGATGATCGTCACAGGTCCTGGCATCTTCAGGGTGTTGTAGACGTAGTGTGATGCCACCATGAACTTGGCCAGCGCTGGGCGGCCAAGGATCCCGTTGTAGGGCAAGGGGATCTTGGCGACATCGAACATAATCCTTTGTGTCCTGTAGTTTAGGTCACTTCCAAAAGTCACGGGCAGCGTGACCTTCCCCTTTGGTTGACTTCTTCCCGGGTTGACCCCCTAAAACGTGCCCGTTTCCTCGAGGTCTCCGTCAGGAATCTGCAGCTTCTCGATTACGATAGGTGAGATTAAGTTCAGACCGGCCCCGCCATCGACTAGTATCTTTGTCACCTTGAGGTTGCGTATTGTTGGTGAAACCAACAATGGCAAGCACCCGACCGTACTAGTGCGGTTGGGGTGATCCTTAGTGTCAAAAATGATAGGCGCGCTGGACCACTTCAGCGGCTTTTGGGCACCAGACGACGGCTCCGCCGCTGTAATCTCACGCGCCCATTATTTAAGCTGGCGGTGAGAAGTATGCAGCGAGGCGCCGCCATCGACGCACATGGCCTCCGTGGCTTTCTGAAACTCTTGGTCGGTGGATACATCGTCCTCTTCGTGATCGTCGTCTTCTGGCTTTCTGTCACGGCCCCGGGCGGGCCTCTCCTGCTGTTTATCCTTGCCACGACGGCCTGCTTGGCCGTCACGCTTCTTGCCGGACCCCTCAGCACCGTCCTGGCCCTTCTCCTTGTCCCGCCTCTCATATTCAGCCCTCTGCTTCTCAGCAAGGAGCTCAACCTGTCGGCAGTTCTAGAGATCATGGCCTTTGGTGCGATGGATCTTGCAGTATTGCTTGTCGGAGTTTCCTGGCTTCTCGGCAGTCGCCAAGGCCCGGCAGGCGACACACCCGGCAATTTCCTTGCTGGGGTCATCCGCCTTTGTTTTCTTGGCGGAGCCAGCGTCATTAGATCCCTCGATGGCAAGCACGGCTTTACCTTTGCGCTTCCTGTTGCGGCGCCGGCCTTTCTTTTCCGGGGCGGCAGCATCCTCATCTGAAGAGTCGGTTTCCACGCCGGCATCTTTGCCGGGGTATTTCCTTCCCTCTTCAGCCCGGGCACATATGTCAGCAAGAACATAGAGTTCTGCCACGTCTTTCACCTTGTTCATTGCCAGCTCTTCGCGCATCTTGCGGTTACGCATGTTCTAATGAAACGCGCTGATGATGGCGGCAGGGTGAACATGAGGGATATTGTACTGTACCCGGCTGAACCTCTGTATATACTTGCGCAGACTCTCAGCTTCCTTCTGGGGAATGACGTGCAGGTCACTTGCTTGGACATGGGCTTGGTGACCTCCAGTAAAGGCGCCAACAAACTCATGGCACAAATCCGACCAGGAGGAAATAGAGTCTACCGGCAAGTGCATCAACCACGACATGGCGTTGGGTGTAAGAACCAATGGAAAGTAATTCGCAAGCACCTTATTGTCGCGGGCTCCGGCAGCTTGCATCGCGATGGTGTAGATGCCGAGGAACTCCGACGGGTGGGTTTTGCCGTTGTACTTCTCGCCAACGTCGGGCTTGAAGGTGCGGTGAGTGGGCCACTGGAACTGCCGCAGCTCACGGGTAAAAGCCGGACAGCCTACCTCGTAAGGTAGACCTCGAGGGCTCTCCGGTGCTGGGCGGTTCACAGCAGGCCCTGCTCGCTTGTCTGACTGGTGGCGCGCTCCGCGCCGGCGCTCGATGGTGGTTCGAGCGTCTTCATGAGCTCGCTTCTGAAGAACTTGACGCTGGTCGCCGTGGGTCTGTGGGTCGGACGACACTATGGAGATGTCGTCACCCGCGACGTCTCGACGAGTCGACACACGCGGTACCGGGCGAGGTGGAGGCGAATGCACCGTGGCCACGGTGCTGCCGGTCCTCCCGCCACTGGTGCGTGGGACCCCATCGGAGCGTCGACCCGGGGGCTTCGCTGGACTTGGTTCATCCTTGTTAGCGACCGCGACAAGGCTTCAGATGGTGGCTCTCCATTCATCGAGTTTCCCCGTAACGGGAGGAAAGTCAAGGAGCAACTGCGCGCGCGCCAGGGCTTCTGCTGGGGTTAGCGGTAGCGGAACCTGCACGGCCCGCGACGCGCTTCGACTCCTGACCATGTCAGGAGGAGCTCTATCACGATCCCGCGGTCGCATGCCGTTTTCACCAGCGCTTCGGCAGGCGGGCAGGTCTTCTACGTCTCGGGAGTGGCGCTTGGGGCTCTTCCCGCGGCGACGCCCGGGATCTTCGGCGTGATGACGCTGTCCATCGCGCGCTGCTTGGGAGGAACGCGTTGTTGGCGCCGGCGTGGGAGTCCTGGAGGCCCTTGCGTCGCCTTCGAGTGATGCGGCAGCGATCTTGGAAGGCCCCGCGCCACCCGCGGAGGGCCTGGCTCCGTCTTTGGATTTGGCGGTGTGTGGCCCGTTACCAGGCGCACAAACATCGCCACCTCCCAAACTCCGGCTGCTGGGACGGCGTTGGTGTTCGCGAGCAGCGCCCCGGGTCCTTTCCGCGACCGGTCCACTACTCGCCTGCGTCGGGACGGGCTGTCCGGCTTCCGACTGGCCAACCGCCACCGTCGTCTTCTTCTTGGGTGCCATGATGATGAAGAAGCGTTGAACTAACTGCTAAAGCCGATTCTCACAACTGCGCCCCCTACCTGCGCGCCAAAGATGTCGGTGGGAACGACACCTATGGGATCACAAGAATCCCTACTACGGTTAGCGGGGCGCGGGGTTGAGAGAAGAGCGGATCAAACAGATAGCACACGGTTCGTTTATCCAGGTTCGGGCCGCGAGGATGCGTAAAACCCTACTCCTGCTTTGGTGGATTGTATATCTGTGTTCTTCAGCTAGCTATGGGGCGTGAGGAGCTCCAAAAAGCTGAATCCTCCTCATGGTCGCCTCGGGCCTCCTTTTATAGAAAAAGGGGTTGCCACAGTGGCACACAGGAGGTGGAAAGGGTACAATGATGCGAGTTTATCCCTCGCATTACATGACAAGGCGCATTTAATGCGCCTTGCTTAGGTGTCCTTGCTTTATCGGGGACGGGGGAGAGATCTGTCTTGTCCGTCGCCGCTCCTTCTTGTGTCGACACGCGCCCTGGCGAGCAATGCCTGAGATGCCATGTAGGTAGGCAGGCAGCTGAGGTGGCGCAATGGTGGGTCTTTACGAAGATCTGCATGCCGCCACGCAGGTGCCTGCCCAGCTGGTTGGGTCGGCAGCTGCCTAAGGCGGTGGAAGTTTAGTCGGCGTGGGCCTGATGGTGGCCCTGCGGATGTCCTTGGAAAGGGCCTTGCCGGGGCCCCGGCAAGGGTCTTGCCGCGGCGCTTGCTGCCATCCCCGGCAAGGCACTTGCCGGAGGTCTTGTGATCTTCCTCGGCTAGGATCCTGCCAAGGTCGTCGTCTTCTTAGTGCGTACCTGATCTTGAAAGTCTTCACAAAGATCTGCATGCCACTACGGGGATGTCTCCCGAATCCTTGCCCCATGGGGGCAGTGGACTCAAGGGTAATTTTCTCCGTAGGCATGGGGCGAGTTGCCGCGGCAAAGGGTCTTGCCGGGTGTAACACTCTAAATTTTTGGATTTTTTTCATCAAACCTTTTGGTCTTTTGGAAGGGGGATATTTGATCTTTTCTTAAAACCCCTTTCTAAAAAACTTTCTTATGACAAAAGTTTGTGTGTCCTTCTCAACCTTGATTCTGGTCTTGGAGGTTTTCTACTTGTGTTAGCTTAACACAAGTTATTTTCAAAAAGGTTTTTGCTTGGCAACTTTCCCTTCATGAAAAACCTTCATGTAGAAACCATGGACTTGTCTCCCCCATTCAACATTTTTTTCTCTTGCCATGACACCCAATGGAAGTCCTTCTCTCCAAAACCTCCTTTCCACCTTGAAAGAAGTCTCTCATCAAATTCCATTAGGTTTCAACCTCATTGGGATTTTTCTTCTATTTATTTTATACCAAAACCAATTTATGTCTTTCAAATTGAGCCTTGGTGATTTACAAAGGAACCACCAATTTCCTTTTGGTTTTTGATTCCAAACCAACTCCCCTGGCTAGTCCTTAGTACCCTCAACCTAGGTCCATCTTGTTTCACTTGTCCATAGTTCAAAATTTTCAAATTCTACTTGCTGCAAGTTTGGACCAGATTTGCCATTTTTGGTGAAATTCATATTTTCTCTCTTCCTAAAAATCTATGAAAATCCAGGCAGCCTCTGGATGCATCAAGAGACCACCTCACCAAATATCAGTTCCAGAAAGTTTTTCCACATGCCAAAAACATTTCACCAAACACCTGGCATACACTGTTTTTCACAAAGTTCAGAAAAGTTAACTGAAGATTGCAGTCGACAGTGCAGCTTCGTCAGTTTCGTCAGAACCTCTCGTCAATCTCACCAGTGTCGCCTTGGATCCTTGCTGCGCTGCACCCAGCGCTTATCCTGAGCGCTGCACGCTCGCTTGGCTCGTTGCGAGCGTCGGTGGCGTCGTGGTCTGCCCGCGGCGGCAGGGCCACCCGTGGCGGCCGACAGGGGGCACACTGCAGCGCAACGCCGTTCGGCACCGCCCAAGCCACCTGGAAGCTCCGTGTGGCCGTATCCTTGCCTGCGCACGGTGCAGCACCGTCGCCGTGGCCTGAGATGCGTAGAGCGCGCTCTCTACCGCCGACGTGTCCGCACGGCCGTTCCGTTGGGGACATGCCGTAAGCGCCCCTGCCTTGCTAAGTTCTGCACCGGAAGGGAATCAGTACACCGTCTAGTCGATGCTCAAGCGCTTAAACCAACCGTCCCGCGACAGCACCGCCGTAATCGCTCGCCGGACTTATCCCGTTCACGGCAACCGCCTCGGGCCGGCTATAAATAGCACCTCCAAGATCGCTCTTGACCCCGCACATCTCCACCACCTCACCAGACCCCGCCCAGCCACTGGAAGAGCCTCGAGGGGCCCTTCTTCCCCAACTCCGGCCGCCTCGATCCGCTTCGGGCTCCGGCAGCTTCCTCTCTGGTGAGAGCTCTTTCACCACCCTAGACTTGCCAGTAGTCTCCTGTCACACCTAGACGACTAACCCCCACTCCAATTTGACCCGGCTGCCCTCTCCGACAAGACCCACGACCACCCGAACCGCCGTCCGCCGGAGACAAGGTCGCCGTCGACGTGGTGCTCGCCGACGTCCAACTCCACCTCCCGCCGACACGGAAGAGCACCAGGAACACGTAGGTACCACCCACTCCCTCTACCTCGTCGTGGATCGATGGCGGCGACCACCGCAGCTCTCTGGCACTGGCGCGACTCTACACTCTGTTTTAATTTTCAAACCTGACGAGTGGGACCCCCTCGTCAGTTTCTCAATCTCACTCGAATCGTTTTTCGGGAAGGCGCCTTCGGGCAAAGTACGTTTTCCCTATTCGGCTGGCGTACGGCTTACCGAATCGTTTTCTGTTTTTATATTCTAGCCCCTGGAAACTTTTTGTTTCATTACAAACAAGTCCCTGGACAGAAGCTTTAATAACTTTTAAACAAAAGATGATTTTGAGTTGATTCTTTTTCTGTCCTCTTTAGTTTTCTGTCTAGTTTTTTATCATATTTATTTGAAAAAAATATTTGGGACAACTTTTATGCACGCGAGGTATTTATGTTAGTACTCGCTTTATTTGTATACGTAGATACCGAAGGGAGTGACGGAGCCGCGAACTTCACCGAGTTAGACTCCGACTACTCCGAACCAGGCAAGCATGTTTGAACCTTTGATATGATGAGTGTGTTGCATGTTTCCTTGAGTAGCTCTTTTTCATAGCATGGTTATATAAGCATTTATGGATGTTATATTTCATGCAAGCAAGCTTCGGGAGAGCCCCGAAAGATGATGATGAACCACCTTGATCATGTGGTGACATGATGGGTTGTGAGCTGGTATTGTTAGAGCATGCTAGTCAACTATTAACTCTAGTATCAACGTGGATCAAGTAATGATCCCGTTTGTCTCCTTTTTGGTACTGTCACATGCCTTCTACAAAGATTACGGTTTAGTCAGTTGCAAACCTCTTTCCGTGTACACACCAAATAGAGGGGCCGGGATGAGGGTTCCATGGCCCTGGATTAAAGCCCGTCATCCGGTCAGGGGGCATGGGTGTTTCCGGTTGGGACCGAGAGGGGGGCACCCCTTAGAGCGCGCGATATAAATTTGATCCCATGCTATTCGAGGTTGTAGCCTCCCCGTCTTAAAGTTTTTCATGAGTGTTGTCTCGGGTGATTCCGGGAAGCAGGATGTGAAATTGGTGTGTACTAGTTAGTTGTGTTTCTGCTAAAACATCATAGACGGAACTAGTCCTTGTGGCTAGTGAAATTCGTTGGCTGTGATTTAAGAGTACAAACTCTGCAGATTCAAAAATCTTCCGAGTAGCCATGTCTATGGCCTAGTGTCAATCTTCGTGTCAACCCCAGTGACCGTCTCGGTTAATTTATGATAATAATAAGAATGGTGATCTAGTCAAGAGTCATTTTGGTAGATGAACTAACCAGTTATTTCTGCACTGATCAATCTCTTGAAATACTTTACCATTATACCAAAGATTATATAAGCCCTTTATGTGATGTCGCTCAGACATCCGACTGTGGCATTCTCATATCTTATTTTGTTATAAGCCCTTTATGTGATGTCGCTCAGACGTCCGACTGTGGCATTCTCATATCTTATTTTTGTTATAAGCCCTTTATGTGATGTCGCTCAGATGTCCGACTGTGGCATTCTCATATTTTATGTTTCTTATAAGCCCTTTATGTGATGTCGCTTAGACGTCCGACTGTGGCATTCTTGTTATTTACTTTCGAATATAAGCCCTTTATGTGATGTCGCTCAGACGTCCGACTGTGGCATTCTTGTTGTTTACTTTTGAATATAAGCCCTTTATGTGATGTCGCACAGACGTCCGACTGTGGCATGTTTTTATTCATATTTCCTCACGAGGCGTCACTCAGACACTCGATTGGTATTATTTTATTTCTTTTGGGGATTTCGGGAGGACTACCGCCCGACTTCCATTTTTACTTTGCAGCGCAAATCATATTAATCGAGTACATATTGCTAGTTTACTCATATGCATCATGTTTGCATTTGTTATATCTTATGTCCGAACTGTCTTGCGAGTACATTCAAAGTACTCACCTAGCTTGTTGATTTGGCCAGATGTTGACGAAGGCGATCTCATGGATGAAGAGTTCGATAGCGAGTCCGACGTCTAGTGGAGTCCCAGTCAGTCTCTTGCGATCCTAGAGTTGATCACTGTTTTATGACCGCTTCCGCCAACCACCAACTAAATTCATCGGGTCTCACTCCGACACTCGATGAACTGTAAGATATTGGAGTCATGTCACCCACTACACTGTGACATATCCACCACCTCTTTTTATTACGAGTTAGTAGTTATGCCACCTTACCCTTGTGTCATATCTGCCCTTATGTATTATATAGGTGTACTTGTAATATATTGTTGAGCAACCTCAGCTCAACCTTGTATAATATTTAGTACTCTGGTATTCTGTATCAAGGATTTGTCTACTAGTGAGAAGTATCCTTCTATACTGGTCCGATAAAAAGGTCGGTTTCTCAGTAAATGTTTTACTGGAAAATTCGGTCCTGACAACCTTGGTAACAGAGCCAGGCTGACTATAGGAAGCCACTAGGTGCGATCGTTAATCAGTTATTAGCATATTGAATGCTATTTCAGCATTTTTACATTTGTAGCAATTTTTCTGTTAGTCATCATAAATTTATGATTTGACTATTCGGAATTGTTGTCTACTTTTGTAGATGGCCAGCGGCGACTGCGATTCACAAGTGTTCGCCAACATTCCCGAGGGGTTTATCAAACTCCTCGTCGCCATCACCAAGGTCGCGATCGGGCCATCGACTCCTCCAGAGTTCACACTCTACCGGCACAAGATCAGCGACAGCGTGTCGATGCACCAGGCTGCAGTGCAGTTCAAGGGAGGGCGTTCTGAGACTCGTCGCTACCGCTACCTCCCATGGCACGTGCCTTACACGTGCCACTATGCGTTTGCTTGCGCAAGGGGAGAACGTGACGAAGCCATCGAATCATTGGTCGAATACCTCAAGGCTCTTGAGGCAGCCTTTGATAACCTTGTGGACGACTTGGTGGCTGCTCGTGTGGACTTAGTTCAGAGCGGTTCCGCCAATAGGAGGGAACTTCTCCATACTTCACCACCACTGACTTATGTCTCGTCCTCAGCATCTTACGCACCTGCCATCTTAGCCACCGCTCGCCGCCTATCTACCACTGAGGAGTTTGACCAGGTCATTGCTCCTACTCCAGTCAGAGTTGCACCACCTGTCGCGCCCGGACCAACTCCTCGTACCAGTATTCCACGCCTGGAGCCTATTAGTGAGGAGGAGGTTGAGTCTCCATCTCCACTGGGTCTTACCCTCGGCAGGCCGAAGGAATTCTTCAACATCTCCGACTAAGTACGCCTGTCTGCGACGCGATGTGTCCGCTTGTGTGATATGTTTTATATGTAAAATAGGTTGTTGAGAAGTAGTCCGTTTGCGCATCATGTAGGAGCTCGGATGAGTGCACTAGCATAAATAACATGTCAGGAATGTGTACGCGCATCCTGAGTGACGTATTGTATAATTACGACTCACGTGTAAGATATGTACTGAGCGGTCCTTCTCCATGCGCAATCAAGTTTTTATTGGAGTTTGTGTATTTGCTGCATTTGCCAAATCTTTGGTTTATTTTTTTGCCGCTCAGTTCTTCTCATGAGTTCTGCAATAATACCCCAGAGTGGAAAATGACTCGTCCCTGGACTCGTTCCATGCCAAGTCCGCCAGAGGAAAATCATGGCACACAAACAAGCAACAATTTCACGCAAGGGCAGTCAAGTCAGCAGGGCAGTGAAACAGCATTTTCTCAAGTATGCCGTCTTTACGAGCAAAGCCAGCAGCAGCACCAACAAATGATGAACCATGTTATCAATATGGGAAATCACCGTGAGCCACATCAGCAGCATTCTAAATTGTCTGAATTACAGAAGACACGTCCGCTAACATTTTCCCACACTGACAGACATCTTGAGGCCGATGATTGGATTCGAGACATTGAAAGGAAATTGATTATTGCACAATGTTCAGATCGTGAAAAGGTACTTTATGCACCACACTATCTTACTGGAGCAGCTGCATCATGGTGGGAGAATTTTCTGCATATGCACCCCAATGAAAATGATATCACTTGGGAGGATTTTAAAGAAGGTTTTCATGGGGCGCACATCCCTAGGAGCATTATGAAGATCAAAAAAGGGGAGTTTGATGACCTCAAACAGAGAGGCATGACAGTGACTGAATACAACAGCCAGTTTACTCAATTATCTCGTTATGTCAACGAAGAATGTATGACTGAAAATAAGAAGATGGAAAAATTCCTGGACGGTCTGGCACCAGCATTTAAATGCCAGCTAGTCGTACACACATTTCCAGACTTCAAGGCACTTGTGGACATAGCTATTACTTTGGAAAATGAGCGCCGCAGACTGGAAGACATTCGCAAGAGAAAAAGGGATAAGACCACCACACTCGCAACAACAGGAACAAGATAAATTTTCAGAAAAATGGGGCGAACAAATCCATGACCAATGACACGCGTCCGAACAAAAAATTTCATGCAAGGGACAAGGATTTTGCATATCACCCAGGCGTTACTTGCTACGCTTGTGGAGAAGAAGGACACTATGCCAAACAGTGCCCAAAACCAAGGAACTCGACCCCGAAGCTTAACAGCAATGGAAACAATTCAGCGCCCAAGCGTAACAACTTCAACCCCAATAACAACCACAAGAAAGGCCACCTGAACCATGTGACCAAGGAGCAAGCACAAGATGCCCCGGATATCGTACTCGGTACGTTCCCTGTCAACATAATACCTGCCACGGTTTTGTTTGATTCTGGAGCTTCTCATTCGTTCATTTCGAAGAACTTTGCTTTGCAACATAATTTTTCGATGCTTCCCTTGGGAAAATTGTAACACCCCAAAAATTTAATTACTTTTTCATTAAATAAAATTTTGGCTAGAAACAAAAATTTTGATTTACAAAGAGTTCTTTAGTGTTTTTAGAACCTTTTGTTTCAGGTTTCTTTCCTCCATATAGAAATTTTTGCAGTATTTTTGTGGGCTCTGATAGTCATCTGAAAACATTTCATTACTTGTTAAGAATTATTTTCATAATAAAATTTTGCCCTAGAAAAATGCTTTTAATAGCTTTTTCAACTTTTGAAATGCTTCTGTTTGCACTACAACTATTTTAAATAATTCTGTAAAAATTCCACCAAAATTATGAGGAGTCATGTGATGCCTATGGATCACCTTTCTGCAAAAATCCATCCTTATCCTTTGTAATTTTTGAGTAAATCATCCTCATTTCTATTTCTGTCCGTTTTCTAGGTTTCTACTGCAACCCCAATTTTCCTTGCTCTAAATTTTTTGATACTTGTCCACCTTATAGTCCTTCCAACCAAACTCTTAACTCCAAGAGATCAGACACATTTGAATTTTGTAAGTCCATCAAATACCTATCTATAGTTTCTGTCCAGAAACTAAATTCTTCAAAACTTGCACTATCAAGTTTTTCCTTTTGCCAAAATAACTCCACCATCATCTATATCATGTAAGGAGACACTACCCTACCAAGTTTCACTTCCAACAAAGTTTCCTAGATGGCTCTATCATTCTGTCGAGCACCTTGAGCTCATGACAGAATTTGGGCATCTTTTTGGATTGCACGAGATACTAGCCCCTCTCCCCAAAACACCATGTCCATCACTTCTACCATGTCTAGAGGCACCATTCTGTTAATTGTCAACTAGTTTGGGGAACTGTGGATGCCATTGGCATTCTGCCGAGCACCCTGGGCGCGTCCTCTGGGCGTGGCCAGAGCGCCCGCATTGCACCACCCACGGCACCGAGCGTGCCGCTGCCCTGCTGCCTCCCCTGCTCGCCCGAGCCTTCCTCTGGATTAGCACGACCACCTGGCACCTCGACGACACCTTCCCTTGGCTGCTTGTGCCGGCCACCGCCGTCCACCGCCACCGTTCCTCGCCACCCGACGAATCCTTCTTCGCCACGCCACCGCCGAGACACGCGGCTCACCCTGAGTCAACCAGCCTCCCCCTGGCATTAATATGGACGGCCGCCGTCCCCACAGAACCCCGCCGTCCACCAACGGCCTCGCCACCGCCCTCATGCGCCGTTAATGGCCACCGCCGCTGTCTGCCCGTGGACGGCGCCGTCTGAGCCACCTGGCATTACCTGGGGCCAGGCAGCTCGTCTGGGAAGTAACTGCGGCCGGCCACCGTCCTCACCGACCCTCACCGGCCACCCAACGACCTCACCTATCATGTTAATGGCGCCGCTGACGTGCCTCCCTCTGGAAGCCACGGCACCATGTCGCTCCCGCCTATAAATTCCCTCCCCGAGCTCTCTCTCCTCATTGGCACCTCCCCTCACTCCTCTCCAAGCCTCCCTAAGCACTCAAATGACCGAAAACGGTCATCTCCCTCATCTCCGGCAGCTTCTGCCACCGCCGCCTCCTCGATGGTTCCGACGCCACCCGAGCCTCCCCCTCTCCACTACCAGCACCCAGAGCTTCACCACAGACCCGTTAATGCTTCCCCCTCGTCAATTTCACCGGAGCGAGCTCATAGGCGAAAGCCCTCTTCGGGTCTCGTCAGAGCTCCGCGGGAGAGCTCGCCGTCGGCGACCCCGTCAACTCCAGCGACCACAACGGGTACCGGTGGGACCGCCTCGGTCTCCTGGACTCGGCAGTGGGATCGGCTCGCCGTGGGGCCCCACCATTCGCCGGCAAAGTTCGCCGGAACGCCGCCCCGCTCTGTCGCGGGAGAGAGACGGCGACACCGCTTAAACCCGACAAGCGGGACCCGACAGTCAGCCTCCCATCGCCCCTCTGCTGGCGAAGCTGAGCCGCCGGGCCGGCCCAATTACTATTCAGCGCTCAGGGCGCAATTCTGATCCCTTCCTTTTTCCTTTCGGCACATATTCAAATAATTCCATAGTAGCCATTTCTACCCTAAAATTGGTAATTCAATTTTCTGTAGGTTTCTAAAATCATGCTCTGTTTATTTAAATTAGGTAAACATTTTTCCTATACATAGTTTCTGTTTAATCAACTAATTATTGCTCTTAATCATTTATTTAAACTTAGATATTCCATAGCAAATTCAAATATACTCTAAATAAATTAATTCTTTTTCTGATATTCCTTAAATATCCTCTAGTTTATTTTAGTATTTATTTCAAAAATATTTGAAATACTTTTTAGTGCTGTTTTTGAATTATGTGGTGATTTAGATATTTTTGAAAATAGGAAATGAAGGGGGGATGGATTTTTCAAACTTTTGGTATGCACCCAATGCTTCTGCATGTTCAAGGCAAGCATCTCGAACACTTGATATGATGATTGCATAGTGAATTATTTGCTAGGATAGTTTAAGCTTGACTATGTTGAATTTAAATTTAACTTGCATAATGCTAGTAATGCATACATGGTCATGTGCATATTTTCTTTTGCATGCATTCTACTCTAGTTCTATTATGCATAAATTGTGAAAGTCCAGGAGTGTGCTCCTGCTTGGACGTGCCGGTGGGCACGGGCCATTTTTGACACGGTGGTGTCATGTGATATATGTGGAAACAGGCAAGGGTTGTGGCCCTGTCCTGGTGATATGATTGAAAGAATAGTTTTGTTGTGCTAACCACTGCAGGAATCATAAGCCTCCTGAGTCGACCGTAGATCGAGTCTTGTTCCGGTAACCCCCATACTTGAATCGTGCTGCCACTTGTCCCTGCCACGGGTAGGGTATGGTTTAGTAAGTTGTTAACCCCTTTCCGTGCACACACCGTACAGAGGGCCACGATGAGGTTTTTCCACGACGGTGGACTAAATCCGGTCATCGGGTCAAGGGGGCATGGGTGTTTCCGGCTGTCGTGATGCCGAGAGGGAGTGTACCCTTGTAATCCGCGCGTATAAATAGTGATCCCATGCTCTTGGAGGTTGTAGCCTCTCCGACTTAGAGATTTTCTGGGACGATGCCTTGGGTGATTCCTGGCATTTGAACGGATTTTCTGGTGTGTGCTGGTTAGGTGTGTTTTCATCCCAAAGATCGTAATGGGAATTAGTCAGTCTCACGATACTGACTTAAGAAATCCTATACTTGTGGGTAAAGAGTACACCCTCTGCAGAGTTTAAAAACCTATTCGAATAGCCGTGTCTGCGGTTAAGGACTACAGTCTGGGTTGGTCAAGTGTCGGTCTTAGAGTCGGTCTCCGGAGGAATTATTTAAATTGAGCATGGTTATTTTGCAGGATAATTATCGTTGCTACTGGTGTTACCATTAGTATATTTGATGATATGATTATATTTGTGAACTAACCCCCTGCTCTTATTTTACTTTCCAGAGTGTCTCAGGGGCTGGCTAGTCTACCCCGGACATTCGTTTTTATTTTCAAGTCCTTTTGTGGCGTCCCTCGAGTTTCAGGCGGTTTATCACGCCACTACTCTTGTGGATACCCGACTGGCATTTCTTTTCAAGTCCTTTCGTGGCGTTGCCTGAGTTCTCGGATGGTATCGTCCGATTTCTCTTTTAAACACCCGACTGGCATTTCTTTTCAAGACCGACCGTGGTGTCACTTGACATCCGACCGGCATTTCTTTTATATTTTGTTGATACTAATATTTATTTCCTGCACTAACCATTATTCACCATGCCATGTTTTAATTCCTGTCAGCATGCATTTAATATAAGTCCATCATGAGCATATGCATATAGTTTAATTCATCATGACCATATAATTGTTTGCGGCATTTGTTATATCATTTGTCCATGATGTTTGCGAGTACATTCAAACGTACTCACAGGCTTGTCCCTGGCTATTTACTTGGCCAGGTTAGGAGTTCTACGGGGAGAACCACAGCGACGTCCGTGCGAAGCCTAGGAGTACAGCCACGCGGGATAGGAGTTATCCGGGTCAGCTGTTCCTGTGGGAATGGAGCCCCATCAATGTGGAGATCCTCAAGCCAATTCCTTCATCCACCATCGGAGCCATTGTTGTATCATTAGACCTTTAAGGTCTTGTATCAAAATTTCTTGTAAATGCTTGGTAAACTGTAACAAGGATGTGTCCACCAGTAACAGTAATCCTGGGCTGGTGATGACACTACGGGTTAATTTCTGGAATATTGTGTTCCCGAAATCCGGCCCCGACAGCCTTGGTATCAGAGCCAGGCTGACCATTGGCTAATCCTATCTTAGCCTGGTCGCTATCCCTAGGTTTCCACACCATCCATAACTTTTCCTGTCCACAGACAAGCCTATCTCATCCGATAAGCCTACACACTGGCCAGCCGACAACTTTTGATAGTTGGTGCCAAACCTAGCAGTCGACCTATAAGGCATGTGCCTGCGGCCGATATCTGAGTCGTCCCATCCACAAGCTTGTGACGGAGGACTCTGCTACCTATAAAGAAAGCCCTGCTCCAACCCAGCTACTATCACCCTCTGAGCACCGTGTCCATTACTATCACACTTCTTGTTTTCACCAGAATCTACCTATCTGATATTTTATGTATCAGGATGATTTGCCCACACTTAGAGGAGAAATTTCTTAAGGACCTTCCTCACAAGACTTTTCCCACCATAGATTCAAGTCGTGTGCCATCACGGCATCCCGCACAAGACCACACCTGCTCTGCTAGCTGCACTAAGTGCAACTCACACACACACACAGTCAGCACCTAATACATCGACTCGATCACTCTCATCACACCAGAAAAACTCGTGGGTTTTCACAGAGCACGCACACTCTCTCTCGCACCAGACACTGCTACCTAGTCCCGATGATCACCACCGCCTCGGAGAGCCACCACCCGAGCAGCAGCATCACGGCGATCGTCGAAGATCATCACACACAGTAGAAGCGAGGAGCCGATCAATGCTGCCAGCAGACCGGCCAGAAGGATCGTGATCAGCCCCGATCCCACGTCCTCCATTGATGCCTCGTCTCGAGCTCTTTCAGCCAGAAGGAGAAGGAGAAGAAGGAAGAGAAGTGAGGTGAAGTGCGAGGCAGGAGAAGAAAACCGTGATCGTTTTATAGCCCGAGCTCGGTGCACGGTGAGCGTAGTCCACCAGCGCCGCTCGTCGCTCGATCGCCGGTGTTCGGAGACGAATCCGCGAGCAGTACCGACAGGGCACTGGCCCGCGAGGTGAGTGCACGCTGCCAGTGACAGCACGCCGCACACTACCACGGTACGACCCTAGATACCCTACGCGCTAGACGCCATAGCAGCAGATAGTGCGGTGAGCACGCGTGGGAGAGAGAAAAAGAAGAAGAGCCGGAGGAAGAGGAAGGCGAAGAGACTGACAGTGGGTCGTGGACCCACCTGTCAGCCAAAGAGGGCACTGTGCGCTGGAGTACGACGAGCAAATTTGGAATTAGAAATTATACTTTCTCCAAATTTGTCGTAACAACACACTGTGGTTGCACCAATTATCAGTAGCTTTACGTCAAAAGTGCCGAGCTAGGTTTTAGAATTGTTTGTTTCTGCTCAGCAGAATCTCCTCGGAAAGGGTGGGCTAAATTTTAATAGCTACCCTAACAAATCTCGAGGACGAGATTTTTCTAAGGGGAGTAGAGTTTGTAACACCCCAAAAATTTAATTACTTTTTCATTAAATAAAATTTTGGCTAGAAACAAAAATTTTGATTTACAAAGAGTTCTTTAGTGTTTTTAGAACCTTTTGTTTCCGGTTTCTTTCCTCCATATAGAAATTTTTGCAGTATTTTTGTGGACTCTGATAGTCATCTGAAAACATTTCATTACTTGTTAAGAATTATTTTCATAATAAAATTTTGCCCTAGAAAAATGCTTTTAATAGCTTTTTCAACTTTTGAAATGCTTCTGTTTGCACTACAACTATTTTAAATAATTCTGTAAAAATTCCACCAAAATTATGAGGAGTCATGTGATGCCTATGGATCACCTTTCTGCAAAAATCCATCCTTATCCTTTGTAATTTTTGAGTAAATCATCCTCATTTCTATTTCTGTCCATTTTCTAGGTTTCTACTGCAACCCCAATTTTCCTTGCTCTAAAATTTTTGATACTTGTCCACCTTATAGTCCTTCCAACCAAACTCTTAACTCCAAGAGATCAGACACATTTGAATTTTGTAAGTCCATCAAATACCTATCTATAGTTTCTGTCCAGAAACTAAATTCTTCAAAACTTGCACTATCAAGTTTTTCCTTTTGCCAAAATAACTCCACCATCATCTATATCATGTAAGGAGACACTACCCTACCAAGTTTCACTTCCAACAAAGTTTCCTAGATGGCTCTATCATTCTGTCGAGCACCTTGAGCTCATGACAGAATTTGGGCATCTTTTTGGATTGCACTAGATACTAGCCCCTCTCCCCAAAACACCATGTCCATCACTTCTACCATGTCTAGAGGCACCATTCTGTTAATTGTCAACTAGTTTGGGGAACTGTGGATGCCATTGGCATTCTGCCGAGCACCCTGGGCGCGTGCTCTGGGCGTGGCCAGAGCGCCCGCATTGCACCACCCACGGCACCGAGCGTGCCGCTGCCCTGCTGCCTCCCCTGCTCGCCCGAGCCTTCCTCTGGATTAGCACGACCACCTGGCACCTCGACGACACCTTCCCTTGGCCGCTTGCGCCGGCCACCGCCGTCCACCGCCACCGTTCCTCACCACCCGACGAATCCTTCTTCGCCACGCCACCGCCGAGACACGCGGCTCACCCTGAGTCAACCAGCCTCCCCCTGGCATTAATATGGACGGCCGCCGTCCCCACAGAACCCCGCCGTCCACCAACGGCCTCGCCACCGCCCTCATGCGCCGTTAATGGCCACCGCCGCTGTCTGCCCGTGGACGACGCCGTCTGAGCCACCTGGCATTACCCGGGGCCAGCCAGCTCGTCTGGGAAGTAACTGCGGCCGGCCACCGTCCTCACCGACCCTCACCGGCCACCCAACGACCTCACCTATCATGTTAATGGCGCCGCTGACGTGCCTCCCTCTGGAAGCCACGGCACCATGTCGCTCCCGCCTATAAATTCCCTCCCCGAGCTCTCTCTCCTCATTGGCACCTCCCCTCACTCCTCTCCAAGCCTCCCTAAGCACTCAAATGACCGAAAACGGTCATCTCCCTCATCTCCGGCAGCTTCTGCCACCGCCGCCTCCTCGATGGTTCCGACGCCACCCGAGCCTCCCCCTCTCCACTACCAGCACCCAGAGCTTCACCACAGACCCGTTAATGCTTCCCCCTCGTCAATTTCACTGGAGCGAGCTCATAGGCGAAAGCCCTCTTCGGGTCTCGTCGGAGCTCCGCGGGAGAGCTCGCCGTCGGCGACCCCGTCAACTCCAGCGACCACAACGGGTACCGGTGGGACCGCCTCGGTCTCCTGGACTCGGCAGTGGGATCGGCTCGCCGTGGGGCCCCACCATTCGCCGGCAAAGTTCGCCGGAACGCCGCCCCGCTCTGTCGCGGGAGAGAGACGGCGACACCGCTTAAACCCGACAAGCGGGACCCGGCAGTCAGCCTCCCATCGCCCCTCTGCTGGCGAAGCTGAGCCGCCGGGCCGGCCCAATTACTATTCAGCGCTCAGGGCGCAATTCTGATCCCTTCCTTTTTCCTTTCGGCACATATTCAAATAATTCCATAGTAGCCATTTCTACCCTAAAATTGGTAATTCAATTTTCTGTAGGTTTCTAAAATCATGCTCTGTTTATTTAAATTAGGTAAACATTTTTCCTATACATAGTTTCTGTTTAATCAATTAATTATTGCTCTTAATCATTTATTTAAACTTAGATATTCCATAGCAAATTCAAATATACTCTAAATAAATTAATTCTTTTTCTGATATTCCTTAAATATCCTCTAGTTTATTTTAGTATTTATTTCAAAAATATTTGAAATACTTTTTAGTGCTGTTTTTGAATTATGTGGTGATTTAGATATTTTTGAAAATAGGAAATGAAGGGGGGATGGATTTTTCAAACTTTTGGTATGCACCCAATGCTTCTGCATGTTCAAGGCAAGCATCTTGAACACTTGATATGATGATTGCATAGTGAATTATTTGCTAGGATAGTTTAAGCTTGACTATGTTGAATTTAAATTTAACTTGCATAATGCTAGTAATGCATACATGGTCATGTGCATATTTTCTTTTGCATGCATTCTACTCTAGTTCTATTATGCATAAATTGTGAAAGTCCAGGAGTGTGCTCCTGCTTGGACGTGCCGGTGGGCACGGGCCATTTTTGACACGGTGGTGTCATGTGATATATGTGGAAACAGGCAAGGGTTGTGGCCCTGTCCTGGTGATATGATTGAAAGAATAATTTTGTTGTGCTAACCACTTCAGGAATCATAAGCCTCCTGAGTCGACCGTAGATCGAGTCTTGTTCCGGTAACCCCCATACTTGAATCGTGCTGCCACTTGTCCCTGCCACGGGTAGGGTATGGTTTAGTAAGTTGTTAACCCCTTTCCGTGCACACACCGTACAGAGGGCCACGATGAGGTTTTTCCACGACGGTGGACTAAATACGGTCATCGGGTCAAGGGGGCATGGGTGTTTCCGGCTGTCGTGATGCCGAGAGGGAGTGTACCCTTGTAATCCGCGCGTATAAATAGTGATCCCATGCTCTTGGAGGTTGTAGCCTCTCCGACTTAGAGTTTTTCTGGGACGATGCCTTGGGTGATTCCTGGCATCTGAACGGATTTTCTGGTGTGTGCTGGTTAGGTGTGTTTTCATCCCAAAGACCGTAATGGGAATTAGTCAGTGTCACGATGCTGACTTAAGAAATCCTATACTTGTGGGTAAAGAGTACACCCTCTGCAGAGTTTAAAAACCTATTCGAATAGCCGTGTCCGCGGTTAAGGACTACAGTCTGGGTTGGTCAAGTGTCGGTCTTAGAGTCGGTCTCCGGAGGAAATATTTAAATTGAGCATGGTTATTTTGCAGGATAATTATCGTTGCTACTGGTGTTACCATTAGTATATTTGATGATATGATTATATTTGTGAACTAACCCCCTGCTCTTATTTTACTTTCCAGAGTGTCTCGGGGGCTGGCTAGTCTACCCCGGACATTCGTTTTTATTTTCAAGTCCTTTTGTGGCGTCCCTCGAGTTTCAGGCGGTTTATCACGCCACTACTCTTGTGGATACCCGACTGGCATTTCTTTTCAAGTCCTTTCGTGGCGTTGCCTGAGTTCTCGGATGGTATCGTCCGATTTCTCTTTTAAACACCCGACTGGCATTTCTTTTCAAGACCGACCGTGGTGTCACTTGACATCCGACCGGCATTTCTTTTATATTTTGTTGATACTAATATTTATTTCCTGCACTAACCATTATTCACCATGCCATGTTTTAATTCCTGTCAGCATGCATTTAATATAAGTCCATCATGAGCATATGCATATAGTTTAATTCATCATGACCATATAATTGTTTGCGGCATTTGTTATATCATTTGTCCATGATGTTTGCGAGTACATTCAAACGTACTCACAGGCTTGTCCCTGGCTATTTACTTGGCCAGGTTAGGAGTTCTACAGGGAGAACCACAGCGACGTCCGTGCGAAGCCTAGGAGTACAGCCACGCGGGATAGGAGTTATCCGGGTCAGCTGTTCCTGTGGGAATGGAGCCCCATCAATGTGGAGATCCTCAAGCCAATTCCTTCATCCACCACCGGAGCCATTGTTGTATCATTAGACCTTTAAGGTCTTGTATCAAAATTTCTTGTAAATGCTTGGTAAACTGTAACAAGGATGTGTCCACCAGTAACAGTAATCCTGGGCTGGTGATGACACTAGGGGTTAATTTCTGGAATATTGTGTTCCCGAAATCCAGCCCCGACAAAAATCAATGACCATCAAGTCCCCCGGAAGTAAGCAGATCACTCAGAATTACTGCCAAGGTGTAACTATTGAGATTGAAGGGTTAAAGTTTCATGCAGATCTCATTGTGTTGGAAAATAAGGGACTGGATGTTATCCTGGGTATGGACTGGCTAACCACCAACAAAGGATTTATCGACTGCTTCAACCGAACTGTGATTCTTACTCATCATCACGGAAAGACAATAAGAGTCGCAGCTCAAGAAAGACCAGTATCACGGCAACCAAAATTGAACAAGGTAGACACTTCTGAGTTAAGCAAGGTTCCAGTAGTATGTGAGTTCCCGGACGTATTTCTCGAAGAACTGCCAGGCATGCCACCAGACAGGGAAATAGAATTCATCATTGAGCTAGCACCTGGAACCACCCCCATTTACAAGAAACCATACAGAATGGCACCATCCGAATTGGTGGAACTAAAGAAGCAAATAAAGGAATTACTGGACAAGGGATTTATATGGGCCAGCTCCTCACCTTGGGGTTCGCCGGTATTATTTGCCAAGAAGAAGGATGGGAGAATGAGATTGTGTATAGACTACCGAGCGCTCAACATGGTCACAATCAAGAACAAATATCCGATGCCACGGATAAATGATTTATTTGACCAGCTCGCTCAAGCCACGGTATTCTCAAAAATTGATTTAAGGTCGGGTTATCATCAATTAAAAGTACGGACAGAAGATATCCCTAAGACCGCATTCACCTCCAGATACGGACTATATGAATTTACAGTAATGCCGTTTGGACTGACCAACGCCCCAGCATATTTTGTCCACCTCATGAACAAAGTGTTTATGAAATTTATGGACAAATTTGTGGTGGTATTTATTGATGATATCCTGGTGTATTCTAAGACACCAGAAGAACATGCTGAACACCTCCGAATTGTACTAGGAGAATTAAGGAAACATCAACTCTACGCCAAATTCAGCAAACGTGAATTTTGGCTAAGACAGGTTGGTTTTCTAGGCCACGTATTGACACAACAAGGAGTTGCTGTGCACCCGGAAAAAGTCAAGGCTGCACTTGGTTGGAAGCCACCGGCCAATGTAACAGATGTACAAAGTTTCCTCGGAATGGCTGGATATTACCGGAGGTTTATTGAGGGATTTTCCACCATAGCCAAACCAATGACACAGTTACTCAAGAAGGATAAGAAATTCGTATGGACTGAAGCTTGTGAGAAAAGCTTCCAGGAACTCAAAAGGAAATTAATAACAGCCCCAGTATTGGTCGTACCAGACATACACAAAAGTTTTGAAGTATATTGCGACGCATCCCGGAAGGGCATCAGATGCGTACTGATGCAAGAAGGCAAGGTAGTCGCATACGCTTCCCGGCAACTACAGAAGCATGAAGAAAATTATCCTACCCACGACTTAGAGTTGGCAGCAGTCATTCATGCACTCAAGGAGTGGAGGCACTTTTTGCTTAGGAATCGTTGTGAAATATATACGGACCATAAGAGCCTCAGATATATTTTCACACAACCAGCACTCAATTTACGACAACGACGCTGGTTGGAATTGGTGAAAGATTATGACGTTGGCATTCACTATCATCCAGGAAAGGCGAACGTAGTAGCAGATGCTCTCAGCCGTAACCCCAGCTCGGACAAAGGCAGCCTACAAAACTTGAGACCTGAGTTTCAGCAGGAATTCGCCAAGGTCAACTTGATGATGGTCACCAAAGGTGAAGTGTCAAATTTGGAAATACGACCTACACTAATAGAACAGATTAAGAAAGCTCAGCATGGACACCCCAGCATTGAAGGCATAAAAAGAAAAGTGAGTCTGGGCAAGGCCTCAGAATTTGTCATAGATGGTGAGGGAATATTATGGTTTGGAGACAGGCTTTGCGTACCCAATAACGAAGACCTCAAACAGCAAATTCTAGCAGAGAGCCACACCGCTCCATATTCAATTCACCCTGGAGGGACCAAAATGTACAAGGACATTCAGGAAAGATTTTGGTGGCACGGTATGAAAAGGGATATAGCCACATACATTGCGTGTTGTGATTCTTGTCAATGCATTAAGGCCGAACACCAAAAACCCGCAGGGCTGTTACAGCCAAACAAGATACCTGAATGGAAATGGGACAATATTGGGATGGACTTTATTGTTGGTCTACCTCGGTCACAACACAGAAATGATGCCATATGGGTCATCACAGATAGACTAACTAAGGTGGCACACTTCATCCCAGTCAAGACAACCCACACCACCCAGAAGCTTGCCAAACTTTACCTCGCTCGTATAGTATGCCTGCGCGGAGTTCCGTAGACCATAATATCCGACAGAGGCACTTAGTTCGTCTCTAAATTTTGGGATCATTTACAACAAGCTCTGGGAACGCAACTAGTATTCAGTACATCATATCACCCCCAGACTAGAGGACAAACTGAACGGGTAAATCAAATTCTAGAAGACATGCTGACGGCATGTGTTCTCACCTATGGGACCAGTTGGGAAGCAAGCTTGCCATATGCCGAGTTCGCGTACAACAATAGTTACCAAGCCAGTCTGAAAATGGCACCTTTCGAAGCCTTGTACGGACGAAGATGTCGTACCCCATTAAATTGGTCAGAAACAGGGGACAGTCGTATCTTCGGCCCAGACATGCTCAAGGAAGCTGAGGAGAAAGTTAGACTAATACGGGATCGACTCAAGACAGCGCAAAGCCGACAGAAGAGTAATTACGATCAAAAGCATCGTGAAGTCAGTTTTGAACCTCGTGAAAATGTATATCTACGTGTATCTCCTATGAGGGGCCTGCAACGTTTCAAAGTCAAAGGAAAGCTAGCACCACGATTTATCGGACCCTTTCGTATAATTGCACGGAGAGGCATAGTGGCCTACCAGTTGGACCTTCCCAAAGAACTATCAGACGTCCACGACGTGTTCCACGTCTCACAGCTAAGGAAAAGTGTAAGCAACCCGGAGAAGCATGTGTCACATGAAAACCTTGATGTGCAACCAGACATCACCTACAGGGAACGCCCAATAAAAATATTGGAGGAGTCTGAAAGAAGAACCCGTCAGAAGACAATTAAATTCCTCAAGGTTCAGTGGAGCAATCACACCGAGGATGAGGCAACATGGGAAAGAGAGGAGTTTCTTCGGACAGAGTACCCACACCTATTTGAGGATCAGCTGAAATCTTGGGGACGAGATTTTTCCTAAGGGGGTAGGTTTTGTAACACTCCAAATTTTTGGATTTTTTTTCATCAAACCTTTTGGTCTTTTGGAAGGGGGATATTTGATCTTTTCTTAAAACCCCTTTCTAAAAAACTTTCTTATGACAAAAGTTTGTGTGTCCTTCTCAACCTTGATTCTGGTCTTGGAGGTTTTCTACTTGTGTTAGCTCAACATAAGTTATTTTCAAAAAGGTTTTTGCTTGGCAACTTTCCCTTCATGAAAAACCTTCATGTAGAAACCATGCACTTGTCTCCCCCATTCAACTTTTTTTTCTCTTGCCATGACACCCAATGGAAGTCCTTCTCTCCAAAACCTCCTTTCCACCTTGAAACAAGTCTCTCATCAAATTCCAGTAGGTTTCAACCTCATTGGGATTTTTCTTCTATTTATTTTATACCAAAAACAATTTATGTCTTTCAAATTGAGCCTTGGTGATTTACAAAGGAACCACCAATTACATTTTGGTTTTTGATTCCAAACCAACTCCCCTGGCTAGTCTTTAGTACCCTCAACCTAGGTCCATCTTGTTTCACTGGTCCACAGTTCAAAATTTTCAAATTCCACTTGCTGCAAGTTTGGACCAGATTTGCCATTTTTGGTGAAATTCATATTTTCTCTCTTCCTAAAAATCTATGAAAATCCAGGCAGCCTCTGGATGCATCAAGAGACCACCTCACCAAATATCAGCTCCAGAAAGTTTTTCCACATGCCAAAAACATTTCATCAAACACCTGGCGTACACTATTTTTCACAAAGTTCAGAAAAGTTAACTGAAGATTGCAGTTGACGGTGCAGCTTCTTCAGTTTCGTCAGAACCTCTCGTCAATCTCACCAGTGTCGCCTTGGATCCTTGCTGCACTGCACCTCGCGCTTATCCTGAGATCTGCACGCTCGCTTGGCACGTTACGAGCGTCGGTGGCGTCGTGGTCTGCCCGCGGCAGCAGAGCCACCCGTGGCGGCCGACAGGGGGCACACTGCAGCGCAACGCCGTTAGGCACCGCCCAAGCCACCTGGAAGCTCCGCGTGGCCGTCTCCTTGCCTATGCACGGTGCAGCACCGTCGACGTGGCCTGAGATGCGCAGAGCGCGCTCTCTGCCGTCGACGTGCCCGCACGGCCGTTCCGTTGGGGACATGCCGTAAGCGCCCCTGCCTTGCTAAGTTCTACACCGGAATGGAATCAGTACACCGTCTAGTCGATGCTCAAGCGCTTAAACCAACCGTCCCGCCACATCACCGCCGTAATCGCTCGCCGGACTTATCCCGTTCACGACAACCACCTCGGGCCGGCTATAAATAGCACCTCCAAGCTCGCTCTTGACCCCGCACATCTCCACCACCTCACCAAACCCCGCCCAGCCACTGGAAGAGCCTCGAGGGGCCCTTCTTCCCCAACTCCCGCCGCGTCGATCCGCTTCGGGCTCCGGCAGCTTCCTCTCTAGTGAGAGCTCCTCCACCACCCTAGACTTGCCAGTAGCCTCCTGGCACACCTAGACAACTAACCCCGACTCCAATTTGACCCCAGCTGCCCTCTCCGACGAGACCCACGACCACCCGAACCGCCGTCCGCCGGAGACAAGGTCGTCGTCAACGTCGTGCTCGCCGACGTCCAACTCCACCTCCCACCGACGCGGAAGAGCACCAGGAACACGTAGGTACCACCCACTCCCTCTACCTCGCCGTGGATCGACGCCGGCGACCACTGCAGCTCTCTTTTGCCAGCGCGACTCTGCACTCTGTTTTAATTTTCAAACCAGACGAGTGGGACCCCCTCGTTAGTCTCTCAATCTCACTCGAATCGTTTTTCGGGAAGGCGCCTTCAGGCAAAGTACGTTTTCCCTATTCGGCTGACGTACTGCTTACCGAATCGTTTTCTATTTTTATATTCTAGCCCCTCGAAACTTTCTGTTTCATTACAAACAAGTCCCTGGACCGAAGCTTTAATAACTTTTAAACAAAAGATGATTTTGAGTTGATTCTTTTTCTGTCCTCTTTAGTTTTCTGTCTAGTTTTTTATCATATTTATTTGAAAAATATTTGGGACAACTTTTATTCACGCGCGGTATTTATGTTAGTACTCTCTTTATTTGTATACGTAGATACCAAAGGGAGTGACGGAGCCGCGAACTTCACCGAGTTAGACTCCGACTACTCCGAACCAGGCAAGCATGTTTGAACCTTTGATATGATGAGTGTGTTGCATGTTTGCTTGAGTAGCTCTTTTTCATAGCATGGTTATATAAGCATTTATGGATGTTATATTTCATGCAAGCAAGCTTCGGGAGATCCCCGAAAGATGATGATGAACCACCCTGATCATGTGGTGACATGATGGGTTGTGAGCTGGTATTGTTGGAGCATGCCAGTCAACTGTTAACTCTAGTATCAACGTGGATCAAGTCATGATCCCGTTCGTCTCCTTTTTGGTACTGTCAGATGCCTTCTGCAAAGATTACAGTTTAGTCAGTTGCAAACCTCTTTCCGTGTACACACCAAATATAGGGGCCGGGATGAGGGTTCCATGGCCCTGGATTAAAGCCCGTCATCCGATCAGGGGGCATGGGTGTTTCCGGTTGGGACCGAGAGGGGGGCACCCCTTAGAGCGCGCGATATAAATTTGATCCCATGCTATTCGAGGTTGTAGCCTCCCCATCTTAAAGTTTTTCGTGAGTGTTGTCTCGGGTGATTCCGGGCAGCAGGATGTGAAATGGGTGTGTACTAGTTAGTTGTGTTTCTGCTAAAACATCGTAGACGGAACTAGTCCTTGTGGCTAGTGAAATCCGTTGGCTGCGATTTAAGAGTACAAACTCTACAGAGTCAAAAATGTTCCGAGTAGCCATGTCTATGGCCTAGTGTCAATCTTCGTGTTAACCCCAGTGACCGTCTCGGTTAATTTATGATAATAATAAGAATGGTGATCTAGTCAAGAGTCATTTTGGTAGATGAACTAACCAGTTATTTCTGCACTGATCAATCTCTTGAAATACTTTACCGTTATACCAAAGATTATATAAGCCCTTTATGTGATGTCGCTCAGACGTCCGACTGTGGCATTCTCATATCTTATTTTTTTATAAGCCCTTTATGTGATGTCGCTCAGACGTCCGACTATGGCATTCTCATATCTTATTTTTGTTATAAGCCCTTTATGTGATGTCGGTCAGATGTCCGATTGTGGCATTCTCATATTCTATGTTTGTTATAAGCCCTTTATGTGATGTCGCTCAGACGTCCGACTGTGGCATTCTTGTTATTTACTTTCGAATATAAGCCCATTATGTGATGTCGCTCAGACGTCCGACTGTGGCATTCTTGTTGTTTACTTTTGAATATAAGCCCTTTATGTGATGTCGCACAGACGTTCGACTGTGGCATGTTTTTATTCATGTTTTCTCACGAGGTGTCGCTCAAACACTCGATTGGTATTCTTTTATTTCTCTTGGGGATTTTGGGAGGACTACCGCCCGACTTCCATTTTTACTTTGCAGCGCAAATCATATTAATCGACTACATATTGCTAGTTTACTCATATGCATCATGTTTGCATTTGTTATATCTTATGTCCGAACTATCTTGCGAGTACATTCGAAGTACTCACCTGGCTTGTTGATTTGGCAAGATGTTGACGAAGGCGATCTCATGGATGAAGAGTTCGATAGCGAGTCCGACGTCTAGTGGAGTCCCAGTCAGTCTCTTGCGATCTTGGAGTTGATCACTATTTTATAACCGCTTCCAACCACCAAATAAATTCATCGGGTCTCACTCCGACACTCGATGAACTGTAAGATATTGGAGTCATGTCACCCACTACACTGTGACATATCCACCACCTCTTTTTATTACGAGTTAGTAGTTATGCCACCCTACCCTTGTGTCATATCCGCCCTTATGTATTATATAGGTGTACTTGTAATATATTGTTGAGCAACCTCAGCTCAACCTTGTATAATATTCAGTACTCTGGTATTCTGTATCAAGGATTTGTCTACCAGTGAGAAGTATCCTTCTATACTAGTCCGATAAAAAGGTCGGTTTCTCAGTAAATGTTTTACTGGAAAATTCGGTCCTGACACTGGGGCTGCTAAAGCCGGCCCCGACAAGGATCTTGCCGGGGGAGCCCGTCTCGTCCCTTGGCTCTTCGTGGTCTTGGCTTTGGTGTTGCTCCAGTTCCATCGAGCTTCGGTCTCACCCTGGCTCACCTCCCTTGCCTTGCTTGGTGTGGTGGTGCCCGCGGCTCAGACTGCCCGTGCACAGTTATAGGGGTAAAAAAAGTGTACCCCTCTTTTTGTACACCGACACAAGCAAATAGGCATGAGCCCCCAAGTGCCAAGTGTATAACTTATGATGTGCTTGGTACTTCAAATATGTTCTGCCAACTCATGATATGTATGTCTCTTATAGGTTGAGCTGAACAAAAAGGAAATCCAAACTGCTGATCTTCAAGAAAACAACAAGTCCCAGCATGCATAAACATCCAAAGCAAAAGATGAGCTGACCAGTGCCTTAGCAGCTATGGAAAAGTTGAAGGAGAACTTCAAGAAGGAATAGGCTGATTGGGGCACAGAGAAATCCATATTGCAGAAAAGGGTTGATGATGTAGAAGCAGCCCTTAAACCGGTGGTAGAAGAGCTAACTCACTTGAAGTGGCAGATAAACTCCATGACCACTGCTGTATTTGGTAAGTATCCTTATTATAATCTTTCAACATGTATTATCCCATAAAGTGCCGGTTTATCAATGTTCGTCATGATGCTGGAACCAGTATTACCCATTTGGGCTCTGACATGCGGAAAAAATTGAAGGCTGCCTATACTCTTATAGAGCAATTATATACCGGCGCGCAGCGGATCATATGTACTCCCTCTCATAACAAGCCGCCTCCAACTTTGATCAAGGAGACCTTAGAGAAGTTGTCGATGCTGCCTACCCGGTTTGATGAGTTAAAAAGATCAGCTGCCAGACTAGGTGCTCTGACCGCACTAACCCGGGCGAAAGCATGGGTACCTGATCTTGAACCGGCTGACGTGTGGAACGGCTATCCAAGCTTAAAGGAGGATGGATCAGATTTTGATAATGATGATCTCCGAACTTTGACGAAGGAAATCCGCCCCTGGCTAGTAAATTGGCTGAAGAAACCGATTTTTCCCACTATCAGTCAGTTTATGATGCTGACAACAAGCAGGTTAGCGTGCCAACTCATGATGTGCAAAATCTTATCCCACCAATCTGTAAGCATACTTATGCACCTGATGTTGAACCCTCCATGCTTATAAGCGATGAAGCTGTATTCCAAGCCCTAACTGGGATCGATTGGGCAACCATTGACTTCCAGCCACTTGGTGGAGAGGAGGAGGGTGAACCGGCACAGGATGACCCATCGCCGTCAAGTTAGCCCAGCGAGGAATCATGATCCGGAGGCCAGTTTAGCCTTCTGCATACCGCAACAGTTGCTGAAAATAGTTATTCTTTTGGGCATCAAAGCGCCTTTTAATAGGCTAGTTGAAATACTTGGTCTGCTATGCCATCGTGCATACTCATTTTGCAGTACACTGTTAATCCGCCATCATTATACTATGTCTGCTTATCCTTCTTAGCAGCTTTATTCAACCTGTTTCTGCATACAACAAGTTTTAAAGTGTCCTGGCGGTTTACCGCCGGGCGGGTCATAATGCCCAACACATAACCTGGGTTTATAACCAAGGCTGCATTAAAAATAATTAAATATGAAATATGTCATACCTGTGGTATTGAATCACATCGTTGGTTTTATCAACTTTTTGTAGTAAGGGCGATAACCCCAATCTTGGGTATTGATAACACCTGCAATATTTTGCCGGTTTATAATAAAACTGTACCGGGTTGTGATAAACACCGGATTATCCGTATATGATACTGGCGATTTATAATCAAAACCAGACCGGTTAATAAGCACTGGATTATTTGATAGTGGTGACTTATAGTCAACAACCAGGCCAAGTTAATAAACATCGGCTTATCATAAAAAATGTTGTAAACCTCAACGAAAGAGAAAACTTTTCAAATAAAATCATGAGAAGGTGCGCGGATTTTCATGGGCTGCTAGGCCCAAAATCGAGGCTTTTCATGGGCCGCCAGGCCACTGAGGTAAACCATTTTACAAAGCCTTTTAAGATGGACCTCACATTAACCAATCGTTGTTTTAACTTTGACAAGTTCAGGGTCTGTATAAGATTGACTTGCCAAACGTTCGGCGGGTCATACCAGTATTACCTGGGCGGAGTGACTTACTTGATGAAGGCAGGTTAACCCGGGGTAATAGGTGAATACACCTGGCTTCCAAGCCTGGCTTGATAGCCTATTACATGGGTCATTAAAACTCTTTGTTGTTGTGCAACAAGATCCCCCAGGTAACATTTTGAGCTGTGCTCAGTGGGTGCCTATGTTTGAGTTGTGTTGTGCAACAAACTCTCTTTGGACCCTTATGATAATATTGGCTTGATAGCCGGATTACCGAAGTAACCAGAATTGTGCTCTTATGATAATATTGGCTTGATAGCCGGATCAAGAGGGTAGTCAGAACTCCGCTTTATAAACAGAAGCCCCCATGTAATCAAAAACTCTTAAGTAAAACAGCAGAGGCCCCGCTTTAGCAGGGATGCCGGTTTATTATATTGATCATAATATATACATTGTCAAAAATATGTACATAAGAGGAGCCTATGGCTCAGGTGTAGTAAGGCTGAAGATGAGCAATGTTCCACGGCCGGTGGGTATCCTCCTCCGATGTACGTGAGTCTTTGTGTTCTCGAACATCGATAAGGTAGTATGACCCGTTATGCAGATTCTTGCTGACCACAAAGGGTCCTTCCCAAGGCGGGGATAACTTGTGCATATCAGTCTGATCCTGGATGAGCCGGAGCACCAAATCGCCTTCCTGAAATGTTCTGGTTCTAACCTGGCGGCTGTGATAATGACGTAGATCTTGCTGGTAAATCACCGAACGAGCTGCTGCAATGTCACGTTCCTCATCTAACAGGTCAATTGCTTCCTGTCGTGCCTTCTCATTGTCAGCTTCAACATAAGCCGCCACACGAGGCGAGTCATGACAGATGTCACTAGGGAGAACTGCCTCTGCTCCGTAAACCATGAAAAAAGGCGTGTAACACGTAGATATGTTCGGCGTGGTATTGATGCTCCATAATATAGAAGGTAACTCCTCCACCCAACAACCCGGTGTCCTCTGTAGGGGAACCATAAGCCAGGGCTTAATGCCTCTTAGGATCTCTTGATTAGCTCTCTCAGCTTGACCATTAGATTGAGGATGAGCAACTGATGATACGTCAAGCCGGATGTGCTCACGTTGACAAAAGTCTTTCATAGCACCCTTGGACAAATTACTGCCATTATCAGTTATAATTTTGTGTGGAAAGCCAAACTGAAAAATCACCTTCTTGATGAATTGAACCGTCGTGGCTGCATCACACTTACCCACTGGCTCTGCTTCCACCCACTTGGTGAACTTATCAACCGCCATGAAAAGGTGGGTTTTCTTATCCTAGGATCTCTTAAAGGGCCCAACCATATCCAGCCCCCAAGTTGCAAACAGCCAAGTGATTGGAATCATCTCAATTCTTGAGCCGGTACATGAGCACGCCGTGAAAACTTTTGGCAGCCATCACACTTTCTGACCAGGTCTTCGGCATCAGCATGAGCCGTCAGCCAATAGAAACCATGAAGAAAAGCTTTAGCTACCAAGGATTTTGAACCGGCATGGTGACCACAATCTCCTTCGTGGATCTCACGCAAAATCTCACGGCCTTCTTCAGGAGATACGCAATGCTGAAACGCCCCTGTTACACTACAATGATGCAATTCTCCATTGACGATAGTCATTGACTTGGATCGCCGGATTATCTTCCTGGCCAAAATTTCATCCTCTGGTAACTCGCCTCGGTTGATATACGCCAAATATGGAACCGTCCAATCTGGGATAGCATGAAGAGCCGCCAACAACTGAGCCTCCGGATCAGGAACAGCCAAATCCTCCTCTGTAGAAAGCTTGACCGACGGGTTATGCAAGACGTCTAGAAAAACATTGGGTGGAACCAGTTTATGTTGGGAACCCAATCAGCTTAATGCGTCCGCCGCTTCATTCTTTCGCCGGTCCACATGGTCAACTTGATAACCTTTGAGCTGCCATGAGCGTGTCCTTGGAATCCCAAGTACCAGATACCTGTTGAGCCACCAGGTCCGAGTCACCAAAGCACTTGACCTGACTTAAATTCATCTCCATAGCCACTCAAAGACCGTGGAGTAAAGCCTCATATTCAGCTGCACTGTTAGTGCAAGGGAACATTAAACAGAGAACATAACAAAATTTATCACCTCGTGGGGAAGTTAACACGACTCCAGCCCCCGAGCCCTCCAATTGCCTGGATCCATCAAAGTGAATAGTCCAGTAAGTATGATCCGGCTTTTCTTCCGGCGCCTGTAGCTTCGTCCAATCATTGATGAAATCCACAAGTGCTTGGGACTTGATTGTCGTACGAGGCACATATTTTAACCCGTGAGGTCCAAGCTCAATGGCCCACTTGGCAACCCGGCCAGTTGCTTCTCTGTTTTGGATTATATCTCCCAAAGGGGCAGAGCTGACCACAGTGATAGGATGACCCTGAAAATACTGCTTAAGCTTCCGGCTTGCCATGAAGACTCCATACACCAGTTTCTGCCAATGTGGGTACCTTTGTTTGGACTCACTAAGCACCTCACTGATATAATAAACCGGCTGTTGAACCGGATACTCTGTCCCAGCCTCCTTACGCTCCACCACAATGGCCACACTGATAGCCCGGGCATTAGCAGCCTCGTACAACAACATCGGCTCTTTATCGACCAGAGCAGCAAGGACAGGTGGCTCTGCCAACTGTTTCTTCAAGTTCTCAAACGTCACATTAGCAGTCTCACTCCAGACAAAATTGTCTGTCTTTCTCATCATCTGATATAGAGGGATAGCTTTTTCTCCCAATCGGTTGATAAACCGGCTCAGTGCTGCAATACGGCCCGCCAAACGTTGAACGTCATTGATACACGCCGGTTTAGCTAGAGACGTAATAGCTTTGATTTTTTCCAGATTAGCTTCGATGCCCCCGTTAGACACCAGAAACCCCAAGAGCTTGCCTGCCGGTACACCAAAAACACACTTGGCCGGATTAACATCATCTTATAGACCCGGAGATTATCAAAAGTTTCCTTCAAATCATCTATCAACGTCTCCTCCTTTCCGGATTTCACCACATTATCATCCACATATGCATGAACATTACGCCTAATCTGTTTATGAAGACAATTCTGCACACAGCGCTGATAAGTCGCCTGGGCACTCTTGAGCCCAAAGGGCATAGATACATAGCAGAAGGATCCAAAGGGAGTTATAAAAGTTGTCTTCTCCTGGTCCTTAACTGCCATTTTGATCTGATGATAACTGGAATAAGTATCCAGAAAACTCAACCGCTCACCGTGGGGCCTTCGCACGAGGTCCACGGCCGACGGGAAGATGACGTCAAAGAAGTCGCGGCAGCTAAGCGCTTCGTCTCCGGCGTCGACAGGAGCTAGCTGAGGCGCTAGGGTTGAGTGAGATGGCGAGAGATGGGAGAAGAAATTATGACCGCGAGGGTGGAGTATTTATAAGAAGAGATGGCAGCGCAGTGCAATTACGCAGGTGCCCCTGGTGGTTCACATCTGAACGATAGGTGGCTAGCATGCAACTTATGGAAGTTGAGCCACGACCCCACGCACACCTGGTTTGTCGGATGGTCGTTTCCGTTTCTCCGGTTTTCGGGCAAAAAGGATAAGGCATTGAAAACAGATTTAAATGTGTGTCTCTGTATCTTCATGTGACAAATACACAGTGAAGATATTCGACACGTGTCAACAGAATGCATATGAAGAGATGGAGAGAATTTGGGGAGATAAACATAGAGAGGGTTAGGGTCCGATCACGTTCACTTAGATCCAAAGAGTTTGAAGACATATCTATAAGTGAATGTTGTAGAGGACATAACACCTATATATATATCAGAGAAACCAAACAGGTCAACATTGAGAAGATAAATCTTGAAGACAAACGATGTTGAAGACAAATCATGAAAGAAGATAATGCAGTCAAGACGCCAAATGAAAACTTCAAGAAGGATTGGTGGTGGCGTTACCCACCATATAGGAAGTATTAGACCAAGACACGACGCACAATTATCGTGGCACTCCATAGTCGAATTCCACATTAATGTATTCACACTTAGAGTGTATGTCCTCATGAAATTGAAGACATATGTTACTTCATGTATTGCACATCTAAGTCATCAAAATGCACAAGCGTTAGGATGTGTGTCCAATCACATGATATTCGAGGATTCTAGGATATTTAGCTAACACCGCAGCTTGCAAAAGTGCTGATGAATCTCAATGTGATTTGTCTTCGAGTGTTGACCAGGATTGTGAGCAATCTTGATGGCGCTCTCATTAACACAGAAAAGAGGCACCTTCATCATGTTGATGCCATAGTCCTTAAGAGTTTGCTTCATCCAGAGAAGCTGAGTGCAACAAGATCCAACAACAATGTATCCAGCTTCAGCGGTGGAGAGAGACACTGAGTTCTGCTTCTTTGAATACCAACAGACAAGAGATCGTCCAAGAAAGTGACATGTGCCTGATGTGTACTTGCAATCAACTTTTTCACCAGTATAGTCAGCATTTGAGAATCCAACAATATCAAATATAGAGCCCTCGGGATACCATAATCCTAGTGTTGGGGTTTGAGCCAAGTATCGAAGAATTTGCTTCATAGCGAGGTGATGTGATTCCTTTGGTGCCACTTGGAATCGGGCACACATGCAAACGCTAAGCATTATAACAGGCCTAGATGAACACAAGTAGAGTAAAGAACCAATCATGGAGCGGTATATGAAAGAACATGAGGTGCCCCCATGTTTGGTTTTGGTAATTGATGACCATCTCTATGGACTAATGGTTGCCTTGAGTTATATTTGAAGGTTTTGTCCATAGGCTTTTCTTGGAGTCCATTTGTTGGTTTCAAGGAGAGTTTGTGATGACCAAGGTGCTATTAAGGAATCATCCAAAGATTGGTCTTGTAAGTGTTGAGCTTATTGCAAGCATGTCTTGAATAAGAAAAGTGTGTGATCATTCATGTTTACCTACAAGACATCATCCAAATGAATAGAGTTGGAAAGATTCAAGGTTGATCAAGACTAAGTACAGAGAGTGTTTCAAGTTGATCAACACACAAAGCGTAGAAGATGTACCGAGAGGGATCAAGCGATCCCATGGTATGGTAAGCATTATCAATTACACTTTGTGTACTAACCCATGGTTTTTGTGAAAGTTCTATGTGGTGTTAGGTTATCTTCTATGGGCTTGCGTCAAGAGGAAGATCACATACAACCCATGGAGGATGACATCAAATCAAGGTTGTGGTGTGCAAGTTCTAGTGATGCATCACAAAGAGATCAAGTGCTTGAAGCTTGCCGTTCATTGTGGTGACAATGGAGTTGTGAAGATGTGTAGAAGAGTGGCTCACCCATAGTGGAGTATGGGGGAGCAATCTACTAGTCTTCAACGAGCCAACGAAATCAAGAAAGGTGGTCCAAGTTGAGGAAGTCAAGATCGTCTACATCTAGCTCAAGTGGACTTTTTGCAAGGCAAATGTTTTCCCTTGATAGGTTCTCTATCTTACCGGTCTCATGGTGCTGGTTTGGAGACCGGGTTATAGGATTGATTGTTGTACTATCAAGGGGGGTCTCAAGTGGGTAGCTTGATCGTATCGTTCATAGAGAGCTCAAACCATTGCATGCTTGCATCATATTTATTGGTTCTTGTTTGGTTTTTCTTCTTGTGAGATTTGGAGCTTATGGTCATCTTCTTGACAAGCTTGAGTTCATCGAAAACAGAGTTCACATGCTTCTTCTATTGCATTTTCGGTATTGGACGTTTTACCGGTCTCTTTCGAGGAAGGGTTCTCACCATTTTATTATGGGCCTTTTCTCATTTGATTCTTATTGTTATTTCTTTCAAGATTGTGTTAGGCCATGTGGTTAGCTTTCCAACAAACTTGGTTTCACTGAATTCGGAGTTCGTTTGCAAAAGTTGTGTCAGTTTTGGTGTCCTCAAAAGGGCTGCAGCGGTACTACCGCTTGGAGGGGATGTAATTTTTTACTTCCATGGCTACTTATGCTCCGGACAAAAAACTCTTCATAAGTCTAGCGGAGGTAGGCACAGATGTAATTTTTAGTGCCGCTCGCAAGCAGTAGTACCGCTACCCTTAGCAGTAGTACCGCTACCCCTAGCGGTAGTACCGTGAGGACGAGCGGTAGTATCGCTCCTTGGAGCGGTAGTACCGCTCGGTGCGGGCTATGAGCATAACGGTTGGATTTTCCCCCACCTATAAAAGGTGTCTTCTTCCCCAATGAACCGTATCCTTTGAGCTCGTGTTCTTCCCTCATTGTTGAACTTCTTCGAGCTTGCTATGTCTCAATCCCTCCATGGATTCTTCCTAGTTTTGGGGGGAAAAGAGAGAGGAGATCTAGATCCACATTTCCACCAATAACTTTCTCCTCTTTGTGAGGGGAACCCTTTGGATCTAGTTCTTGGAGTTCTTCATGTTCTCTTCTCCGTTCTTCCTCTCATTTCCCTCCCTAGCATTAGTTGCTTTGGTGGGATTTGGGAGAGAAGGACTTGGGCACTCCGTGTGCCCTTGCCATTGCATTTGGTGCATCGGTTTGAGTTCTCCATGGTGATACGTGGAGGTTACAAGTTGAGAAGCTTATTACTCTTGGGTGCTTGGTACCCTTGAGCTTGTTCCTCTTGGGTGCTTGGGTGCCCTAGACGGTTGAGGTCACCTCGGAGCCATATTCCATTGTGGTGAAGCTTCGTGGTGTCGTTGGGGAGATAGCCCCAACCTTTGTGGTGTTTGGAGCTCAATCATTGTGGTGTAAAGCTTCGGGCAAGCATCGGGGTCTCATATTAGGTTATGGAGATCGCCCCGAGCAATTTAACGGGTTCCGATGACCGCCCCCAAGGGTTGCCAAAGTGTACGGGTTCGGTGACCGCCCCAAGGGTCGCCATTTGTACGGGTTCAGTGACCGCCCTCAAGGGTCCCTTAGTGGAATCACGACATCTTGCATTGTGTGAGGGCGTGAGGAGATTATGGTGGCCCTAGTGGATTCTTGGGGAGCATTGTGCCTCCACACCGCTCCAAACGGAGATAAGCATCCGCAAGGGTGTGAACTTCGGGATACATCGTCGTCCTCGCGTGCCTCGGTTATCTCTTACCCGAGCCCTTTACTTATGCACTATACTTTGTGATAGCCATATTTGTCGGCGTACTGGGAACCAGGGTACCCAGACTTGGCTGTCTGCGGGCCGCGACGAGCTCCTACTACGGCCTGGTATGGCCCAGCTGATCAACCAGCTGCCCAAGACCCTCGCGAGGGAGCCAAGCCTCGCGAGGAGAGCGACGTCAAGGCCTCCTCAGGAGCAGCATCAGCAAGGTGCTCCGGAGGGGCAGAGAATCCAAGGCCAAGCCTGCCTCAGGAGGAGGCAGTGATATCAGCAGTGATGCATCGCGCCAGCGGGTGCAAGCGCGTGCCAGCGACGCAGTTACCATTTCGGTGCAAGGGGGACAGCGCAGCCGCGAGTTCCCGAGGAGCGGGCAAAGGTTTCCTCGTTGGTGCAACGAGACCGAAGACCGCAAGGACGACAAGGAGGATGTCATCATCGGGCCCACCACCGCGTCATCGCCTGATCCTTTTGCACGCGAAGACTCCTTTTGTCAGGGTAGGAACGTCCTGGTGTTCCCGCTCAAAAATGGCCGTTGTGGGATCCCTTCCCGCCTAAACATTTCGGGGGAAGAGGACCGTGGCCACCTATATAAGTAGCTAGAACTCCCACTGCAAAGGGGACGGACAGATACACTGTGCCACCACACAAGGAGAAGAACACTAGCCTCCTGACCCTCCTGAGCTCACCTCCTGAGCCCAGGAACCTCTGTACTAGCTCGTATCCCAGCTCGCCTGAGGCTAATCCACCAAAGCAGGAAGTAAGGTCTTACACCACGCGGTGGCCCGAACCTGGATAAACTCTTGTGTGCTTTGTTTGTTGTTTGCTTGAATCCTTCCACCACGACGAGAGCGAGGCACTAGGTAGACGAGAGTGGGAGAGATCTTTGTTCACGCCCCTGTGTTCAAACTTAACGGGTTTTGCGGAGCCCTGAATCCGACATTTGGCGCGCCAGGTAGGGGGTGTGTCGAAATCTCGCCTCTCCGACGACCTCGCCACGCTATCGTCCATAAACCCCACGTCGCCCAGCTCCAACCAACCGCGACCACGATGGCAGAGGCGCACCATACGCGTGCGGAAGCCCATGGCGTCCGCGCCGCTTAGGCATCGCCCTTCGGCCGCGGTACACACTGCCACCCGTCCTTGATCTGGGCCGACGTCACGATGAACATCACCAACCCGCCGCCAGAGGACCGGCATCACCCGCCTCCCACTCGACGCCAAGGCCGTGCGGCAGCACGGGCCGCCGAGCACGCGGCGGTAAGCTCACGGGACCGCCGCGGAATGGCGAACATGAGGGCCGTGATACTGGTGGCAAGGGAACTGCTAAGATGCCGGTTGCTCGATAGCGGCCACGACGCGCTACTCCTCAGGGTGGCCGAGCTCCTCGACGCCGCCAGCACTGGAGCCGAGCCATTCTGCTTCCCCATGACGACGTCGGGGACTAGGTGCCGCCCCAGCCACACCCGGTTGCCCGTATGGTCAAGACCCGCGGTGACCTACGAGGGCGACATGGGGTATGATCCGCTGAGCCCTGCATATGACGGTGCCCCTCTGCCTCGAAGCCCTTTGTATTCAGGAACCGCCCCCGTCGAGGAGCCACCAGGGGGCGACCCCAGGACTACGCCGAACGCCGGATGCAACTAGGCGCTGGCACAAGGGGGGCTCAGGAGCGAAAGGTCGGGAGGCAGATCCCCCGCTCTTGGCCCTCAATCCTTCATCATCATCGCCCATGGCCATGGAGCGCGAATGAGGCACGCGCAGGTGCCTGTGGGGGCCGGCACTCGCAGCACCAGCCGTAGGCCTCGGGCCAACAATGTCTCCGGCCCCAAACCTCGGCAGGCCAGGAGGATACTCTAGTTGCCACGTCAAGACAGAAAGAGAAGGGAAGGCCCGGGTCAGGCCCTCGTCCCCCCGCGCGTGACCCGTCACGCATGAGCCCGCCCTGGATTTCACTAGGTGCTCGCTGGCGGCGGGTATGATGTGCGCAGGGAGGGGCCTTCTTCCCCCTCCGTTCAACCTCAAGACGCCGCGCCTCCTGGTGTACCATTCCCCGGGCAGAGGAGGGTGCGTCTGGAGGCGGTACTGCAGCCCGTCCTACGCGCACTAGGAGGGCCCAAGATCGCGGCTCCGTCCCCCTGCTCACGAAATCCCGTACCCGCTGGGCCCGACCCTGATCAGGAAGGGCTCGGGGGCCATTAGGAGCGTGGGTAGGGCGGGGTCCCCCTCGCACTTCAGGACGCCGCGTCTCTGAGCGACGTTAGCCCTCAGGGGTGAAGCGCGCTCGGAGATCGCGTGAGCGGCGCGCCTGGTGCTTGGAGGGGGGCCTATGGCCAAGGTTCCATCCCCCATCATGCGCAGTGTCCCACTTCATGAATGCTGCCTTCGGGTGAGTTCATGAGGGAGCGGACTAGTGCGGGGCGGGGCCCTCAAAGTGAAGGGGCGGGCACGTCAGAAGATCTCCGCTCATGACACTCTCACGTAATAATGAGTGGGGCTGTACACGCCCCGGAGTCTCCGGAGCATCGCCCTAGGACCTCGGGGGCTCCCTCCCACGCCGAGTGGAAGCACCATGCCCCGCGCTGGCCGTCGACATTGCCCCCCAATGGCTATGCCCACATCCGCCGGTGGTAGCCCTATGCTCCGCGCTGGGGAGAAGACTGAAGACCTGCTCAGGGGCCGGACGCGACCCCTCCTTTTTCTATTCGCATTTGCTCCTTCCATATCCGCTTTCTCAAGCCGATATCGCCACCGCGCGACTAGTTTCTTGAATAAAAGGGAGAATTTTCGTCTGTGTTTTGCGATTTCCGCCGTGTTTCCTCGCTAGTCCATTTTTTCGTCTTGCTCAGCCGAGCTGGGCTACGTCCGCAACCCCGCCCTGTCACTCCTCGCGAGCAGGGGCCGAGGCGTGGGCGCACGTTCTGTCTGGTCCGCGGCCGGACCGCCAACCACTCTTGCGCTCACAGCAGGTACTCGCGAGGCGCGCCCAGATGAGGTCGGCGGTTGCTCCGTCCTGACACGCGACAAGGGCTTAAATCCACAGCCTCAAGAACAAGCAAGGGAGTGCCTAAAAACCCATCTCTACAGTGTTCAATTACATCATCAAAAGTTTAAGCCTTGTGACACCCATCTCACCCGTCTCTGGAGCCACAACCAAAAATAAATTTACAGCAGGAACGGGATTAAGCATCGACGCCTTCACCGGAACTGTCGGTGTCGCTCCCCTCAGGCACCGGCGCATCCTCGATAGCCGGAACGAGCTCCGTCACCAACGCGTCCACATGGTCGCTCACCCAATTCTTCGAGGGTCCGGCGACAGCCTCAGGCGCAGGCTCTAGCAGGGCCTCGAAGTCCGTATGAGGGTCAAGACGGTGCAAGTTGCCGAAGATGCAGGAAACCGCGCTCCTCAGGACGTCGCGGCTTTGCTCCTCGACGAGCTGCCGAGCCTTCCTGACCGCACCTTCAAGACGCTCCACCACCCTCGTAAAGAACCCGAGATACTCGGCGTCATCATTAACCAGGGTGCCGGCGACCCCCGAGCCAAGAAGTTCTCCTAGGGCCCGGTCGGCCCAGTGCCGCAAGGCCTCAAACATCTCCGAGCGGGTGTGCTGCATCCCACGGACTCGTGCAGCCTCCTCAGAAGTTCGAGCCGCGAGGGTGGAAATGTCCTCCACTTGCTAGTGAAAGCAGGACAATTCCGCCCTGACGGTGGCACGTGCCTTCTCCGACGCTCGCTCGCGGCGTTCCGCCTCGGCACATGCCTTCTTCGACGCCCGTTCACGACGCTCGGCTGCAACGCAAGCCTTCTCCGACACCTGCAGGCGACGCTTGGCACCCGCTTGTTCACTCTTAAGTGCCGTGATCTTCTTCAGAAGCTCCTTGCGCTTGTCAGCAAAGCGAGTCTCGTGAAGCCCCAGCTTCTCGCGGTAATCCTTCCGGAGATGCTCCGCCTCCCTGGCAGCCTTCTTCGTGACGACTTCGCAATCATCAAGGTTGCCCTTGGCCTCGGCTATTTGGCGCTCCATCGTCTCCAGGCATTTGCGTTCCATGCTCAGCTCCATCGCCTCAAGTGTCAGCGCCTCCTCCCGTGCCGAGAGGACCGCTGGGCTATCATCGTCAACCACAGGTGCAGCAAGGGAAACCCTTCGAGCACGAACCTGGCGCTCGAGCATGGTGTTTGAGGCTTCGAGCTCGCCCTCACGCTCCTCCGCAGCCACGCAGTGGCACTCGGCGTCTCGGGCCTCCTTTAGGGCACGGTCGCAAGCCTCCTGAGCCGCAGCGGCCGATGCTTCCACCTTCCTTAGGGCGGTTTCATGCTGCAACTGGCTCAGGTTGACGGCGGTCCTCAGCTGGCGCCAACCCCTCGCCAGAAGCAGACCCTCAGCCTCAACGCGCTCATCTACTTCAGCAACCTTGACCTCGAGACGCTTCAGGACGTCTGATGCCTCCAGCACAAGGTCATGGCGGACCACGCTCCGGCGCATTGCAAGTTCTAGAAGACGACCGGGCTCGTCCCCGGCACCCACGTCGCCCAAAGGGGGCTCCCCCTCTCCTTCGTGTTCAGCGTGTACCTCGGGGCTAGCTCCGGAGGCGCGTAGTACTTTCGGCGCAAGGAGCAGGCGTGGTCCTGACGGGCGGACAGTTGCTCGAGCTGCCTCAAGAGGTTGCTGACCCATGGTGAAGGCAAGACCCGGGACACGGAGCGGGCTCCCGATGTACCAAGAGCTGCCTTGCCCCAAGGACGCTTGGGGGCTGGGAGCCCGACCTGCGCGATAGAACACGGGCGCGATTTCAAGAGCCCGTGCGAGGCCTCCCGAAGGCCCGGCATGGTCCGGAGAAGGAATGCAAGCGGAGGCTCCTGCGGGCCTCGTCGGGCGACTCGAGGACGAAGCGGGAGAGACCCTGCGGAGCAAGAGGTCAGTAGAACCACATTGAGAAGGATGGGGAGAGCCGAAGGACACGCACCTGCTTGGTACAGTCAGCTTCATCCTCTTCAGGGCCCTCGGGGCAGGGCCGAAGACGCTCCTCAACCTCCGCCTCTTGCCTAGTGTTGCGAAGGACGACTGGAGGCTGCTTGAGGCAGGTATGCCTAGTCCCGGAGCAAGGTAGCAGCAGGCGCCCATGGCCGATGCCCCGCTTCCTGAGATGGCGCTTCCCGGACTCGCCTCGACCGGAGGCCGCTACGCCTCCTCCTCGGCTGCTTCAGGAGCCAGCGGCACTTCAGCACCTTTCGCCACCTCCGCAACACCGACGCCTGAGCTTCGTCCACTCGCTCCAGGGACGGAATCGACACCAGGCCAGGGGCTCCGCCAGGTGCGTCCGCCCCGGAAGGGAAGGACGGGCTCGCGAGCCCAGATACCACCGAGGAATCGTCGCGAGGATCGGGGGTGCCTCCCGGGATCAGCCCCCACGCATCGAAGCGGGGCATCCTTTCAGCGAGGGCCCTTCCGGCTATTGGAGCCAAGTAAAAGGGAATCGCGGAACCAGGGCGAGCTTCAGGCACTCCACCAACGAGCAGCCGCATTAGCCCCTGGAGCATATCAGGAGGGAGTTGCTTCCGCTGAAGACGCGCGCGATCATCAAGAACCCACATCGGGTTGGAATGGCGCTGGAGTGGGGCGACACGGAGGACAAGAAAGTCCCTCACCACCATAGCCTGGGTCAACCCGCTCTTCCTTAGATTGGTCAGTCGGCGCATCATAGGCTCCGCCCGTGGACCTGAAAGGGCCTCATGCCCCCAGCTCGAGTTCGGCACCGCCGGAGCATCAGGAAGATGGAATTAGGGGCTGTACGCGGCGGCGTCAACAAACACCCATTGTCGTCGAAACCCTTCTGTGGTTGGGTGAAGCGAGAAGTCAATTCCAGAGGCAGCAGTCGCTTCCACCGCGCGCAACAACACGCACCCCGAGCGTTGCCCCCCGACAACCAAGGAGAGAGCGAGGAAGTGGCGAAGCAAGGCCACGGAAGGGGAAATGCCAACGAAAGCTTCACACAGGAACACGAAGCCGGAAAGCAGGATGATGGACCTAGGGTCCAGGTGTAACGCCCGAATCTAGTAATGCGTGAGCAATGTGTAGAAGAAGGCGGAGAAAGGGGGAGGAGACCCCCAAAGATAGCATGGAGATGAAGCTGGATGTCGTTAGCACCAAGCTCCGCCACCGGTCGGGAAGCAAGCCAGACCCGGGTCGGCCCCCACTCGTTAGATGCATCGGCCAAGGCACGACGCACCTTGTCCAGACCCTCCTGGTTCACTATGGCGGAGCGGCCCAGCGCCGGCTCGAGCACCGACGGCGATGCGGCAGGCTCGCCATCCCCCCTCTTCTTCGCCTTGCGTAGCATGACAGCAAGGGGGAAGGGGCAGAGAAGGCAAGCCGATAAAGGGAGCGATTGGGAGGCAGAAAGCAGAGGCGGCAGCAAGAAGCCCTACCGGTCGTGCGATTGGCAAGGTGCACGACTACCAAGACTGCGTGGGAGGCGGGGCCACCCACGTCCCATCCAACCGTCGCACGCCAGCCTAGCCCGCAGCCTTTGGGGCCCGCGGCGCTTCCTCCTCGACTAAAGCTTCGCCCCGAAGCCAATTCCGCGCGCGCCTTAGGCCCGGGGGCTACTGTCGGCGTACTGGGAACCAGGGTACCCAGACTTGCCTGTCTGCGGGCCACGACGAGCTCCTACTACGGCCTGGTACGGCCCAGCTGATCAACCAGCTGCCCAAGACCCTCGCGAGGGAGCCAAGCCTCGCGAGGAGAGCGATGTCAAGACCTCCCCAGGAGCAGCCTCAGCAAGGTGCTTCGGAGGGGCAGAGAATCCATGTCCAAGCCTGCCTCAGGATGAGGCAGTGATATCAGCAGTGACGCATCACGCCAGCGGGTGCCAGCGCGTGCCAGCGGCGCAGTTACCATTTCGGTGCAAGGGGACAACGCAGCCGCGAGTTCCCGAGGAGCGGGGCAAATGTTTCCTCATTGGTGCAACGAGACCGAAGACCGCACGGACGACAAGGAGGATGTCATCTTCGAGCCCACCACCGCGTCATCGCTTGATCCTTTTGCACGCGAAAACTGCTTTTGTCAGGGTAGGAACGTCCTTGTGTTCCCGCTAAATAATGGCCGTTGTGGGATCCCTTCCCGCCTAACCATTTCGGGGGAAGAGGATCGTGGCCGCCTATATAAGTAGCTAGAACTCCCACTACAAAGGGGACGGACCGATACACTCTGCCACCACAATAGGAGAACACTAGCCTCCTGACCCTCCTGAGCTCACCTCCTGAGCCCAGGAACCTCTGTACTAGCTCGTACTCCAGCTCGCCCGAGGCTAATCCACCAAAGCAGGAAGTAGGGTCTTACACCACGCGGTGGCCCGAACCTGGATGAACTCTTGTGTGCTTTGTTCTTTGTTTGCTTGAATCCTTCCACCGCGACGAGAGCGAGGCGCTAGGTAGACGAGAGAGGGAGAGATCTTCGTTCACGCCCCTGTGTTTGAACTTAACGGGTTTTGCGGAGCCCTGAATCCGACAATATTGTTTCTTGGCATATATTTTGCTATCACCTAGTTGTTTATCTTGCTTAGCATAAGTTGTTGGTGCACATAGGTGAGCCTAGTTGTTGTAGGTTTTGTGCTTGACAAATTAACCGCTAGGTTTATTCTGCATTTGTTCAAGCCTAAACCGTAATTATTTTAAAGAGCCTATTCACCCCCCTCTAGGTGACATCCACGATCATTCAATTGGTATCAGAGCCTCGTCTCTCTTTATAGGGCTTAACCAGCTAGAGAGTTTGGATGTCGACTAGGGGTTTAGGATTCTCTGACACTCTTAGTTTCGATGGCACAAATTTTGATGTTTGGGTAATTCACATGCTTGATCTCTTTAGGGTCATGGACCCAAATTTAGAGCGAATTGTAGACATTGGTTTTTCTCCTCCGAAGGATCCACAAAGATTATCTTTAGAGAATGATAAAAACTCTTATCTCAATGCTCAAGCTTCTAATGTGCTTTTTGATGCTTTGAGCAATGTAGTTATATTTCAACTCATGCCGTTTCGGGATGCTCATGAGTTGTGGACAAATTTTCAAGACAAATATGGCGTGTCCAAGATTTGTGGAGATGATTGTCCTCCTTCCACCTCCGGTCGTATTGTATTCTCAACTTCTTCTACTTCACCTACATGTGGTTTGCCACAAGGTAATGATATGGTGAGTAGTGGTGTTCATTCTAATGATTATAGTGAGCTTATTATTGATGATCCTTCATCACTTTATTATTGCAATGCTTCACTTTTGGACTTTAACACTTCGAGCACTCTAAATGTTTCACATGCTTGTGTTAAAAGTTCTTGCATATCATGTAGAAATTGCTTGACTAAATCTCATGATTATATGCTTGCTATGTCTCGTTGCCATGATAAAAATGCATATATTTCCTTGAATTGTTGTGCTAACAATGTAGAGGAAATCAAACACCACATGGAATAAGATGTGGCCTTGAATGGTGCTTCCAGGGATCCAACATCATCATCAATTGCATATTGCCTTATGGCTAAGGCTTCAAAGGTATCTCCCACTTTGAATCCCAATATATCTTGTGATGATAGTGATGATGACAAGAATGATGATGATGTTGATAGTGATGAAGAGAGTGATGATGTTGCCTCCTTAAAAATTAAGGGGGAAATGATTTTTAAAGCTTATCATAAGAATAAGATTGCTCGTTCCAACTTCATGGAAATCATGTCTATTGCCATTGATGGCAAGAAATATATTGATGAGTTGGAATCTCGTCTAGAGGAGCATGAGGTCACCATTGATAAAATGGAAGGTCATGAGCGTGATTACGCTAATGAGATCGCCGACTCTCGCAACCTCTTGAACTTGAAGAAACCACCAAGGAATCTCTTGAGGAGACTTTTGCTCTAGAACTATCTAGAATAAAGGAATCTCATGATAGAGCTCTCGAGGTGGCTAATGATTTTGAAACTAAAAATGAGAAGCTTTAAGTAGCACATGCTAAACTCCTTGATGATTTTGAGCACCTCGAAAATGGCTCAAGGGTCATTAAGAGTGAGCTCATCAAACTCACCGAGTCTTATTCTCATCTTAAAGCTTCATATTCGAAAGAGCTTGCCAAGTTGCCTTATCCTCTTGCTATTATTGATGATGCTTGTGCTACTAACTCTATTTCTGGTGAAGCATCCATTTTGAAGGAGAATGTTTTAGCTAAGGGCTCAACTTGAGTTGCTATCTAGAAATTATGGGAAATTGGAAGAAAGTCATGTAAAGCTCACAAGCTCTCATGATGATCTTCTAGTATCCCATGATGTGCTAAAGATAGTTCATGAGGCTATGAGTATCAAGGTAACATCTAGTGAGCCTCATATGGATACTAGCACTACTTCAAGTCAAAATGCTATCTTGCCATGTGCTAGTCCTCGTAATTCATCTACTCACAATGTTGCTACTTCTTGTGATGAATTACTTTCCTTGCCTTGTTGCTCAAATGATGAAGCGTATACTTCCTCTAGTACTTGTGTTGATACTAACCATGTAGAGGAAATCAAAGAGCTCAAGGCCTAAGTCACTTCTTTGAACAAAGACTTGGAAAAGTGTCATGAAGGAAAGTCCACACTCAACAATATCTTGAGCGTGCAAAAATCCCCCAATGACAAAGGTGGACTTGGATTCAACTCCAACAAGAAGAAAAAGTTCAAGATCATTAACAAGAAGAAGGGCCAAGAACAACTCAAGAATTCGGCCAAGATTATTTGCTACAAGTGCAAAATTGAAGGGCATCATGTTAGATCTTGCCCATTGAAGAAGAAGCACATTAATGACAAGCAACAAGGGAAGAGGCCACAAGTTCAATCTCATGCTCAACCACAAGTGGAAGAAATGCCACTTCCCAAGAATACTCAAGTTCATGCTTCTCTTATTGAGAAATCAAGTGAGAAGAAAATGAAGAGTAGACGTTGCTACTTATGTCGTGAGAAAGGTCACGTCGCTTCTTCATGCACTAGTGGTAACTTATCCAACCCAATTATTATTGATGATATCTATTCTCTTGGGAAGGATAAGGTTGGCAATGTGTTTGCCAAGTTTCTTGGGACTCAAAGTGGTGTCAAGAAAAGAACCATTTGGGTAGCCAAGCCTATCGTGACTAACCTCTTAGGACCCAACTTGGTTGGGGACCAACTAGCTCAAACTTGATCAATAGGTGTAATTGGAGGGCATTGGAGACTTGTTTACATCATTAAGAATTAAGGGGTCTTAATCATTCATTTTGTCTCAAGCCAAGTCATTCGGATTATCAAGTTTCTATCTTATATCCAACGTTCCTCCTTGCGGTAACTTGTGCTTAAATTGTTTACACTGAAAGTTACTTGCCCCTTAGCATGTTGTGGTTTTGTACCTTGCATGTGCGTGTATATGTTGTGCTTCCAATTTGCTTATCTTGAGAAATCAAGTATGTGTATGTTGGTTTGCACGGGTCATTATGCAATAATGAGCAGGGACTTTATAAATATGATCATGCTTCATTGAAAATAACATCATATGATGTAACTCCACCATGGGGCTTTGAACCCACGTCCACAAGGTTAAGAGCTTTGTGCTTTACCAACTGAGCAGTGGACCATTCAATATAATAGATTAAGACTTGTGTACCTTGAATTGTTGACAGGAGCAATTGGTAGCCCCCAAGGAACGGCTCATTATGATACGACGAGTCGGGTCTTCAATAAGGCCAATAAAAAATGACTTTGCATTAGCCCCCAAGTGCCATGGTGCATGCTGGCAGTGCCATGGGACTTGCGTATTTGATGTAATCTCAATTTCAATAATGTAGCCCCCAAGTGCCGGGTCGTAAGCCTGCAGCGACTCGGGACTATTCCTTTGTAGAATAAATCATACCCATTGATAAAATAATATCCATTGCGCTGAAGCGACTTTGAAAACCTCAATCATAATATTGGTTATTGATAACCATGATAAAAATCCAGCCTTGTTGGCTATTTAAAGATTTGAATAATATAACCCGTTTTGAAAACCGGTTCTAGTGATATTTGATCACAACCAGGCCGGGTTAATAAACACCGGTCGTTATTTTATCTCATACTGGCGACTTATAGTCGAAAGCCAGTCCGGTTTAATAAACACCGGTCATTATCTTATCTCATACTGGCGACTTATAGTCAAAAGCCAGGCCGGATTAAAACACCGGTCATTATAACTGATCATCTACTAACAACCTGTTTTCTGCATAAGACAATGTTCAAAGTGTCCTGGCGGTTTATCGCCGGATGGGTCATAATGCCCAAACACATGATCTAAGTTTATAACTTGAACTGTGTATAAAATATAAAGTATGTATCATACCTGTAATTAAGTGTGTTACGATTAACCTTAATCCGGTAGTCAACGATAATGATCCAAGGCACAAGTGTTGATGACTCCCTTGATTATTTGCCGGTTCATTATGAAACTGAACCGGGTTATGATGAACTCCGGTTTAACTGTAGTCAGTACTAGTGTTTGTAACCCAGACTAAGGCTCTGTAAGCGCAGGTGTAGTGGCAACTTATAGTCATCCACTCCCTGAATTGATGAACTTGGTTGAAAAACCAATGACCTTGAAGATAAAGATTTGATAAAACATAAAAAATAAAAATAAAGTTTTTGGGCAAATAAGACCATGTAGTCGAGGCTTTTTACGAGCTGCCAGGCTCCAAATTCGAGGCTTTATATGAGCTGCCAGGCTACTGTCATTAACCATTTTAGCAAAGCCTGTTAAGATAATCTGTAATCTTTAACCAAATCATCAATGTCAAATGCTACCAATGTTCAAACTCTCATAAAGATTTTGGCTTGTGTAATCACTTGATGATCATCAATTTAACGTGACCAAGTTCAGGGTCCCGAAGGATTGACTTGTGATACGTTCGATGGGTCATACCAGGTTTACCTGGACGGCGCGATTTACTTGATGCAGACAGGTTAATCCGGGGTTTTAGGTGTATACACCGGGCTTCCAAGCCGTGTTCACTACAAGAGTTTTCAACTCGCTGATGAACTTGCATCAGGAGCCCCCAGGTAGAGTGTGAGCATTGCTCGTCAGGGCATATGTTTGAGTTGTGCTAGTCATCAAACCCTCTTTTGCCCCTCATCATCATGTGGAAATTGCCGAAGCAACCAGAGCAGTGCTCTTATGATGGTCTTCATATGGCCGCCGGTTTAAGAGGCCGTGGGAAACTTCCTTGCCCGCGGAAGCTCCCATGTGATTTTTTGTACAGAAAGGACAGCTGATACCTTGATTTATCAAGGGCGCCGATTTAAGAGGCCATAGAAAACTCCCTTGTCCACGGAAGCCCCCATGTGATACTCTTATGAAGAAAAAAGACGGCTGATTCCCCGCTTTATCGGGGGCACCGGTTTAAGAGGCCATAGGAACTCCCTTGTCCACGGAAGCCCCCATGTGATACTCTTATGAACGCCGGGCAGGACGTCGCCAGCGCGTGCTTCGTACCCATGGTATAAACCATGTTTATAATCAATAAATGTCCTGCATAAAATATACAGATCAAAGTAACTGTTTTCTTGATAAAAACAATATATACCAAGAAAATATATTTAGATGGATATCACCTGATGTATTTGGACCTTATGATCCTCATCGGCGTCTGTTAGTCAAACCGGCATGTTGATTAGACCGGACCGCAGGGCGGACAGTAAAACGACCACAACATCAGAGGCGGCACAGATAGATGAACCAGCCGTGGCGTTGTAAGCCGGTGTGGACGCATGAACCGGCCGCGCGGGCGGACGGATGACGCGTACGCGGACAGGCGGATCAGCCTCGTCGTGTTGATATAGTGAACGATTGTTCTGCATCAAAACATCACAAGCCAGAGTAATTTTTCTTTGACAAAAACCAATATATGCTAATAAAATAAACTTAAACGGATAGATATCACCTGATTGTTCGGATGACAATGATCTGTGTGCAATCATGCGTCAGATGTCCATTCGACAGATGATCCATACGCAGACTGAAAAAGGTACGGCCGGAGGAGTACGAATACTAGTAACGATGGACAAGTATAGCCTCAAGTCATGGCAACCTGCAGTAGCACATTTCACGTGAGATGCTTTGGAAAATCAATGGTTGTTGGGGGGCCGTGCCATTAGCGGATGTCCCATGCGTGGGAGTATTCTGTTTCTCTCCTTTCCTCTTTCTTTCCAATGATGGACAAGGCAGCTACCCCTTTTTTATGCTTGTCCCTCTGGTGACTTGACGCGGCGCGAGGCCGTGGCGTAACAGCCTCACTAAATCGAGCTATGGCCCCGTGTGGGGACCCCGACTTAGAAGTCGAGATCACCGAGTGCACGTGTACAGTGATCCCAGAGATCAATGCTCACTGAACACACAGAAGCTGAATAACAAGAGTCTTACATCCATACAAATAGTCTTACACGAATTATGGCCATTAAGGCCAAGTCTTACATAGATAGAGCCTCACGGGCTGAATAGCAAATAACTCAGATAGCGGAAGTCTTCGATAACGGGTAGAACCCATGCCATCTGCCTTAACCCTACAGGCATTCTGACTGGGATAGCGTCCTAGTTCGCACATTCGTCTCCAAAGAACTCTTCCTCATATTCCTGTTCTTCCATGCCTGGCCAATTAAATAACCAGTGGCAAGCCAATGAGTACTTTGAATGTACTCGCAAGCAACCCATGATGAGGTTCAAAGTAACAATGCAATGGAACAATAATGAACAATCTAGCAAAAGGCTAGAATAAATATTCTACCATCAAGTTTATGCATCAATAATCTCGCGTAACCTCGAAGACAGGTTACCGATATCAACATGAATATGATTCAACTCATCGAGTCAAGTCACCATCTTGACTCACACACGCACGCATGGTTTCACAAACATTGGACGTAGCCCTAGAGCGGTTACCCAATTGTCCATGACCGTGGACACGGCTATTCGAATAGTTTTACACTCTGCAGAGGTTGTACACTTTACCCACAAGACCCGACGAACTTCCGTGTCATCCACGACCCGCGGTACCTCAAGTACCCGGAGTAAGCACCCGGTCATTATCTTTCCTTAGACGACACTAACATAGAGTCCACTCGTTGGTACACGGCCCTCGGGTACAAACAATAGATCACGGGACTTGCCCTAATTTCAATGTCACGCGTACCCGAAGGGACCAACGGTGTGTCCGGTGCCCTGTGAAAACAGTCATGGTCGTCTATCCAAGCACGACCCCGTCCCGGGAAAGACCTCCAGTCCTCCCGTCACTAGTAATGCGGGCACCATGCTAGTATCGACCTAAGTAATCAATAAAGCCCCGTCCCATAAGGGGTAGTGTGGTTGCACATGTATGGTTGGAGTAACGGTCGCAACTTAAACCAATCTGTTTGAAAAACACACACACTTGCCTCGGTACACCACTTCGTCATCAAGTGGTCACCCAACTCATCATCATCTCCCTCGGGCATGAATGGCACCCGACGGGGTTTTATGCAAAGACTTCAACCACAACGGTTCATGTCACACATGCATCACTAATCATAACCACTAACCATATGCATGTCATCTAGCACATAGCAAGATCAAGATCATGGCATGCATCATATGATGGAATCAACTAGGTCACTATCGTAACCCTAACATCATACATCGGAAACATACGGTTCCGAAGAACAAGTGTATCATGGTCAAAAGGCTGCTTGCCTGGATTGGCTTGGTCTTCAAAGTCTTCAAATCCTTCTCCTTCCTCTTCCACAGCAACTTCGTCAAATACGGGATCTATACGTCGCATAATAACCACGGGAAAATAAGAATACAAACAAAACAGAAAAATCAAAGTGCTCAGAAAAATGTCAACTCATTTTTGTAAAATACTAGAGGGATTTCCAAGATGGGAAAAAATATTAGTTGGAGTTTTGGAGTAACAGAAAGGAATATATTGATTTTAGAACAGGAGTTTTACTGCTCAAATTTGAATTTAAATTTGAACAGAACAGAAAGGTTTCATGGATTTGAGTGAAAGTCGTACCATTAAATAGGTTAGAATATTACAAGATTTTAGGAGTTGGAATTATTTTATTTGGACCATTATTCTTTTCTGTAGAAATGTTTAAAACAATCACAGAAAAGAAAAAGGAAAATGTGTCATGTGCACTGGGCCAGAGAAGGCCACAGTGCACGACCCAGGCGGACCAGCCCAGCCGCACGGGTGCCTGCGCGCGCACGTTAGGTTTTTGAACCTGACGGGCGGGGCCCGTGGGTCAGTGGCAGAGAGGAGGGGGAGAGAGGTGTGGGGATGACAGGCGGGGCCCGCCTGTCATCTCCAACCTTGCGGCCACGGCGACGGCGAGCTCACCGGTGAGGTTTCCGGCCACGGCGACGGCAACGGAGGGTGGAAATGGGTCCAGCGTCGAGTGGCGGTTGCAGTGGTGGTGGTGCGGCACGCCGGGGAGGTCAGGTTCGCCGGCGGCGAGGTGGGTCGATGGAAGCTCGTCGGGAGGTTGTTGCTCCGGTCATTTCCGACTGCAAACGGAGGGGGAAACAGAGGGGAAATGGTCAGTGGAGTATGGCGGTTTCAGATCGGGCGAAAGGAAGGGCAGGGGTGGCTCATACTGCGGGATCACCGGCGGCCCGACGCGGCGGCGCTCCGGTCGATCCCGAGCAATGGGACGACCTGGGGAGGAATGGATGGTGCTGGGGGACTCAGTGGAGTGAGTTGAGGCTGCTGATGCTGCTGGAGAGGCTCGGGAGGGGCTATTTATAGGAGGTCGATGGAGGCCCGTGGTCCAGTGCGCCGGCGAGCTCCGGCTCGAGGCTACAGCTCACGGGAGGCCAAGGGGATGAGTCCACGGAGTTCCTGGACGAGCTCCACGTCCAGTAGAGGTGAGAGGAGGAGCGGGGGACCTTCCAGTCGATGCGCGCGTGCGAGGCAGAGGAGTGGCCGTTGCGGGCGGCCAGCGCGCGTGCGGCGATGACCACTGGAGGGCGCAAGAGGAGGGGGACAGCGCCGGGGAGGTTGCGGACGTCGAGAGGCCTCAACTGGCGCGAAGGAGGAGCCCAAGGCTGTCGGGGGAGGCTGATTGGCTGGAGCCACCGTGCGGAGGTGCACTGTAGCGCGCTCCAGAGCGTGCGTATTGCTGGCATCATCGCGCTCTCGCCGTTCTGGTCAAAACCAACGTGCCACAGGGTGTCTAGAAGGTTGAGGGAGGAGTAAAGAAATGGCCTGCGGCCTTGGATGCCCTGGAGATGCTGAGAGAGAGTGAGGATGCTGGTGACTTGGTGAAAACTTGTTGTCCAGCAAGGTAAAACAGTGTTCTTACTCCTCAATCATGGAGCTAGGGTGCTGGGGAAGTTACTGGAGGTAGCTAGTAACTCAATGATCATGTGGTAAAAAGTACAGGCCATGGAGAAGAGTAAAAGTGATCAAGATGGAGGTTTTAGTAAATCTGCAGAAGGTGTTTGATCAGTGTTTTGTCAAGCAAATGACCTCCACTTGATATGGAACTTAACAGGGTTGAAAGACATGAGAAATTAGGGTGCTTCACCAAATTTGGGCTCATTTGAAGAAACTAGCCAATGTAACTTTGGTGAACCCTAGAAATCAACAGAAACAACTTCATCTTGTTTGAGTCAAGCTAATCATTTCCCCTTGATGCACCACTTGGTGTAGCATCATCATTTTAGGTATTGATCATGCCCACAAAGTTTGAAGCTCCAGATAAAAAGTTGGTAATGTAAAGTTGTTCAAATTTGCATTTGAACAGAAAGGGTTTTGGGGTGATCTGATCAAGTTGCTCTATTCCAATTCTTGTGCCATTCGGTCTAGATGCCTTATTAGTCCATTCTAGCATGTGCACCAAATTTGAGAGCCATTGGACAAGTTTGGCAATGTAAAGTTGCTCCAACTTCAAATATGGACAGAATGGTTATGAAGGGGTTTGAGGATGTTTTCTTGCTTCCCAAGGCATGGGACCTGGCAAGATCATCACATATGTCATGTATGACATGATAGAATTTCCCTGGAATTTTTGGAGAATAAATCCTTTGTAAATATTTCAAAAGCTTGAAATATCCAGAAAGGGTTTTAGAGGGTTTAGCACATTATTTTGAACATGACCAAGTGTTGAAACTCTTATATATGGACAATATATGTCCTCTGAGTCTCTCTGAATTTTGGCAAATATTTTTGAAGCAGTTAAATAATTTTCCCCTATTAAAGACCATTTCTAGCCTTAAGAAAAAGGTTTTAAATGAAATAGTAAAATAACTTTTAAAATTATACTTCTGTGGTTTCTGGAAGTCCTATGACTACTAGGTCTCAATTAAACCTTTTGAAATAATTTTCTCACCCTAAATCAAGTACTTGCAGTGCAAATCTCAATTCAGGGGTTTTTGGAAAACTAAATTTATAAAATACCTTTTGGCCAAATTAATTTTGTAAGAAAATACTATACTGTTATATAAAACTTGGCATGATCATTGGGCAGAAGTTTTGGGTATGGAGATGAATTCTACAAGAGGTCATAGTTGACTTTAATGAGCACAAGAAAAAGCACATGAAGAAAACTCAATTTCAAATAAAAGCCAAATGATGCTAAAAAAATTTGCTGGTCCAAATTTTCATGCTTCAAAGATACAAATAACATGTTACAAAATGCAGGGTGTGACAGACCTACCCCCCTTACAAGAATCTCGTCCCCGAGATTCCTAAACTAGGTCTTAAAAGAGGTCGGGAAACTCGGATCTAAGATAGTCTTCTCGTTCCCAGGTTGCTTCTGCTTCGGTGTGGTTGCTCCACTGGACCTTGAAGTACTTGATGGTACGACTGCGCGTACGTCGTTCTGCTTCGTCCAGAATACGAATAGGCTTCTCGCGGTAGGTCAAATCAGGCTGCAGATCAATGGCTTGGTGATCCACATCCTTGTAGAGATTAGGCTTGTCCGGAACTTGGAGACATTTCCGGAGTTGTGACACATGGAATACATTGTGCACATCGGATAGCTCAGGTGGTAGTTCCAACTGGTAAGCCACTTCTCCTTGTCGGTCGGTGATCTTGAAAGAGCCAATGAACCTTGGCGCGAGCTTCCCCTTGACGTGGAAACGCTTGGTTCCCTTCAGAGGAGTTACCCGCAGGTACACATGATCTCCGACACGGAAACTCATGTCTCGGCGTCGAGTGTCAGCATAACTCTTCTGCCTTGACTTGGCTGCCTTTAATCGCTCTCTGACTAGTTGGACTTGCTCTTCTGCTGCGCGGAGAATATCCGGTCCAAAGACTAGTCCTTCTCCAGTCTCTGACCAGTTGAGGGGTGTGCGACATCTGCGTCCGTACAACACCTCAAATGGTGCCATCTGAAGGCTTGACTGGTAACTGTTGTTATAGGAGAACTCGGCAAAAGGGAGACAGTCTTCCCACTTGGCTCCATATGCCAAGACACAGGCTCGGAGCATATCTTCGAGAATCTGATTGACTCGCTCTGTTTGACCTCCGGTCTGTGGGTGGAAAGCTGTGCTGAAAGACAACTTGGTTCCCAAGGCTTCTTGGAATCTCATCCAAAACCTTGAAGTGAACTGGGTGCCCTGATCCGACACAATCTCCTTGGGAACACCGTGAAGACTTACGATTCGGTTGATATAGAGAGTTGCCAGCTGGTTGCCTGAGTAGGTGGTCTTGACAGGAATGAAATGGGCCACCTTGGTCAAATGATCGACTATGACCCAGATAGAGTCGTGTCCTTTATTCAACCTTGGTAATCCAGTGATGAAGTCCATTCCGACTTTATCCCACTTCCACTCAGGAACCTTGAGTGGTTGAAGCAATCCAACAGGTCGCTGATATTCAGCCTTGACCCTTTGGCACACATCACACTTTGCAACATAGGTTGCAATCTCTCTCTTCATACCGTGCCACCAGAATCGTGCCTTCAAGTCTTGGTACATCTTGGTTCCTCCGGGGTGGATGGAATACGGAGTGTCGTGGGCTTCTTGCAGAATCAACGTCTTCAGCTCGGTGTTGTTTGGTACGCAGATGCGACCTTTGTACCAAACAATCCCGTGCTCGTCTTCGGAGAATCCTGGGGCCTTGCCCAGCTTCATCTTCTTCTTGATGCCTTCTTGTCGTCGTCCATCAGGGTTGGTCTGACTTCCAAATGATCCAGAAATCCAGGGGTGACCAATTCCAAACTGAATTGTTCGGTCTCCTTAAACAAGGCTGGCTGCCTTTCTTGAATAACGGCATTCAAAGAGCAAGCCTTCCTGCTTAAGGCATCGGCCACCACGTTAGCCTTCCCAGGGTGATACTGAACACTGAGGTCATAGTCTTTGATGAGTTCCAACCATCTCCGCTGCCTCATGTTCAATTCCTTTTGGGTGAAAATGTACTTCAGACTTTTGTGGTCTGTGTAGATCTCACACCGTTTCCCTAGGAGGTAATGCCGCCATGTCTTCAAGGCATGAACTACTGCCGCTAGCTCAAGATCGTGAGTAGCGTAGTTCTCCTCATGGGGTCGTAGCTGCCTGGAGAGGTATGCTATGACGCAGCCTTCCTGCATCAGAACGCTTCCCAATCCGGTTCGAGAGGCATCACAATATATCACGAACTCCTTGTGAATATCAGGTGTTGCCAGAACTGGGGCGGTGGTCAATCTCTTCTTGAGCTCTTGGAAGCTCTCTTCGCATTTTGGCGTCCACTCGAACTTCTTGTCCTTCTTGAGGAGCTGAGTCATTGGTCGTGCAATGCTAGAGAATCCTTCCACGAACTTGCGGTAATAGCCCGCTTGTCCGAGGAAGCTTCTGACTTCCTTGACGGTCGTTGGAGATTGCCATTGGGTCACAGCTTCGATCTTTGCAGGATCAACAGATAATCCTTCCTCGGTCAAGACATGACCTAAGAATCCAACTTTGTGCAGCCAGAACTCACACTTGCTGAATTTGGCATACAGTTGGTGCTCACGAAGCTTGTCTAAGACCATCCTCAGATGCTGCTCGTGTTCTTCCTCCGACTTCGAGAACACAAGAATGTCGTCAATGAAGACAACAACAAACTTGTCCAAATATTCCATGAAGACTTTATTCATGAGATACATGAAGTAAGCTGGGGCATTAGTTAACCCAAAGGACATGACCGTGCACTCGTACAGGCCATATCTGGTTACGAATGCCGTCTTCGGAATATCTTGGGGTCTGATCTTCAGCTGGTAGTACCCAGATCTGAGGTCGATCTTGGAGAATACCTTGGCTCCGCTGAGCTGATCAAACAGATCTTCGATCTTGGGAAGTGGATACTTGTTCTTCATTGTAACTTCATTGAGGGAACGATAGTCAATGCATAAGCGTATGGTACCGTCCCTCTTTGCCACAAACAGAACAGGAGATCCCCAAGGGGAGGCACTTGGGCGGATAAATCCCTTCCTTAGCTGCTCTTCCAGCTGCTTCTTCAACTCGGCTAATTCTTCCGTCCCCATTCTATAAGGCTTCTTATAGATGGGTCCTGCTCCGGGCACGAGCTCGATGATGAACTCAATGTCACGGTCAGGGGGCATTCCCGGTAGTTCATCCGGAAAGACATCAGGATACTCACATACCACCGATACTTGATCTAGCCCAACTTTTGACAGACAGTTGACTTTAGCGGCTTGAGCGGAAGAGGAGTTGGAAGCAAACTTCACTTCGACTCCTTGGTCATTGGTCACAGTGACTGTCCGATTGGCACAGTCTAACAAGCCTTGGTGCTTACTGAGCCAATCCATCCCTAAGATCACATCCAAGCCTTGCGATCTCAGGATGATAAGGTCTGCTAGGAAATCTACACCGTTGATGGTAATACCGACTCCTTTACATCCTATCTTGGCTCTCATCTCGGCTCCGGGGGTTTGTACCACCATAGGGTTATTCAGGGGTGTAGGGGTCATGCCACTTTTTAATGCAAATCTTTGAGTGACAAATGAATGCGTTGCTCCAGAATCAAACAAGACAGTTGCAGGTGCTGAGTTGACAAGGAACGTACCCAGCACGACGTCCGGGTCTTCCTGGGCTTCTTCAGCAGTGACGTGATTCACACGCCCCTTCCCATGGTTTGGTGGATTGCGAGGAGCTGGGTTCCTTGGTGGCATTCCACGGCCTTGTCCCTGGTTCTGCGCATTGGGGCACGGGGCATCAGGCTTCTTGTTGGGGCACACCCTTGAGATGTGTCCAGACTGACCACATCCAAAGCAAGTGACTTTGTTTGGAGTGTTGATCTTGTTGCCACCATTGGTATTGGGGTTGAAAGCTTGCCTGGGGTTGGCATACTGCTGAGGCTGAGGGTTGGCATGAGGTGCAGGAGCTCTTGGTTGCTGATAGGTTGGCTTGGCCGGGGCTGACTGCCACGGACGAGGCTTCTGGTTGCTGGAACTTCCCTTACTGACCAACTTGCGCTTGCGAGTGTCTTCCAAAGCACGCCGCTTGTCTTCAAGCATAAGTGCCTTGTTCACCAGGTCAGGGAAAGACGGGCAGTCACACACGACAAGTGAGTATTGCAGAGTCTGATTGAGGCCTTCCATGAAGCGCTCCCTTTTGGCAGCATCAGTGCTGACATCTTCAGGGGCATACCTTGACAGAATACTAAACTTCTGCATGTACTCCTTGACAGTGCCACTTCCTTGCTTCAGGGATCGGAACTCGCGCTTTTTGATAGCCATGATTCCGGAAGGAATGTGGGCCTTGCGGAATTCTGCCTTGAAGTTAACCCAAGTGATGTCTTGTTCAGCATGCATGACCTTGAACCCATCCCACCAAGCTCTAGCAGTCCCCCCGAGGCAGTGGGCTGCATAAGCCACCTTCTCGCGGTCTTCGGTGCATCCGACTAGTTCCAGTATCTCCTCAATGGAACGGACCCAGTCGTCTGCATCCAAGGGTTCAGCAGTCTCGATGAAGGTTGGCGGTGCATGCTTCTTGAACTCTGCCAACGTGGAACGTCCATTGCCATTCCCCGCCGGCTGGCGGTTGTTGGTGACAGCTTGAGCAATCAGCTGGAGAGCTGCAGTGTTGGCTTGGCGTTCCTCTCGGAAAGCTTGGAGAAGCTGAGCCATGTCCATGCTTGGAGGAGGTGGTGGTGGAACTTGGTCGTTGGTTTGGTCGTGGCCTGCCTCTGGCTGAGAGGATGCTCCGGCTTCGGGCTGCTGGGTAGAGGTACCAGTACGAGTTACAACAGGCATCATGTTGGAGCGGTAAAAGGTCTCATGACTCGGAAGAGGGAAAGCAAGATAGATGGGTGCCTAGTAAGGGGGTGGGTGTGACACTAGATCAAATTATGCAAGGGCCGAAAGGCCAAAACACATTCATTAAAATCCAAATGGGTGATGTAGTCGTTTACACATTCCCGAAGGAAGAATACGACATACATCCAGACACAACAAAAGCAAGCACTAGATGGTTTCATATGAACCATACAAGGACTCGACTGCACATAGGGGTTACACGACCTATCCTACCGTAGAGGTTACACGGGCATATCCGAGTAGCGATTAATGCCTAAGCGGCAGAATGCTCGGTCGCGTATTCCGGCTCTTTTGGGTCTTCCTCCTTGTCTTCATCTGTCCGGGGCCCCTTGTCACTTGAGGGTGTGGGGGAGTGGAGGAGTTGGATACGACGGTGCTTCGTCGGTGGTGCAGGGAAAAGCTTGCGATATTCCCTCGCCGTCATCCGGCGTCGCCGACGTGGTTCTTCATTCTTGGAAGATACATCCTCGGAGGGCCTTCCGCCTCGATATGCGATAGCGGGTTGTCCAGAAGGTGCTCCTTCCTTCTTGATCCTATTTGCCTTCTCTTGAGCTCGACGAAGAAGTGCCTTGGTCTTGTGAAGTTCTTCTCGAAGCTTCATTGATTCCGAGGCCAAGTCTTGTGCCAAGCTGTCGGCACATAGACTGAAGTAGGTCTGGAACCGAAGCGAGAGTCCTTCCTTCAGTGGAGGGGCTAGTGCGTTGCTTTCTTCTTCACCTTCCTTCCGGTAAGGTAAGAAGCGAGTTGTCATCTTGGCTGCCATCTCCGGAAGAAGCTCGCGGAGACGGGTTAATGCCTTGAGTGCAGCAGCCTCGACAGCGAGTGGTAGTGTTGCCATCTAGGGTCCCTCGAAGAACCAACTTGTGGGAGGATCGTTCGCCCTCACGATCACTTCCACATGGTACGCCACCTTAGTGTCGCTCACCCAATGCTCAAGGTAGGTGAGGATGGGTGCTCGGTGGAACTGACACTCCTGGAGGCTATCCTCGAGAAGTAAGGGAAACCCAGTGGTCAGGTGCTCTTCGGGTACAGCGGCCATCTACAAAGGTGGAATAGGAGGGGTTAATAAGTTGATGAAATCTCAGGTTTAGAAAAGAAGAGAGGTTCAGAAGGTTTTTGAAAAAGGGGTCTCATCTAACTAACGCCCATGCTAACTAAGGCTTCCTACAGTCAGGATGGCTCTAATACCAGCTCTGTGGGGACCCCGACTTAGAAGTCGAGATCACCGAGTGCACGTGTACAGTGATCCCAGAGATCAATGCTCACTGAACACACGGAAGCTGAATAACAAGAGTCTTACATCCATACAAATAGTCTTACACGAATTATGGCCATTAAGGCCAAGTCTTACATTGATAGAGCCTCACGGGCTGAATAGCAAATAACTCAGATAGCAGAAGTCTTCAATAACGGGTAGAACCCATGCCATCTGCCTTAACCCTACAGGCATTCTGACTGGGATAGCGTCCTAGTTCGCATGTTCGTCTCCAAAGAACTCTTCCTCATATTCCTGTTCTTCCATGCCTGGCCAATTAAATAACCAGTGGCAAGCCAATGAGTACTTTGAATGTACTCGCAAGAAACCCATGATGAGGTTCAAAGTAACAATGCAATGGAACAATAATGAACAATCTAGCAAAAGGCTAGAATAAATATTCTACCATCAAGTTTATGCATCAATAATCTCGCGTAACCTCGAAGGCAGGTTACCGATATCAACATGAATATGATTCAACTCATCGAGTCAAGTCACCATCTTGACTCACACGCGCACGCATGGTTTCACAAACATTGGACGTAGCCCAAGAGCGGTTACCCAACTGTTCATGACCGTGGACACGGCTATTCGAATAGTTTTACACTCTGCAGAGGTTGTACACTTTACCCACAAGACCCGGGGAACTTCCGTGTCATCCACGACCCGCGGTACCTCAAGTACCCGGGGTAAGCACCCGGTCATTATCTTTCCTTAGACGACACTAACATAGAGTCCACTCGTTGGTACACGGCCCTCGGGTACAAACAATAGATCACGGGACTTGCCCTAATTTCAATGTCACGTGTACCCGAAGGGACCAACGGTGTCTCCGGTGCCCTGTGAAAAGAGTCATGGTCGTCTATCCAAGCACGACCCCGTCCCGGGAAAGACCTCCAGTCCTCCCGTCACTAGTAATGCGGGCACCATGCTAGTATCGACCTAAGTAATCAATAAAGCCCCGTCCCATAAGGGGTAGTGTGGTTGCACATGTATGGTTGGAATAACGGTCGCAACTTAAACCAATCCGTTTGAAAAACACACACACTTGCCTCGGTACACCACTTCGTCATCAAGTGGTCACCCAACTCATCACCATCTCCCTCGGGCATGTATGGCACCCGACGGGGTTTTATGCAAAGACTTCAACCACAACGGTTCATGTCACACAGGCATCACTAATCATAACCACTAACCATATGCATGTCATCTAGCACATAGCAATATCAAGATCATGGCATGCATCATATGATGGAATCAACTAGGTCACTATCGTAACCCTAACATCATACATCGGAAACATACGGGTTCTGAAGAACAAGTGTATCATGGTCAAAAGGCTGCTTGCCTGGATTGGCTTGGTCTTCAAAGTCTTCAAATCCTTCTCCTTCTTCTTCCACAGCAACTTCGTCAAATACGGGATCTATACGTCGCATAATAACCACGGGAAAATAAGAATACAAACAAAACAGAAAAATCAAAGTGCTCAGAAAAATGTCAACTCATTTTTGTAAAATACTAGAGGGATTTCCAAGATGGGAAAAAAATCTTAGTTGGAGTTTTGGAGTAACAGAATGGAATATATTGATTTTAGAACAGGAGTTTTACTGCTCAAATTTGAATTTAAATTTGAACAGAACAGAAAAGTTTCATCGATTTGAGTGAAAGTGGTACCATTAAATAGGTTGGAATATTACAAGATTTTAGGAGTTGGAATTATTTTATTTGGACCATTATTCTTTTCTGTAGAAATGTTTAAAACAATCACAGAAAAGAAAAAGGAAAATGTGTCCTGTGCACTCGGCCAGAGAAGGCCACAGTGCACGGCCCAGGCGGACCAGCCCAGCCGCACGGGTGCCTGCGCGCGCACGTCAGGTTTTTGAACCTGACGGGCGGGGCCCGTGGGTCAGTGGCAGAGAGGAGGGGGAGAGAGGTGTGGGGATGACAGGCGGGGCCCGCCTGTCATCTCCAACCTTGCGGCCACGGCGACGGCGAGCTCACCGGTGAGGTTTCCGGCCACGGCGACGGCAACGGAGGGTGGAAATGGGTCCAGCGTCGAGTGGCGGTTGCAGTGGTGGTGGTGCGGCACGCCGGGGAGGTCAGGTTCGCTGGCGGTGAGGTGGGTTAGCGGAAGCTCATCGGGAGGTTGTTGCTCCGGTCGTTTCCGACTGCAAACGGAGGGGGAAACAGAGGGGAAATGGTCAGTGGAGTATGGCGGTTTCAGATCGGGCGAAAGGAAGGGCAGGGGTGGCTCGTACTGCGGGATCACCGGCGGCCCGACGCGGCGGCGCTCCGGTCGATCCCGAGCAATGGGACGACCTGGGGAGGAATGGATGGTGCTGGGGGACTCAGTGGAGTGAGGTGAGGCTGCTGATGCTGCTGGAGAGGCTCGGGAGGGGCTATTTATAGGAGGTCGACGGAGGCCCGTGGTCCAGTGCACCGGCGAGCTCCGGCTCGAGGCTACAGCGCACGGGAGGCCAAGGGGATGAGTCCACGGAGTTCCTGGACGAGCTCCACGTCCAATAGAGGTGAGAGGAGGAGCGGGGGACCTTCCAGTCGATGCGCGCGTGCGAGGCAGAGGAGTGGCCGTTGCGGGCGACCAGCGCGCGTGCGGCGACGACCACTGGAGGGCGCGGGAGGAGGGGGGACAGCGCCGGGGAGGTTGCGGACGTCGAGAGGCCTCGACTGGCGCGAAGGAGGAGCCCGAGGCTGTCCAGGGAGGCTGATTGGCTGGAGCCACCGTGCGGAGGTGCACTGTAGCGCGCTCCAGAGCGTGCGTATTGCTGGCATCATCGCGCTCTCGCCATTCTGGTCAAAACCAACGTGCCACAGGGTGTCTAGAAGGTTGAGGGAGGAGTAAAGAAATGGCCTGCGGCCTTGGATGCCCTGGAGATACTGAGAGAGAGTGAGGGTGCTGGTGACTTGGTGAAAACTTGCTGTCCAGCAAGGTAAAACAGGGTTCTTACTCCTCAATCATGGAGCTGGGGTGCTGGGGAAGTTACTGGAGGTAGCTAGTAACTCAATGATCATGTGGTAAAAAGTACAGGCCATGGAGAAGAGTAAAAGTGATCAAGATGGAGGTTTTAGTAAATCTGCAGAAGGTGTTTGATCAGTGTTTGGTCAAGCAAATGACCTCCACTTGATATGGCACTTAACAGGGTTGAAAGACATGAGAAATTAGGGTGCTTCACCAAATTTGGGCTCATTTGAAGAAACTAGCCAATGTAACTTTGGTGAACCCTAGAAATCAACAGAAACAGCTTCATCTTGTTTGAGTCAAGCTAATCATTTCCCCTTGATGCACCACTTGGTGTAGCATCATCATTTGGGGTATTGATCATGCCCACAAAGTTTGAAGCTCCAGATAAAAAGTTCGTAATGTAAAGTTGTTCAAATTTGCATTTGAACAGAAAGGGTTTTGGGGTGATCTGATCAAGTTGCTATATTCCAATTCCTGTGCCATTCGGTCTAGAGGCCTTATTAGGCCATTCTAGCATGTGCACCAAATTTGAGAGCAATTGGACAAGTTTGGCAATGTAAAGTTGCTCAAACTTTAAATATGGACAGAATTGTTATGAAGGGGTTTGAGGATGTTTTCTTGCTTCCCAAGGCATGGGACTTGGCAAGATCATCACATATGTCATGTATGACATGATAGAATTTCCCTGGAATTTTTGGAGAATAAATTCTTTGTAAATATTTCAAAAGCTTGAAATACCCAGAAAGGGTTTTAGAGGGTTTAGCCCATTATTTTGAACATGACCAAGTGTTGAAACTCTTATATATGGACAATATATGTCCTCTGAGTCTCTCTGAATTTTGGCAAATATTTTTGAAGCAGTTAAATAATTTTCCCCTATTGAAGACCATTTCTGGCCTTAAGAAAAAGCTTTTAAATAAAATAGTAAAATAACTTTTAAAATTATACTTCTGTGGTTTCTGGAAGTCCTATGACTACTAGGTCTCAATTAAACCTTTTGAAATAATTTTCTCACCCTAAATCAAGTACTTGCAGTGCAAATCTCAATTCTGGGGTTTTTGCAAAACTAAATTTATAAAATACCTTTTGGCCAAATTAATTTTGTAAGAAAATACTATACTGTTATATAACACTTGGCATGATCATTGGGTAGAAGTTTTTGGTATGGAGATGAATTCTACAAGAGGTCATAGTTGACTTTAATGAGCACAAGAAAAAGCACATGAAGAAAACTCAATTTCAAATAAAAGCCAAATGATGCTAAAAAAATTTGCTGGTCCAAATTTTCATGCTTCAAAGATACAAATAACATGTTACAAAATGCAGGGTGTGACACCCCGGTAACTCCCTTGATGCTCTGTTTGTTGCAGCAGCAGTGGATTCAGACGACTTGGTAAGACCGACTTAAAGTGGCGTTTAAAAACAGGCCAGCGTTCGCGAACTTGGAGGCATCGGCGTCTTGGCAGAGCCGAGGTGCTCGAAGGTCGCAGAAAACCGGAGGACTTGGGTGCACAAAGGCTTGTAGAAAAGATGAACCGCCACGGAGGATGGCGCGAGCGGATCCGGCAGCTTGGCGGAGGTGTTTAACCATGGCAGAGATAGTGATTTGGTTGTGGTAGTAGTGTAAGTTGCGCGGACGGGGCGTGCAGTGGCGCAAGCCGGCAGAGGGCACAACAGCAGCCGGCCGCGCGACGAGCCGGCAGGAGACACGGCAACAGCCGGCAGCACAACAGGAGACACCAGTTGATCAGGGCGTGTTATGTCAGTGGTGATTTGGCACTGCAGGTTGAAGTCGGGCGTCTCTCGGAGGTGAACATCGTCAGGCGAAGTAGCTTTTAGGCCGTGGCGGCTCACGCACATACGCGGCCGAGTAGGCTGCTCGGCGGAGGCGACTCCCGGCGACTCCCGGCGACTTCCGATGGCTTTCAGAACCACGGCGGGTGTCGTGGATTTAGCATGGCAGATGTCCTGGAGAAAGGACTTAGTCGTGAGGCCATCGCCCGGGTTAGCTTAAAGGGGTTAAAGCGGAAGAAAGACATAGGGAGTTTATACTAGTTCAGCCCCTTCGATGAAGGTAAAAGCCTACGTCTAGTTTGGTGTGGTATTGCTTGGGCTTCGATGACCAGGGAGCGAATCCGCTTTGCCTGTGTCTCGAGCTGTTGTTTCTTGTCCTGAACCGTCGCCGGGTCGTCCCTTTATATAGGAGGTGACGCCCGGTCCGGTTTATAGAGTCCCGAGGCCGGCTCATAAACGTGTCCGCCTCGGTCTCTATTCTCTCTATCTTACATTCCAAGTTACATAACATGTCGGTTTACAAACGATGGGCTTTACACATGGGCCTTGAGCCTTCGTGGGCTATAACCTTCTATTACATATTCCAGTGGGCTTCTGATAATATAACCTTACTAACGTAATCCGGACCCTCCTAGCCGGTTTATACCTTTTAGTAATATCCCTGACATTAGGCCCCAGATTGATTTGAACTTGTTCATGTCAGTCTTCAAAATCTTGTACGAATTTCCCTTTCTGCAGCTTTTGTATACTTCTTAAACCGGCCATGACGTCATCTCATGGAATCGATCCAATCTGTTATGACATCATCTGCGCATTTAACGCCCGCATCTGTTTGTTACCTTTCTTTATTGCCGCTCCGAAGATCGAGGCGACAGCTCAATCCATATCCGATTTCCGACCTCCTCGATTCCCGCGCTTGCCGTTTTTATCTCTTCGGCCTATAACTAAAGCCGAGGCCCATCTCTTTCCCCTTCTGCTTCGTCTTCCTTCGTCTCGAGAGCTCAAGCCTCCGCCGCCGTCCTTCGAGCTCGCCGTCGTCAGCAAGCCCGGCCGCTGCATCGACCTGAACGCGTCCAGAAACTCATCGATGTCCTTTGCTTCCTCGGGTACACTGCCTTCTTCCCCATAGACCTCAATTCTAGGGTTTCTCTGTAGCTCGCCGCGAACCCTCGTTCTTCGTAGTTCATCGCCGTAGGTTGATTTTAGCTGTAGATGTAAAACTTGTTAGGTCAACCCTCGTTCATGCGCTTCCGCTCCATCGTCATAACTTTAGTTTCTCCAGCACTGCTAGTTTAGATTGAATCTGTAGAAAACTTCCGCTGCCTTCACTGAATATGACTTGAATTATTCTGTCTTTTTTCCTGCGTTGTAGATCCATGTTTTACCTCTGCTTCATGTGAAAACAGTTTCTCACACTTTAGATCTGCAGCTTATCTGCTTATGTTACCGGTTTAATCATAGCCTGCATTGACGGTTTAGATTTAAGTTTGCATTCCGCAATTGACGGTTTAACTTCCTCCGTCTATCGTCATAAACCGGTAGCTGTCTCGTTCATGCTTGCTCCGGATTAGGGGGTACCATTAGTCCTTTACTTAAACCGTCAATTGAATCAATACTCTCACATAACACGCCGGTTTGCATTCAGTAGATTTGTAAAACCGGGTCTTGTATTGTTTTTTTCAGCACTCCCGCATTGGAAAAAATGGCAAAATAGTTCGTTGCTTGCAACTGGGTCCCTTCCCGGATCACTGAGGACGACCTAGTAAAGGCGGACTCAATTGGCATTCTGGGTCCTAAAGAGGTTCTGAACTGGCGGGCCCCTGGAAAGGAATGTCCTCCTACACCCAAAGAAGGAGAGATCCTTGTTTTCTTTGATCATCTGGCCCGGGGCTTTAGCCCGCCCGGTTCAAAGTTTTTCAGCGACGTCCTTGACAATTTCCAACTCCATCCACAAGACATAGGTCCCAATTCCATATCCAACATCTGCAACTTCCAAGTCTTTTCAGAGGCATATCTTCAAGAGGAGCCATCTGTGGAGCTGTTCCGGGATTTCTTCCATCTGAACCGCCGAACTGAGTTTTCGGACGGGCCTCAAACTGAACTTGGTGGTGTGAGCATCCAAAAGAGGAAGGATGTAAGCTTCCCTCATGCCGCTCTTCACAGCCATCCCAAAGAATGGAACCCGACTTGGTTTTATTGCAAAGATACTTCACCTGAAGGAGAAAATCCGCTGCCGGGTTACCGCGCTTACCGTCTGGCGCCAAGTCATTCTTTGTCGCAGCGTCTAAGCGCCCAAGACTGGGCTCGATATGCCCCTCAACTTTCCAAGCTCAGGGCTTTCGTAGCTAACGGCTTAACCGGGGTTGACTTTGTTTGATGCTGGCTCTCTTGGAGCATTCTTCCATTATGCCGGCGCTAAAGCTTAATGTGTGAATATACCGGCAAACCGGAAGATCCTCAGCATCACACAAAAATAGTACTTCCTGACAACGAAGTTACTGAATCTGCAAAGAAGATGCTGAATATCCCTCTGGAAGACTGCAGCCGGACCGGTTTAGCTCCTTTCTGCACAGACAACCGACCACCGCCGGTAAGACTCTTATGTCCCTTTCTTTTCACTTTAATCCGTTCATACTAGTTGTCTTCAACATGTTATTATTCATTTGCACAGGCCAATGATCCTTTCTGGAAGAGGAAAGCTCAAGATAAACCGGCGAAGCCAACCCGTAAGAAGAGCTTAGCCGTAGAGAAGAAGAAAGTTGCTGCGTTGCCGGTTCAAACCACGAAGAAGATGATCCGGCTTCTGAGGTACTGCTTGATTCTTATGTCCTTTGAATTCTCCTTGTTTATATTTATATCAATAATGTCCTTTCTCAGGATCTGGCGGAGGGAAGTAAAGCGGATGAAGTTGAGGTAATTTCTCTCTCATCTGATTCAGAACCATTGCCACCCAAGATTCGCCGGGCATCCCGGAAGTATCCATTTTCTCACCCTTATGATCAATTGGATCCCAACTTTCTTTTGAAGAAACAGCAGCATGAGACTCGCCGGACCACACGCCATAGTGGTCATGTAGTTGAATCGTCCGGATTACCCCACACGCCAGCTCGCAAACGCCGCTCAGAGCTTTTGTTTACTCCAACCCTTCTTCATCCCAAAGCAGGTCTTATTCGCAAACCCCTTAAACCGTCTGATCCCAACTATCAGGAGGCTCCTCTGTCTTCTTCCTGCGAATCTACTGCCACTCAAATCCCGGTGATTAAGACCGTTCCTGGGTAAGTCATCTTTCCAAACGTCCGGTTTACCTTTCCGTTTTGACTTTGTGATTCTCATTGCTGCTTTAACCTTTATCAGTGTGCCCAAGCCTAGCAAAAGGCGAAATTAAATAAACCGGCCACCGAAACCACTACTGCTGAACCGGCCGAGGATCCTGAAGCGGCCAACCCTCCAGAGGAAAATGTTGAAGTTCAGCACGATGATCCCTCCCCTATGGATCATGAAGATCTTGTTGCTCCGGGGGTGATGTTATGGAAAACATAGCTGAACCGGCAAGCCCTGTCTGGGTTAGTCCTCCTCGGGCTAGCCCGGCTCTTGTTAGTCCGGTGCGCACTGTTGATCCCCTCCAGCCAACCGCTTCCTCGACAGAAGATGCTGAGATAACCGGGATAGGCTTCTCTGCTCCCACAGAGCCTGTTGTCTTGGCTAGACACACCGCCAAGGAGGAAAAGCTTCAGCAAGATAAAGGCAAGTGGAGTACAGATTTGTCGAGTTATAACCGGCTTAGTGCCCAGGAACTCCACTCTGGGTATCTGAACCGGCTTTTCACGAGCCGCGACTAAGTAGCCGGTTTTGGTCAACATGATGAAGGAGAAGTATGAGGTAACTTTCTTTCCTTTTGCCTCTCGTTTCTGCTTGTATTTTGCAACCATAGCTTTAGGCCATAATAGCCCCCAAGTGCCAGTTTACTTCACTGTAGGTGAACCGGGACTTCTCTTATATCTGAGAATGATCGTACAATAGCCCCCAAGTGCCATGGGCATAACTTGTTTATGTGCTTGGGACTTGTCTGGAAAAGTTTCTTTCTTTAATTCAATTGCACATTAGCTCCAAGTGTCGAGTGCATAACTTGTTATGTGCTTGAGACTTTGATTGAACTGTCCTTCTAATCACTTTCCTTTTCCTGTAGGCTGATTTGAACTGGAGAGCTTCGGAGGCAACTGAACTCCGTAATAGCTTGGCTTTCCATGAAACTGCTTCAAGCAAAACTAAGGAAGAACTTGTCCTTGCTTTAACTAACATGGAAAAACCCAAAAAAGATTTTTAAGCAGAGCGGTCCACATGGGAGGTTCAAAGGGACGCTCTGGAAAAAAGAGCGAAGGATGCTGAAGCTGCTCTCGATCCGGTGACGAAGGAGTTATCCGGGTTGAAACAGCATATAGATGATATGACATCTGCTATCTTCGGTGAGTATATGTCTTCTTATCTTTGTATTCTTGCAATCTTATCCTACTCCGGTTTAACTCGTTAATTGTATATAGGGAAGCGCATAACTCATCTTGGAGACGATGCTCGGAAGAAATTGAAGGCTGCTTACACCCTGGTGGAGCAACTCTATTCCGGTGCTCAAAGGGCTATCAGTGTTATGTCGCACAATAAACCGGCGCCAACCACCATCCAAGCCACTCTGGAAAAACTATCTGTCTTGCCTTCTCGACTTGTTGAGGTGAAAAAAACTGATGCACGAGCTGGTTCTCTTATGGCGTTAACCCGGGCCAAGGCATCGGTCCACGATTTTGATCCGGCGGAGGCCATGAATGGTTACCCCAACATGAAAGAGGACGGGCCGGCCTTCTCTTCTGAAGATCTTCGTTCTTTAACCAAAGACATGTGGCCTCTTGCCAGTAAGCTTGCTGACGAAGAGGATTTAACAAGGTATCATCCGGGTTACGATCTAGAGAATACGTGGGTGGAGCGGCCGGTTTATGACACTGAAAATCTGATCCCACCTGTTCATAAGCACAACTTCGCTCCTGACATTGATCCGTCAGATCTTATAAACGATGAAGTATATTTCCGTGCCCTCGCCAAGATTGACTGGAGCGCTCCTGATTTCCAGCAGCTGTCAGAAGTCGACGAAGATCCGGAGCAAGCTGACCCTGAGCCTTTCGTAGCGTGCTGAAGAAGAATCCTAAACCATTCGGTTTAATTTTTAGCTGTTGAATACTTTGAAAGAAACTTTGATTCATTCGGGCCTGCAAGTGCCTTGTAATAGAATAGTTGAGATACTGCCTTTGTCCCACTGTTATGGTATTATTTTGATTGGTAGTCCCAATTTATCTTCTGTTTGCAATGCTTTAACAGCTTTATATTACCTGTGTCTGCATGAAAAATGCTAAAAGATGTCCTGGCGGTTTACCACCGGACGGATTATAATGCCCTAATACATGTTTCAAATTCATAGCTTGAACTGCATATAAAACACAAACATATCCCATACCTGTGATTAAGTGTGCTTGTAGACCTTAACCCGGCGGGGATATTTAAAGCACGGGTGCTGATGAAGCCCTTGGCTCTCTTGTCGGCTTAGTATGATGGCCGATCCGGGTTATGATGAATGCCGGTTTGACTCTCGCTGGTGTTCATGACCCAGAATTTTAACTCTATAGACATATGGTCAACCTTGTAGTTGTCCGGTCTCGCATCAATGGACTTGGTTAAAAAACCAATGACCTTGAAGACAAAGATTTGAGAAAACATAAAAAATGAAAAATAAAGTTTTTGGGCAAATAAAACCATGTAGTCGAGGCTTTTTACGAGCTGCCAGGATCCAAATTCGAGGCTTTTTATGAGCTGCCAGGCTACTGTCATTAACCATTTTAGCAAAGCCTGTAAAGATGCTCCGCAATCCTTATCCAAATCATCGATGTACCAGCTACCCAATGTTTCAAAATCTCATAAACATTTTGTCTTTGGGTAATCAACTTGATGATCGTCAATTTAACGTGACCAAGTTCAGGGTCCCGAAGGATTGACTTGTGACAGGTTCGACGGGTCATACCAGGTTTACCTGGACGGCGTGATTTACTTGATGCAGGCAGGTTAATCGAGGGTTTTAGGTGCATGCACCGGGCTTCCAAGCCATGTTCATTACAAGGGTATTCAACTCGATGCGAGCCCCCAGGTAATGTGTGAGCCGTTTGCTCATCGGGGCATATGTTTGAGTTGTGCTAGGCATCAAACCCTCTTTTACCCCTCATCATCATGTGGAAATTGCCGAAGTAACCAGAGCAGTGCTCTTATGATGGGCTTCATACCGCCGCCGGCTTAAGAGACCATGGGAAAACTTCCTTGCCCACGGAAGCCCCCATGTGGCTCTTGTTGTATAGATAAGATGGCTGATTCCTTGATGTATCAAGGGCGCCAGTTTAGGAGGCCATGGAAAGCTTCTGTGGAAACTCCCATGTGATACTCCTTTATGTAGAGAACACAGCTGATTCCTTGATTCTATCAAGGGCGCCGGTTTAAGAGGCCATGGAAAGTTTCTTTCGAAGCCCCCATGTGATACTCTTTTTGAAGAAGATGGCTGATTCCCCGGTGTACCGGGGGCGCCAGTTTATTTTATTAATCATAATATATACATTGTACATAGAACGAAGCCAATGGCTCAAGTATAATAAGGTCGAAGAAGAGCGATGTTGCACGACCGGTTGGTCTCCTCCTCTGCCGTACGTGAGTCCTTATGTTCTCGAACGTCGACAAGGTAGTATGATCCGTTGTGCAGGTTTTTGCTGACCACAAAGGGCCCTTCCCAGGGTGGGGATAGCTTGTGCATATCTGTTTGGTCCTGTATGAGCCGGAGCACCAGATCTCCTTCCTGAAACGTCCTGGTCCTGACCCGGCGGCTATGGTACCGGCGCAGGTCTTGCTGATAAATCGCTGATCGCGCTGCTGCCGTGTCCCGTTTCTCGTCCAGCCGGTCCAAGCTGTCCTGCCTTGCTTGTTCATTATCCGCTTCAACATAAGCCGCCACCCGTGGTGAGTCTGCCGGATATCACTAGGGAGGACCGCTTCAGCTCCGTATACCATGAAGAAAGGCGTGTACCCTGTAGATCTGTTAGGTGTAGTGTTGATGCTCCATAAGACAGAAGGCAACTCTTCTACCCAGCAACCCGGTGTTCTTTGCAGAGGAACCATAAACCGAGGCTTGATGCCTCTCAAGATTTCTTGGTTGGCTCTCTCAGCTTGGCCATTGGACTGAGGGTGAGCTACTGATGATACATCAAGGCGAATATGTTCTCTTTGACAAAAATCCTCCATATCCCCTTTGGACAGGTTGGTGCCATTATCAGTTATAATGCTGTGTGGAAAGCCAAACCAGAAAATCACCTTTTTGATGAACTGAACCGCTGTTGCTGCATCACATTTACTGACAGGCTCCGCTTCAACCCACTTTGTGAATTTGTCCACTGCTACCAACAGGTGGGTTTTCTTATCTTGAGATCTCTTAAAGGGTCCAACCATATCAAGCCCCCAAGTCGCAAACGGGCAAGTAATTGGAATCATCCTCAGCTCCTGCGCTGGTATATGAGCACGCCGTGAGAATTTTTGGCAAGCATCACATTTTCTCACCAAGTCTTCTGCGTCGGCATGAGCCGTCAACTAGTAGAACCCATGACGAAAAGCTTTAGCTACCAAGGATTTTGAACCGGCGTGATGACCGCAATCCCCTTCGTGAATCTCTCGAAGAATATCGCGGCCTTCCTCTGATGATACACACCGTTGAAACGCCCCAGAAACGCTGCGGTGATGAAGTTCTCCATTGATGATAGTCATAGACTTAGACCGTCGGATTATCTGCCGGGCCTCGACTTCGTCTTCTGGTAACTCGCCTCGGCTCATGTACGCCAAGTAAGGGAGCGTACAATCTGGAATAACATGAAGTGCTGCAACCAACTGTGCTTCCGGATCAGGAATGGCCAGGTCCTCCTCTGAGGGCACCTGTACTGATGGACTATGCAATTCATCCAAGAAAGTATTAGGTGGAACCAGTTTACGCTGGGAACCCAGCCGGCTTAACGCATCAGCTGCTTCATTTTTTCGCCGGTCTATATGATCCACCTGGTATCCTTTGAAGTATCCTGCGACTGCATCCACTTCTCGTCGATAGGCTGCCATGAGCGGATCCTTAGAGTCCCACTTACCGGATACTTGTTGTGCCACCAGATCTGAATCACCAAAGCACTTAACCCGGCTCAAGTTCATCTCCTTGTCCATCCGCAAACCGTGGAGGAGAGATTCATACTCAGCAGCATTGTTAGTACAAGGGAACATTAAACGGAGGACGTAACAGAACTTATCACCTCGTGGGGAAGTTAACACAACTCCAGCCCCCGAGCCCTCCAATTGCCTTGAACCGTCGAAATGAATAGTCCAGTATGTATGATCCGACTTCTCCTCAGCTGCTTGCAATTCTGTCCAATCATTAATGAAAACCACCAGTGCTTGGGATTTTATAGCAGTACGGGGCATGTATTTTAATCCGTGCGGGCTAAGCTCAATGGCCCACTTCGCCACTCTGCCAGTGGCTTCTCTTTTCTGGATTATATCCCCTAACGGAGCTGAACTGACAACAGTGATTGGGTGGCCCTGGAAATAGTGCTTCAACTTCCGGTTTGCCATGAACACGCCATATACCAGCTTCTACTAGTGTGGATATCTTTGCTTCGACTCGATGAGTACCTCACTGATGTAGTAAACCGGCCGTTGAACCGAATATTCTTTGCCTGCCTCTTTGCGCTCCACCACAATGGCCACGCTGACTGCACGGGCATTGGCGGCCATGTATAACAACAGTGGCTCCTTGTCAACCGGGGCAGAAAGGACTGGTGGTTCTGCCAATTGCCGCTTCAGATACTCGAACACAGCATTTGCAGCGTCGCTCCAGACAAACCGGTCCGTCTTTTTCATCATCTGATAAAGCGGGATCGCCTTGTCTCCTAAACGGCTAATGAACCGACTCAGCGCTGCAATACAGCCCGCCACGCGCTGTACATCATTGATACACGCCGGTTTAGCCAAGGATGTGATTGCCTTGATCTTCTCCGGATTAGCTTCAATCCCTATGTTTGACACTAAGAATCCAAGGAGCTTGCCCGCTGGAACACCAAAAACGCACTTCTCCGGGTTGAGCATCATCGTGTAAACTCGGAGGTTGTCAAAGGTTTCTTTTAAATCCTCTATCAGCGTCTTCTCCTTCCTGGATTTTACCACAATGTCATCAACATATGCATGGACATTTCTTCCAATCTGCCCTTGTAGGCAGTTCTGCACACAACGCTGGTAGGTTGCTTGGGCACTCTTGAGCCCAAAAGGCATGGATACATAGCAGAAGGCTCCAAAGGGAGTTATGAAAGCTGTCTTCTCCTGGTCCTTAACTGTCATCTTGATCTGATGATAACCTAAATATGCATCCAAAAAACTTAGCCGCTCACATCCCGCCGTAGCATCGATAATCTGATCAATACGGGGGAGAGCAAAAGGATCAGTTGGGCAAGCTTTGTTCAAGTCTGTGTAGTCAACACACATCCTCCAAGTTCCGTTTTTCTTAAGTACCAGAACCGGATTAGCCAACCACTCCGGATGAAACACCTCAACTATGAAGCCTGCGTCCAATAGCCTAGCCACTTCTTCTCCAATAGCCTTGCGTCTTTCCTCATTGAAGCGGCGCAGATACTGCTTGACCGGTTTAAACTTCGAATCAATGTTAAGACTGTGCTCAGCAAGTTCCCTCGGTATACCCGGCATGTCAGAAGGCTTCCATGCAAAGATATCCCGGTTCTCATGGATGAACTCGATGAGCGCGCTTTCCTATTTGGGGTCTAGGTTAGCGCTGATAGTGAACTGCTTGGATGAGTCGCCCGGAACAAAGTCCACCTGTTTAGTCTCCTCAGCTGATTTGAATTTCAGCGCCGGATCATGTTCTGTGGTTGGTTTCTTTAGAGGGGACATATCGGCCGGATCAACATTGTCCTTATAAAACTTCAGCTCCTCCGTAGCACAAACCGCCTCAGTGTACGCCGCATCTCCTTCCTCACACTCCAACGCAATCTTACGGCTCCCATGAACTGTGATAGTTCCTTTGTGGCCTGGCATCTTGAGCTGCAGATAAATGTAACACGGCCTAGCCATGAACTTGGCATAAACCGGCCTCCCAAACAGAGCATGGTATGGGCTCCTGATCTTTACAACCTCAAAGGTCACAGTTTCTGATCTAGAGTCATGCTCATCCCCCAAAAGTAACTTCCAGATCGATTTTTCCAACTGGATAAGCCAATTTACCGGGCACCACCCCATGGAACACTGTGTTGGACTATCGGAGCTTCTTATCTGTCAACCCCATATGTCGAAAAGTCTCATAGTACAGGATATTGATTCTGCTGCCTCCATCCATAAGCACCTTTGTGAACTTATAACCACCCACCTGTGGTGCCACCACCAGGGACAACTGACCCGGATTATCAACCCATGGCGTGTGATCCTCTCTGCTCCATACAATGGGTTGCTCAGACCAACGCAAAAAACGTGGTATCGCCGGTTCAACAGAGTGTATTGCTCTCTTCAGAACCTTCTGATCCCGTTTGTACAAACTTGTGGTGAAAACATGATATTGCCCACTGCTTAGCTCCTTCGGATTATTCTGATATCCGGATTGATGCTGCTGCTGATGCTGTTGATTCCCTTGGTTGTTGTATCCACCCTGACCATGTTGCTGGTTATGTTGATGCTGATTGTTGCCATTGTGGTTATTGTTATCGCCATGGTATCCTGATCCGGATCCACCACCCTCACAACCCGAACCTTGAAAACCGGGACCTGACCCGCCGGGGGGCCCGTGGCTATACTTGGCATGTTTCATAAACTCTTGCATAATAAAACAGTCTTTCCAGAGATGCGTAGCCGGGTTTTCCTCTGTACCGTGCCTTGGGCAAGGCATGTTCAACTAGCGATCTAGATTAATGGGTGGCCTCCCGTTGCATGGGGGCGGTTTACCCTTGCGGCACTGCCCGTTGTCTTGAACGTTGGTATTGGCCACAAAGTCTGAGCTGCCCTCCGCTTTACGCTTGCCGTTGTAACCTATGCCCGTCGGATTGGCCTGCGCCGGCTTACCATTTTTGCTCGCCTTCCCGGACTTGTCTCCATCTGCATCTGGATATTTGGTGTTATCATAGTCTCCATACTTTACCAAAGCACCCATGAGCGTTCCCATGTCGTTGCAATCACGTTTGAGCCGTCCCAGCTTCTGCCTTAAAGGCTCAAACCGACAATTGCCTTCCAAGGTTACTATCGCCGTACTTGGGTTGATGCTATTGGAGGAGTGCAAGATTTCGGACACTCGCCGCACCCAACTACTGGTGGTCTCTTGCTCTCCCTGAACACATGCTGCTAAGTCAACAACAGACATCGGCTGCTTGCATGTGTCTTTGAAATTATTGATAAACCAGCGACGCAATTCACCCCATGACCCAATGGAGTGTGGTGGCAAACCCTTTAGCCATGTCCATGTCGTGCCCTCAAGCATCATTGTGAAGTATTTGGTGCACGCAGCTTCGTCCACATCAAGCATCTCCATAGCCATCTCATAACTTTCAACCCACGCCTCCGGAGCCAGATCCGCCGTGTAGTTGGGTACCTTACGTGGACCTTTGAAGTCCTTGAGTAATTTCACGTTCCGTAAAGCGGGGATGAGACACTGCACTCCCAAGGAACTGGACATGATTCCTGTCTCAACTGTGGTGGTGGGGTGACCCGACGTTGCCTGACGGGCGTCGTTATGGGCCGTATGCCTGGCCTGATCCGCCGCCTCTTGTGCATGTGCTCCTGCCGGATTATCCTGCCTCTGTCGGTGCGTTCTCCGCGCGCTGCTGGATACAGCCGGTTCATCCAGGTGCCTCGTGTAACTCCGGCTCGGGCGGGGGGTTGAATGAATTCTCTCCCGGCTGTAGGAATAAGCTTGCTGCTGAGTTAGCATCGTGTCCATTAACTCCTTGGCCCGTTGTGCCTCCATTGCTATGGGGGATGTCCCCTCAATGGGAAGGGCGGCCAGCCGAGAAGCCTTCTATCACAGATCCAAAGGCAACATCGTTGTTGCTAAGAATGGATTCTTTCTAGAGAAGGAGTTTCTTTCAAAAGAAGTAAATGGGAGGAAAATACAACTTGATGAGGTAATTGTACCTTCTCTCGAATTGGAAAGTAGCTCAACACAGAAAATCGTTCCCGCGATGCCTACACCAATTAGTGAGGAAGCTAATGACGATGACCATGAAACTTCAAATCAAGTGATCAAGCCTTCTTGTTGCACGCTTGGATTGTCTTGCACCTTGGATTGCCCCATGTGTGTAGACATCTCATCTTCTTTGGTGTTGTGAATGATTCATATGCCTACCATAAACCTTTCATTGAGCACTTTATGCATGCTTGTTATGACCTTGAGGTAGATGCTTGTTCACTTGTGACACATATTTACATCTCTACCTCACCATTGCATACTTGCTCCCATGATACCTTCTATTGTGCTCAATTTATGCGCTTACAAGCCATGCCACAATCCTTTGTCACACCATATGATGCGCATGATGACGACACTTGTTGGGTGAATCACCTCCTGGATGATTCGTTTTGCACTAACACTAACCACATTTGTTTTTCCAAGTGTGTGTTCTATTTGCTTCTTTTAAAGGAATCACACGATGTTTGACATTGGAGAGTGCAATTTCAAGCTTCAAGTTGACGAGCGCTTAGTGATCGTCCACTTCTAGGCGGCGGCGATGTTGTCCAACGGGTTAGAATAATGGCCGGGAGGGGTGGGCACGTGCTGTGTCGGCACAACTTGGCGATTTAGCTCCGCAGCTGGTGGCTGAACCGACGCGCCTGTCCCCGGGGCTCCTCCTCGGTTTACCTCTGTATGGTTACTGGTTCCTGCTTCTGGTGTGCTAAAGAGATTCCTTGCCTCATAAACCGGCGGTAAACGAGATCGTTGTCTTCTGTACATTACCTCCTACGAAGCGTTCTGATCTAACCTGAGCCAGAAAGCTTGGGAATCTAGCTCTGCCTGTCTTGTAGCCATCCTGGCTTTCTCCGCATCCAGATCCAACTTAGCTTGCTCAATCCGGCTCCTCACCTGAGCGATCTCTGCATCATGCTGCTCCTTGTCGGCCTGGGCTACTTCTGCTGTTACGAGTGCTGTCAAAGTGTCGACTAAGGTGGATAGGACATCAGAGGGCGATGGGGGAAGGTCTCCAGCTCTGGCTCCCACTGCCTCTGAGGTTAACGCCCCAGTCGTCGAGGGCTGCTGCATGGGTTGTGATCCGGCCATGAAAACAGCAACCCTGTTTGGCGGATCGAAGGGGTCCGGAATACTATCGCCATCGGATACACCCTCAGACCGGCCATCCTGCAACAGATACAAAGATTCGGTCTCTCTGGATGATGATTCATCGCCGGAATAGACAAATGTCTTGCCACCAGAATCCGATCCGTCCTCGGCTTGTACTCCATGCACCGCTCCGACGAAAACGTTCTTCACGGCGGGCTAAATCCGGGCGGATCTCGCACGCTGAGCCGGCTCGACGATGTTGGGGAAGATGTCCGACTCAGGCCCCGGTTCGCCGATCTTGCCGATGAAGACGTGGATGCCGCCGAAGGGGACCCGGTACCCGTATTCGATTTAATCAGCCTCGGGGCCCCAGCCTGCATCATCGATGTAGATCCAGCCGCGACGACTCTTGGTCATCCGGCCCACTACATAACCCTTGAGCCCTTCAAAGCCGCCCTTCAAGAACTCGAAACCATCGTGCGATAGCCCCACGGTGGGCGCAAACTGTCGTGGATTTAGCACGGCAGATGTCCTGGAGAAAGGACTTAGTCGTGAGGCCATCGCCCGGGTTAGCTTAAAGGGGTTAAAGTGGACGAAAGACACAGGGAGTTTATACTAGTTCGGCCCCTTCGATGAAGGTAAAAGCCTACGTCTAGTTTGGTGTGGTATTTCTTAGGCTTCGATGACCAGGGAGCGAATCCGCTTTGCCTGTGTCTCGAGCTGTTGTTTCTTGTCCTGAACCGTCGCCGGGTCGTCCCTTTATATAGGAGGCGACGCCCGGGTTTATAGAGTCCCGAGGCCAGCTCATAAACGTGTCTGCCTCGGTCTCTATTCTTTCTATCTTACATTCCAAGTTACATAACATGTCGGTTTACAAACCATGGGCTTTACACATGGGCCCTGAGCCTCCGTGGGCTATAACCTTCTATTACATATTCCACTGGGCTTCTGATAATATAACCTTACCAACGTAATCCGGACCCTCCTAACCGGTTTATACCTGTTAGTAATATCCCTGACGGCGGATCAAAGAAGTGGCGGCTCAAAGCGCGGCTTTGACCGTAGCAGTAGATTAAGAGGCAAACCGGCCGCTGTTAGCGATTTGAAGCAGTGTCGGCTTGCAGTAAGAACTCTGACGGGCGGCGGCTCACATTAGGAGCGACCAGACCGGACCAGAGAACGAGCGAGGGTGACTCGCTGGCAAAAGCAGCACACCGGTGGCTTAGATATAGGCGGCGCCGGTCAAAAGAGGTCGTAGCGGCGTCGTCGAGTTGGTAACAGAGGCGGAGCAAGGCTTCGTCCGGGTCATGGCTGTTTTTGACGAATCCGAATCCGGGTCTCCCTCGTGGCCCTTCTTCTTCTCTTTTTACTGGATCCGTTTTGACCAAGGCCTGCAGGATTTGCGCGTTGATAGCTTGCCTCTGATCAATCTCTTTTTCCTTGGTAATCACGTGCTAAAACCACGTAATAGCTTTTCCTTCTTTAATTCTTGAATTAACCTCCTGGGAGATTCCTTGCATGCATGTAGCAATCCGAATTTGATAAAAGAAAATACAGATTCGACTTTAGGTGACGTACTAGTCGAAGGTACACCAATACAGAAACCATTGGGCTTGATGTTTGATGTGATGAAATTGCTTCCGCCGTTGTCAGTTTTGGTTCGTGCGCTGGAGAGTCGTAGTCATAGCTCCGGTTGATGCCTTTGGGAATTTAAACTATGTCTAGTCAGAAAAAAGGTTTCGGACAACTTGACGGTCTCGGCGACTCTGCACGCGGCGGCGTCAACTCGCCCAAAGTGATCCGGCCACGATAGATCGCCCGTCGCGTGTGACAGTGCACACAGAGGCAATCCTAATTTCTCTTCTTTAACTTGAACCTCTCGGATCGTAAAATCTGAAACGATGAACTCAAAGTTGATGCAGATCCTCCCGAGCTGAATCTTTCTTATCCGGAAAATTGTGAATTTCTCGATCCCTGGGAGAGATCCCTCCAAGAACTCAACACCACCGTGCGTGAGCCCCACGGTGGGCGCCAACTGTTGTGGTTTTGTCACGGCAGATGTCCTAGGGTTAGGACTTAGTCGCGAGGCCAGCGCATCTATGTGATAGCTTGAGAGGGGTTGAGCGGAATTGAGAGATGCAACACAAGACAAGGGTTTTGACAGGTTCGGGCCCCGGGAAACATCATCCGGTAATAGCCCTTGTTTGAGGCTAGATCTCATTATGACCCTCATGGTGTTGCCGGTATACCGGCTCTTTGTGTCTAGCCCTAGAAAGTGTTTCTTCTTCCTTGTGAGAACTTGTCCCTCTTTGGGGAGCCCTGTCCCTCCTTATATATGTTGAAGGGGCGGGTTACATGACTAGTCCTAGTTGGATTAGGATTACTTTATTACAGGAGTCCTAGTCTTGCTTCCTTCGTAGGAGAATAGTCCTTGTGCTTTCTTCATAAACCGGCCCACCATAACATGAACCGGCCTTCTGGGCCTTGGGCCTTGTCATCCATCTAAAACACCCACCGGATCACCAATGAGTAACCAGGCTCATGAATCGTCAGACCAGTGAACCGCCAGACTCATAAGTTGCCAATCCTCCAGTGGTTTACTAATGAAACGCCAAGTCCGGCCGGGTTATACTTCCGACCGGGTTACGTCGCGGGGTGTATCCCCGACAGAGGGTAAAGTATTAAACCCAAATTTGTTGATTTGACACAAGGGGAGCCAAAGAATACTCTTAAGTATTAGCAGCTGAGTTGTCAATTCAACCACACCTGGAAACTTAGTATCTGTAGCAAGATAGTTTAGTAGCAAAGTAATATGATAGTGGCGGTAGCAGCAATAAAAGTAAAGATAGTGTTTTTGTAGTTTTTGTGATAGTAGCAACGAAAAAGTAAATGAGCAACTAGCAATAAAGGTAAAGCTCGTAGGCATTGGATCGGTGATGGGAAATTACGTCTGATGCAATTCATCATGTAGAAGTTATAACCTAGGGTGACACAGAACTAGCTCCAGTTCATCAATGCAATGTAGGCATGTATTCCGAATATAGTCATACGTGCTTATGGAAAAGAACTTGCATGACATCTTTTGTCCTACCCTCCCGTGGCTGCGGGGTCCTATTGGAAACTAAGGGATATTAAGGCCTCCTTTTAATAGAGTACCGGACCAAAGCATTAACACATAGTGAATACATGAACTCCTCAAACTATGGTCATCACCGGGAGTGGTCCCGATTATTGTCACTTCGGGGTTGCCGGATCATAACACATAGTAGGTGACTATAGACTTGCAAGATAGGATCAAGAACACACATATATTCATGAAAACATAATAGGTTCAGATCTGAAATCATGGCACTCGGGCCCTAGTGACAAGCATTAAGCATAGCAAAGTCATAACAACATCAATCTCAGAACATAGTGGATACTAGGGATCAAACCCTAACAAAACTAACTCGATTACATGATAGATCCCATCCAACCCATCACCGTCCAGCAAGCCTACGATGGAATTACTCACGCACGGCGGTGAGCATCATGGAATTGGTGATGAAGGAAGGTTGATGGTGACGATGGCGACGATCTCCACTCTCCGGAGCCCCGAACGGACTCCAGATCAGCCCTCCCAAGAGAGATTAGGGTTTGGCGGCGGATCCGTCTCGTAAAACACGATAATTCCTTCTCTCTGATTTTTTTCTCCCCGAAACGGAATATATAGGACCCGGGGGTATGTCGGTGGAGCATTGGGGGGGCCCTCAAGGCAGGGGGCGCGCCCTGGGAAGGGGGGCGCGCCCCCACCCTCGAGGAAAGGCCATGGGCCCCCCGGTGTGGATCTTCTTGCAGGTATTTTTTTTATTTTTTGAAATAATTATCCATTGATTTTCAGGCGATTCCGAGAACCTTTTATTCTGCACAAAAACAACACCATGGCAGTTCTGCTGAAAACAGCATCAGTCCGGGTTAGTTCCATTCAAATCATGCAAGTTAGAGTCCAAAATAAGGGCAAAAGGGTTTGGAAAAGTAGATACGTTGGAGACGTATCAACTCCCCCAAGCTTTAACCTTTGCTTGTCCTCAATCAATTCAGTTGATAAACTGAAAGTGATAAAGAAAAACGTTGACAAACTCTGATTGCTCTTTTTGTTGTAAATATGTAAGCTAGCAGTCAGGTTTTCAACAAGATCATGAACTAACCACATTCACAATAATTTTGAGGTCTCAAGACTACTCACATCAATGGCATAATCAGCTAGCGAGCAATAATAATAAACCTCGGATGACAACACTTCTCAAAACAATCATGATATGATATAACAGGATGGTATCTCGCTAGCCCTTTCTGTGACCGCAAAACATAAATGCAGAGCACCTTTAAAGATCAAGGACTGACTAGACATTGTAATTCATGGTAAAAGAGATCCAGTCATGATCATACTCAATGCAAATTAATAGCAATACATGCAACGACAGAGGTGCTCTCCTACTGGTGCTCTTTGATAAGAGGATGATGACTCTGCATAAAAGTAAATAGATAGGCCCTTCGCAGAGGGGAGCGGAGATTTGTAGAGGTGCCAGAGCTCGTTTTTTAAATAGAGATTGAATAACATTTTGAGCGGTATACTTTCATTATCAACATAACAACCAAGAATCTCGATATCTCCCATGCTACGCACATTATAGGCGGTTCCCAAACAGAATGGTAAAGTTTATACTCCCCCAACCACCAACAAGCACACTCCACGGCCAGCTGAATCCACGGGTTACCGTCCAAACAAGCAACACCCCAGGGGGAGTTTTGTTTAGTTATTATGATTTGAGCATGGGACTGGGCATCCCGATTACCAGCCATTTTCTCATGAATGATGAGCGGAGTCCACTCATCGTGAGAATAACCCACCTAGCATGGAAGATATAGACAGCCCTAGTAGATACATGAGCTATTCGAGCATACGAAACAGAATTTCATTTGAAGGTTTAGAGTTTGGCACATACAAATTTACTCGGAACGGCAGGTAAATACCGCATATAGGAAGGTATGGTGGGCTCATGTGGAATAACTTTGGGGTTTATGGAAGTGGATGCACAAGCAGCATTCCCGCTTAGTATAGGTGAAGTCTAGAAAGAGACTGGGAAGCGACCAGCTAGAGAGCAACAACGGTCATGAACATGCATTAAAATTAATCAACAATGAATGCAAGCATGAGTAGGATATTAATCACCATGAACATAAATATCGTGAAGGCTATGTTGATTTGTTTCAACTACATGCGTGAACATGTGCCAAGTCAAATCACTTAAATCGTTCAAAGGAGGATACCACCCATCATACCACATCACAACCATTTTAATATCATGTTGGCACACAAGATAGACCATTATAAACTCTCAGCTAATTAAGCTTGGCATAAGCAGCTATGATCTCTAGTTATCATTGCAAACATGTTTCATTCATAACAAGCTGAATCAGGAACGATGAGCAATCATATTTACAAAAACAAGAGAGGTCGAGTTCATACCAGCTTTTCTTATCTCAATTAGTTCATCATATATCATCCTTATTGCCTTTCACTCCCACGACCGAACGGTGTGGATAATAATAATAGTGCACGTGCGTTGGACTAAGCTGGAATCTGCATGCATTTGATACAAGATATAAGACAAGGTAATATGGCTCAAGGTTAAATCAACAACAAAGCATATGTGAGCCACTAAGCATTTTCATCATGGTCTTCTACTCTTAACCCCTAAAGAAAAGAAAAGAAACTATTTACACGGGAAAGCTCCCAACAAGAAAAAGAAGAACGGGAAATCTTTTAATGTTTTCATTTTCAGCTACTACAACAGGCGGAGAAAGTAAACTAGCTAGAAGCTACAACTAATATTATTATTTTTGGTTTTCTGGGTTTTTCTAGCACACAAGAAAAAGACTAAGAAAATGAAAATTTAAACTAAGCATGGATGGTACAGTGAAAGAGTGTGAGCACCGACAACTAGAATAAGTGTGTGAACATGAATGTAAGTCGGTGAGAAACACGTACTCCCCCAAGCTTAGGCTTTTGGCCTAAGTTGGTCTAGGGCCACGGATCGAAGCCACTCCCTCCAGTGTACTGAGATGTGTCCTCTGGATGCCACTGGTTGGCGAGCTCGTCCAACTCCCACCCATAAACAGATTGACGGGAAGGATCAAGTGGTGGTTCTGGCTCAGGCTCTAAAACTTGTGCATGGCCTTGGTACTTGTAGAAGGCATCTGAGGTGATGAGGAATATGCCTGTAGATACATCAAACAAAGAAGGTGCAGGCAAAGTAACAATTTCACAGTATATTTCACCAAACCTCAATTTATAATGGAGCTGCATATTTTTGTCTTTAACAATAAAGTCATGAGCTCCCATGCTCTTGTAATCTAGATAAACAGGGGCAAGCAATTTTTCTTCCTTCTCATGATGCTTAATGGGTATATTAAAATAATCAGCAAGGCAAGAAGCAAAGATGCCTCCGAAGACGGGCCCTCTTGAGCGGTTAATACTCAATCGTTTGGCACGGTGCCCAAGCTAAAAGTTGTGTCACGAAACAAAGCATGGCGTAAAATGATAATATCAGGGGCACTGAGATTTCCACTGTTCCCACGACCAATTAAACACCTACTAGCAAATAAAGCAAAGTAGCAAAGAACAGGGAAGTGTATGCTACTGATTCTTGCCCCTGCAACTTGTCTAGTTTCTCCTATAGCTATCATATCAATAAACCCTTTGACGTCTTCATGACGTGGTTCATCAAGTCTACCTTCAAAGGGTACTTTGCATATTTCACAAAAGTCTAACAATGATATCTCCTTACTCACATCATATAAGCGAAACTCCACCGTAGGTGGTGTTCTCCTAGAATGAAAATGAAAACTTTGCGTGAAAATATTGGTGAGTAAGAGGTACAGTTCTTTTTGGTCGATGAGGAAGTCGGTGAGGCCTGCATTATTCGCCATCCAATAAAAGTCTTCGTAAATACCGGCGGACATCATGAAATTATTACAAGGCCATTCGCACGGTCAAACTTCCGCCATGCGAGGAAGATGATACTTGGGCTTCTTATTTTCTTCTTTCTTCTTCTCCTTTGAGCTCTTAGTGGAGGAGCCCCTCAATAATATTTTTAACATTTTCCTTTACTGAAAATTTCTGAAATTTTTAGTAACTAACAATAAAAGTTAACAAAACTCAACAAGATTGATAGCAACAACTCCTATAAGTGCCTAGAGGTTATATCATGCATTAGAACTACTTGGGACCAAGAAAAATTGACATGCAAGCTCAAGAACAAGGTCACCACAGCAGCACAAATTTTCAACAAATAAAGCACTAGAACAAAAACTAATTGGACCAATGGAGGAGTCACATACCAAGGAACAATCCCCCCAAATAGTTTGGTGAATGGTGCTTTGAGCAAGAGTATCGAAAATGGCAGCAAAATGAGCTAGAACTCGGGTTTGAGCTGGTTGGGGATTTTTTGGGAGGAAGAAGAAGAGCATGGGTGAAAGCATAAGTGGAGGGGGGCCACGTGGGGCCCTCGAGGCAGGGGGCGCGCCCTGTGCCCTCGAGGCCACGAGCTGGCTCCCCTCGCTGTGTGTTCAGTGCCATATTTTCTTAAATATTCTAGAAAAAAATCATATTTCATTTTCATGGCATTTGGAGAACTTTTATTTTCGGGATATTTTTTTATTGCATGAATAAGTCTGGAAACAGACAGATAATGCTATTTTTTTATTTAACCTAATTAACAGAAAGTAAAAGGAGGGTATAGAAGGTTTGTGCTATCTAGATTCACCTATCCCATGTTCATCAAAAGGAATCCATTAACAAGGTTGATCGGGTCTTGTTAATAAACTCTTTCCGAGTAACATGAAACCGGTGAACTTTCGAATGACACTATGTTACCTCAATGGGGATATGTATGCCCCCTACAATAAGTATGTCATATGCCTTCTTGATAGTAGGAATAGGAAACTCAAAACCCCCAATAGTGATAGTTGAAGTTTTTCCAATATAATTGATACTATGGACCTGAGGTTGTTTCCTTGGAAAGTGTACCGTATGCTCATTACCATTGACATGAAAAGTGACATTGCCTTTGTTGCAATCAATAACAGCCCCTGGAGTATTCAAAAGAGGTCTTCCAAGAATAATAGACATACTATCGTCCTCGGGAATATCAAGTATAACAAAGTCCGTTAGAATAGTAACATTTGCAACTACAACAGGCACATCCTCACAAATACCGACAGGTATAGCAGTTGATTTATCAGCCATTTGTAAACATATTTCAGTAGGTGTCAACTTACTAAAGTCAAGTCTACGATATAAAGAGAGAGGCATAACACTAACACCAGCTCCAAGATCACACAAAGCAGTTTTAACATAGTTTCTCTTAATGGAGCAAGGAATAGTAGGTACTCCTGGGTCTCCTAATTTCTTAGGCATTCCACCCTCAAAAGTGTAATTGGCAAGCATGGTGGAGATTTCTACTTCAGGTATCTTTCTTTTGTTGGTAATAATATCTTTCATATAGTTGGCATAAGGATTTGTTTTAAGCACATCAGTCAAACGCATACGCAAAAGATAGGTCTAATCATTTCAGCAAAGCGCTCCAAGTCCTCATCGTCCTTTTTCTTGGATGGTTTCGGAGGAAAAGGCATGGGTTTCTGAACCCATGGTTCTCATTCCCTACCGTGCTTCCTAGCAACAAAGTCTCTCTTATCATAACGTTGATTCTTTGATTGTGGGTTATCAAGATCAACAGCAGGTTCAATCTCCACATCATTATCATTGCTAGGTTGAGCATCAACATGAACATCATTATTAACATTATCACTAGGTTCATGTTCATTATCAGATAGTGTCTCAGTATCAGAAACAGATATATCATTGGGATTCTCAGGTGGGTGAACTACAGGTTCACAAGGAGCATGCAAAGTCTTATCATTTTTCTTTTTCATCTTCTTAGAAGAACTAGGTGCATCTAAATTAGCTCTCTGAGAATCTTGCTCAATTCTCTTAGGGTGGCCTTCAGGATACAGAGGTTCCTGAGTCATTTTACCACCTCTAGTTACAACTCTAGTGGCATTATCATTATTCTTACTATTTAATTCATTGAGCAAATCATTCGGAGCCTTAAGTACTTGTTCCACTTGAGTGGTAACCATAGAAGCATGTATACTAATGAGTTTCAGTTCATCTTTAGCACTAGACAGACAATCACTCAAGCGTTCAATCATATAAGCGTTGTGTTGTAGTTGTCTACCAACATAAGCATTGAAGTTTTCTTGTTTCACAATGAAATTGTCAAACTCATCTAAGCATTGGCTAGCAGACTTATAACGAGGAATATCACTTTCATCAAATCTATAAAGAGAATTTACCTTTACTACCTGTGTCGGGTTATCAAGACCATGTATTTCTTCAATAGGCGGTAAATTCTTAACATCTTCAACTTTAATACATTTTCTTTCATAGATTTCTTTGCCTCTTGCATATCTTCAGGACTGAGAAATAGAACACCTCTTTTCTTCAGAGTTGGCTTAGGGGCTGGTTCAGGAAGTGTCCAATTATTTTCATTGGCCAACATATTATTCAATAGTAATTCAGGCTTGTTTAACTGTTCTTTCCCTGAAAACACAACCGGCACAACTATCCAGGTGGTCTCTGGAAGCATCGGTTAGTCCATTATAAAAGACATCAAGTATATCATGCATCTCAAGAGGATGATCAGGCAAAGCATTAAGTAACTGGAGAAGCCTCCCCCAAGCTTGTGGGAGACTCTCTTCTTCAGTTTGAGCAAAGTTATATATTTCCCGTAAGGCAGCTTGTTTCTTATGAGCGGAAAAATATTTAGCAAAAAAGTAATAAATCATATCCTGGGGACTACGCACACAACCAGGATCAAGAGAATTGAACCAAGTCTTAGCATCACCCTTTAACGAGAATGGAAACAACTTAAGGATATAGTAATAGCGAATATTTTCATCATTGGTAAACAGGGTGGCTATATCATTCAACTTGGTAAGATGTGCCACAACAGTTTCAGACTCATAGCCATGGAAAGGATCAGATTCAACCAAAGTAATTAACTCAGGATCAACAGAGAATTCATAATCCTTATCAGTGACACATATAGGTGAAGTAGAAAAAGCAGGGTCATGTTTCATTCTAGCATTCAATGACTTTTCTTTCAGTTTAGCTAATAACTTCTTAAGATCATATCTATCATTGCAAGCAAGAAAGTCTCTAGCAGTTTCTTCATCCATAACATAACGCTCAGGCACAACAGGCAATTCATATCTATTGGGACTAGTTTCATCATCACTTTCATAAATATCATCAACATTTGCACTCTCCCTAACCTTAGCAATTTGTTCATCTAGAAATTCACCTAGTGGCACAGTATCAGGCATAGAGGTAGTTTCATCATACATAGCAGAAGTAGCATCATCAAGAACAAACGACATATCAGATTCAATAGCAGGAGTAGGTGTCGCAAGTTTACTCATAACAGAAGGAGAATCAAGTGCAGAGCTAGATGGCAGTTCCTTACCTCCCCTCGTAGTTGAGGGTAAGATCTTGGTTTTTGAGTCCTTCAAATTCTTCATAGTGATAAGCAGATATAAATCCCAAGTGACTTAAAGAATGGAGCTATGCTCCCCGACAACGGCGCCAGAAAATAGTCTTGATAACCCACAAGTGTAGGGGATCGCAATAGTTTTCGAGGGTAAAGTATTAAACCCAAATTTGTTGATTCGACACAAGGGGAGCCAACGAATACTCTTAAGTATTAGCAGCTGAGTTGTCAATTCAACCACACCTGGAAACTTAGTATCTGCAGCAAGATAGTTTAGTAGCAAAGTAATATGATAGTGGCGGTAGCAGCAATAAAAGTAAAGATAGTGTTTTTGTAGTTTTTGTGATAGTTGCAACGGAAAAGTAAATGAGCAAATAGCAATATAGGTAAAGCTCGTAGGCATTGGATCGGTGATGGGAAATTAGGTCGGATGCAATTCATCATGTAGAAATTATAACCTAGGGTGACACAGAACTAGCTCCAGTTCATCAATGCAATGTAGGCATGTATTCCGAATATAGTCATACGTGCTTATGGAAAAGAACTTGCATGACATCTTTTGTCCTACCCTCCCGTGGAAGCGGGGTCCTATTGGAAACAAAGGGATATTAAGGCCTCCTTTTAATAGAGTACCAGACCAAAGCATTAACACATAGTGAATACATGAACTCCTCAAACTATGGTCATCACCGGGAGTGGTCCCGATTATTGTCACTTCGGGATTGCCGGATAATAACACATAGTAGGTGACTATAGACTTCCAAGATAGGATCAAGAACACACATATATTCATGAAAACATAATAGGTTCGGATCTAAAATCATGGCACTCGAGCCCTAGTGACAAGCATTAAGCATAGCAAAGTCATAGCAACATCAATCTCAGAACATGGTGGATACTAGGGATCAAACCCTAACAAAAGTAACTCGATTACATGATAGATCCCATCCAACCCATCACCGTCCAGCAAGCCTACGATGGATTTACTCACGCACGGCGGTGAGCATCATGGAATTGGTGATGGAGGAATGTTGATGATGACGATGGAGACGATCTCCACTCTCCGGAGCCCCGAACGGACTCCAGATCAGCCCTCCCGAGAGAGATTAGGGCTTGGCAGCGGCTCCGCCTCGTAAAACGCGATAATTCCTTCTCTCTGATTTTTTTTCTCCCCGAAACGGAATATATAGGACCTGGGGGTACGTCGGTGGAGCATCGGGGGGGCCTCGAGCCAGGGGGCGCGCCCTGGGAAGGGGGGCGCGCCCCCACCCTCGAGGACAGGCCATGGGCCCCCCGGTGTGGATCTTCTTGCAGGTATTTTTTATATTTTCTGAAATAATTCTCCATTGATTTTCAGGCAATTCCGAGAACCTTTTATTCTGCACAAAAACAACACCATGGCAGTTCTGCTGAAAACAGCGTCAGTCCGGGTTAGTTCCATTCAAATCATGCAAGTTAGAGTCCAAAACAAGGGCAAAAGGGTTTGGAAAAGTAGATACGTTGGAGACGTACCAACCACCTTCTTCCTGGCCACAATTCTGGAGTTGCCTTCATTACCATGCCCTTCTCCTTCTTGATCTGCGCTTGACCTTGCCGCGGCTGGTTCACTTCCTTCCCCGGGCAAGACAACAGCTACAGCTGCTTCTTCCTTTATTTCCCACTATGCCACCAGGGTTGCACTAACCACTTGATTGGTTGTTGCTAGATATAGCGGCAACAGCTCTTGTAGTTTAGGGGCAACCAAGGTAGGGACAGAGGACAAGTTGGTCTTCAAGCCTCTTAGTGCAGCTTCTGCCTCCGGGGTCCACTTCATGAGCCCTCCCTTCTTCAAATTTTTGAAGAACGGCAAGGCCCGCTCGGCGGACTTGGAGATATACCCGCTGAGCGCGGCAACGCATCCAGTTAAACACCGTATATCCTTGACTGACCTTGGTGCTTGAATCTGTTTGATTGCTCTAATCTTGTCGAGGTTGGCTTCTATTCCTCGGTGAGACACAAAAAAGCCCAAAAGCTTGCCGAAGGGCATACCAAACACGCACTTTTCTGGATTAAGCTTCAGGTTGATCTTGCGCAGATTGGCAATGGTCTCTTCAAGGTCTTAAATAAGTGTTGGCCTATCCTTGGTCTTGACCACAATATCATCCATGTAACCTTCAATATTCATGTGCAGTTGAGGCTCAAAACCAATCTGGATGGCTCTTGCAAAGGTGGACCCGTCGCTCTTTAACCCAAAGCGCATTTGTACAAAGTAGTACGTGCCACATGGGGTTATGAACATTGTCTTCTCCTCATCTTCTTCGGACATGAATATCTGGTGGTACACGGAGTAGGCATCCATGTAGGAAAGCGGGTCGCATCCGGAGGTAGAATCCACAATGTGATCAATGTGCGGCAAGGGGAAGGGATCCTTCAGGCCCGCTTTGTTTAGAAATGTGAAATCTATACAAAGCTTCCATTTCCCATCCGCCTTGCGCACCACCACTAGATTTGCCAACCATTTAGGATGCAATACTCCTCTGACCAAACCAGCAGCTTCAAGTTTCTTGATCACTTCGGCAATGAACTGTTGTCGGTCCAAAGCTTGCTTACGGACCTTCTGCTTGACGTGCCGGGCATGGGGACAGGCAGCAAGGTGGTGCTCGATTACCTTTGTGGGAACGTCGGGGATGTCAGATGGTTGCCAAGCAAACACCTTGACATTCGCCCACAGGAAGGCAACGAGCGTGCTTTCCTATTTGTCCTTAAGGGTGGAGCTGATAGTGAATGTACCATAAGTGACAGCCAACCCTGTCGGGACCTTCTTCACAGCAAGCGTAACAACCTTGGATCTCTTGTTGTTGGAACTCTCCGGCAAGTCATCAACAGGTGCAGTGCACCCCGGAGAGGCATGCTTCTCGGAATCCTTGTCGACATCCTTGCTAGCTTCTCGTCTTTGCTTGTTTTCCTTTGAGGGAGCAGTGGTTTCCGTGGCTTTGGCAGCGATCCCCTCCTGGTACATCTTATCCACGCAAATGACTGCATCCCTCTTATCCGATGGGATGGAGATGACGCCTATTGGTCCTGGCATGTTCAAAGTGTTGTATGCATAGTGGGATGTCGCCATGAATTTGGCCAGGGTTGGTCGTCCAAGTATCCCATTGTACGGCAACGGAAGCTCAACCACGTCGAAGACTATCTTCTCAGTCCGGTAGTTCAGCTCCCCTCCAAACGTCACTGGCAATGTGATCTTTCCCTTCAGACGACTCATGCCGGGGTTGATCCCTTGAAAGGTGCCAGTAACCTTGAGTTCCTCTTCTGTTATCTGCAGCTCGCTAATGACCTTGGAGGAAATCAGATTCAACCCAGCCCCGCCATCAACCAACATCTTAGTGACCTTGAGGTTGCGAATTGTTGGTGAGACCAACAACGGCAGACACCCTACTGCGGTGGTGCAATCAGAGTGATCATCTTCGTCAAAGATGATGGGCATGTGGGACAATTTGAGTGGTTTCTGAGAATTTGTCGTTGGCTCCTCAACATTGACCTCACGCGCCCACTGTTTAAGCTGGCGGTGAGAGGAATGTAAACACGCACCTTCGTTAATGCATAGGGCATTTGTGGCCTTCTGGAATTCCTGCTCATTGGTCTCCTCTTCATCCCCTTCATCGCTCTCGTCATCGTATTCCTTCTTGCCGTGGCCCTTGGCAGGTTTCCCTTGATGCTGAGGGGCCTTGCCGGGGCGGCCTCCTTTGCCACCTCGGCCCTTCCCGCCAGTGCCATCTTGGTCTCTGTCTCCTTGTAACACTTATCGTACTTCACCTTATGCTGCTTGACGAGTTGCTCGACTTGACGACACTCTTGGAGATCATGGCCCTTGGTACGATGAATCTTGCAGTAAGGCCCGCCAGCCTTCCCAGCTTTCTCGGCCATCGCAGCCTCCCGGCAGGCAGTGCACGCGGCAACATCCTTGTGGGGGGCTTCGGTCTTGGCCTTCTTGCCGGTACTAGGGACGCTTGATCCTTCGACAACCAGATTTGTTTTCTCCTTGCGCTTCTTGTTGCGTTTCTTGTTCTTCTTCTTCTCGTCAACAGCATCATTGTCATCTTTTGAATTAACTTCGACGCCGTCTTCCTCTCCGGGGAGTTTCCTCCCCTCTTCTACATGGGCACACTTATCCGCCAGAGTATAAAGCTCATTCACAGTCTTGGGCAGCCGCACGTTCATCTTGGAACGTATCCTGCGGTTGCGCACGTTAGACTGGAACGCGGCAATCACAGCTGCCGGGTGGATATCTGGAATGGTCATGTGCACCCGGCTGAATCTCTGCATGTACTTCTGCAAGCTCTCCCCTTACTTTTGTGGGAGGAGCTGCAAGTCGCTGGTGTCCTAGCTCTTGGTGGCCGCCGGTGAAGGCGCCAGCAAACTCGTTGCACAGGTCAGCCCAGGTCGAGATGGAGTTCTCTGGCAGGTGCATCATCCATGACCTCACATTTTTCTTGAGTGCCAAAAGGAAGTAGTTGGCAAACACCTTCTCATCTCTTCCTTCGGCAGCTTGAATAGCGATTGTGTAGATGCTCAAGAACTCTATCGGGTTCAATCTTCCATCATACTTCTCTACTATCTCTGGCTTGAACGTGCGGGTAGATGGCCAATGGACTTGCTGTAGCTCACGAATGAAGGCGGGACACCCAACTTCGAAAGGCAGGTACCCACTCCCACCGGGCACGGGCTCGATGACATCAGGGTCATTGTGCCTATCAGACTGGCGGTGAGTTTCGCGGTCTCGTTCGATGGTAACACGCGCGTCTTCCCTCTGCCTGTCCTCCAGGACCCGACGCTGATCCTGATGAGCTCGAGGATTAGACGAAGCCATTGATATGTCATCGGGTTCTTGTTTGTGCGGTCCCATTTGCACCCCCTGTATTGGCGGCTGTGGAGGGGGCTACACCGTCAGGGCAGCCCCTCCAGCGCGGGCAGCAATTTGGGTTGCTGTTGTCGCTCACGGTTCCCACGGCGCCCTTGCTCATTGCGATCCTCCCGCCTAAGCAAAACCAATCAAACTTTGAATGGTGGATCCCCATTCATCCATTTGGTTGGCCGCTGGCGGGAATCTCAACAGGAGTTGGGCTCGCGCCATGGCTTCCGAAGCAGAGCTTGGCATGGATGATGACGCAGAACACCACGTCGCCCGGTTTCTGGCGGCGCCAGTGTTGGCGGCGGCGCCATGTTCCCGTCGCCATGAACTAGTCGACATGGTGTCCTGGCGATGAGGAGGATGAGTATGGGGTTTGATAACCTCATTAGGCGGCACGACTTGATCACCCTGATCTGGAGGAAACGCGTGCCCCGCGGCTGTACCCGCGACGGGCGTAGCACGGAGGTCGCGGCTCGCACCAGAGCGGGCGTTGTCGCTGTGACCGTGTCCTCCAGCATGATGAGGATGTGGAGACTGCACCCCTTTGCCCGCGCCATGCAGAGCACGGCCATCAGAATGCTGCTGATGTCGTCCTCCTTCGACGTCCTCCACTCCCACTTCGGCCGCCAGGGAGACGATGACATCACCGCCTATGTCGGTATCGTCCCCCACGGCACTAGCATTCCCTAGCGCCATTGCAGTGCCCGCGGCATCGGCAGCTGCATGCGAATGAGCTTTTGATGTGGAGGGTTGTGCTGTCACCCTGGATTTCTTGGGTGCCATGGATGATGGAGCCGTCGATGAAGAAGATGATGATGAAGATTGACGCGATGCTTTCAACCTCAGATTTGTGCAAACGTTTCCCCCTACCTGGCACGCCAAAGATGTCGTGGGTAAACACGATCACCAATGGTACCATAGGCCCCTTTATGGTTCGGTGAGGGGGGAGAGCATGTTGCACAAAGAGCGAAGGCCGATGGGGCCGCGCAGCAATGGTGACACGATGGTTTTTACCTAGGTTTGGATGGCTGCGAACCATAAAACCCTACTCCTACTTTGATGGATTGTATGAGGTACTGTGAGGAACACGCAGTGCTCAAGCCCAGCAAGGTGGCCTCAGGGAGAGCGACTACGCGTGTATGAGTATACAAGGGTCCGAATCATCCCTAAGCTCGCTTCGGTCCTCCTTTTATGGTCCAAGGGGAATCCACATTGGCGACATGATCACTGTTGGTTGATTAGATGGCCAACAGTGCTATCATACCTAACTCTATAGACAAGACAATGTGCATTAAATACACCGCTTAGTGTCACGTCGTGGAGTAGCCCGGCAAGCCTTGTCGCGCTACACTATATGTCTCTTGTCTTCTCTGCATGACACGTCGCAGGACGGGAGTCATTTGGAGAAAAATGCCTTCTTGGTGGCTGCCACATGCTCGGTGGATGCCACTAATCATCTGAGAGCTCGACACCGCACTGATAAGTGACCTGTGTCTTCGTGCGGTGGAGCGGTGGTGCCTTCGCGGGGTGACCCGCCCTTGGCGTCCCGGCAAGCCTGCTAGAGGAATCTTGAGGCTTTCCTTGGCATGCCCTCGACCTGGCCGGGCTCGCCTGCCCGGCAAGGGAGGGTTCTCCTTGGTGATATCTTGTTCCTTTGCCTTGCCTTGATCTTCTTGATCCCCCTTTGACCTCACAAAGAGGTATCTCTTTAGCTCGGCCTTGTCTTGCCACTGCAACCTTGCCCTCGTGCCTGTGTACAGTCTGGACAGCATACCAAGGTATGTTGGAATGACACCTACGGGTCTGTAGGTAGTATCTAGATGGCTTCCTCTCTCTTTTTGATTCTCAATACAATGGTCTCTTGGAGATCTATTTGATGTAATGACTTTTTGCGGTGTGTTTGTTGGAATCCGATGAAGTTCGAGTTTATGATCAGTATCTATCCATGAATATTACTTGAGTCTTCTTTGATCTCTTATATGCATGATTAGTTATAGACTCGTATTTATTTTTGGAATCTTTGGTTTAGTTAGGCCAACTAGATCGATTTTTCTTCACATGGGAAGAGGTGCTTTGTGATGGGTTCGATCTTATGGTGTCCTCACCGAGTGACAGAAAGGGTAGCGAGTCACATATGTATCATTTCTATTAAGGATAACAAGATTGGGGTCTATTCCTACATGAATAGATCTTGTCTACTTCATGTCACCGTTCTTATTGCATTACTATGTTTCTCCATGAACTTAACACACTAGATGCATGCAGGACATCGGTCGATGTGTGGAGTAATAGTAGTAGATATAGAATCGTTTCGGTTTACTAATCTTGGACGTGGTGCCTATATAAAGAGCATTGCCTTGGATACCGTCCTAATTATTTGATCTTCTATCAATTGCCCAACAGTAATTTGTTTACCCACCGTATCCTATTTCTCGAGAGAAGCCACTTGTGAAATCAACTTCCCTTGGGTCTATCTTTTGTCATATTGCTTTCCGATCTATCTTTTATCGCATTTACTTTCAGATCTATCATTCCAAAAAGCCAAAAATAACTTGCTGTAATTTTTATTTGCATCTTTTATTTTGTGTTCTTGTGCGATCTATTTATCCAATATCATAAAAGCAATATATCTTCTTTACCGAGGAGGGATTGACAACCCCCTTACGCGTCGGGTTGCAAGTATTTGTTCTTTGTGTGCAGGTACCGTTTACATAGTGTTGCTTGGTTCTCCTACTAGTTAGATAACCTTAGTCTCACAACTGAGGGAAATACCTACCGTGGTTGTACTGCATCATCTCTTGCTCTTTGGGGAAATACCAACGTAGTTTCAAGCCACATCAAAAAGAATTTCTGGCGCCGTTGCCGGGACAGCATCAACATCTATCAGGTTCCTAATCACAAATCTCATCTCCTTGCAATTTACATTATTTTCCATTTTCCTCTCGTTTTCATCTCCCCCACTTCTAAAAGTTTTTACAAAAACACAAAAATATTTGCCTTTTTATTTGCCTTCTTCTCGTTTGCCTTTTTCATTTGTTGTTATGTCTTACTTGGTTGCTTTTCTTGTTTGTTTGGTATAATTATGTGTTTATTGGAAATCAGAAAGAATAGGTTCATGGATCCTCATCCACTTGCTAATCATTTAAAAATATCCAATTATGATGAACTAACTTCTAGTGAGTTGAGTGCACTAGATTATCTTTATGAAGTTTTGCTTGAGATTTGTGAATCTGAAAACTGTGATGAAGTGCTAAAAGAAGAAATTTATGAAGTGATTCACGATATCTCCTTGAATGAAAAGCATAATTGTAATGGTGTTATAATAAATTGTATTAATATAAATTATGCTAGTAGTATGCAAAACCCCAAGCTTTGGGATGCTAATTTTATATGCCTCTACTTATTGCAATTATCATGATTGGGGTGATTCTTCTTATGATCTTGAAAATTTATTTAAGCCTCGTGATGAATATGTTTGTGATAATGTTGAAAGTGAGTTTGGAAGAGTTCCAATTTACGTAATAATGATCCCACTACTTTGGAGAATGATAAATCTTATGAAATATTTGATAACAGTGGGCTTGGAGAGATCACGACTTTATTTGATAACAGTCCCACTATTTTGGAAGAGTGTCAACTTTGCATGCATGTGGATCATATAGAGAATATGTTATGTGATAGCTATATTGTTAAGTTTTATTATGATCCTACATGCAATTATTATGAGAGAGGAAAATATGGTTGTAGAAATCTTCATGTTACTAAATTACCTCTCTTGATGCTTAAATTTTCAAAGTTTTATTCTTCTTCCTTGCATATGCTAGTTTTTGCTTGCCTTGATAATTTGTTTTCTTATAAAATATCTATGCATAGGAAGTATGTTAGACTTAGATGTGTTTTTCACGTGTTTTATGATGCCCTCTTTGTGCTTCAATTCTTGTCTTTCATGTGAGCATCATTAAAATTAGCAGTGCCTAGCTAAAAGGCTTTAAATAAAAGCGCTTATTGGGAGACAACCCAATATTTTCCTCTTTTGTGTTTAAAAAAGTACACAATTATGCCTCTTATTAGATGTGTTCTTATGATTTAATTTAGTGTTTGTGCCAAGAAAAGCCTTTGGGATTGATTCGGGTGAGAGTTGATTTGATTCGGTGCATCAACAGAAATTTTCGAATCCAGTCATAGAATTGTTGTCATTTTCTGGAGCGTCAACAATTGCTGGAATTTTTACACAGTAATAATATACAAATTTCCCACGTTGTCAGAATTTTTCAGAATTTTTATAGCTACATAAGTATGACTAACAATTATGTCTTTACAGACTATTCTGTTTTTGACAGATTCTGTTTTCGTTGCATTATGTGCTTATTTTGATGAATCTATGGTTTGTATCAGGGGGTATAAGCCATAGTAAAGTTAGAATACAATAGGTATAATGTAATAAAAAATGCCTGGGTTTTCTATAGTACTTATAGTAAAGATGAGTTTTGTTATACTAATGGATCTCATGAGGTTGTGTTAAGTTTTGTGTGATTGAAGTTTTCAAGTTTTGGGTGAGATCGCAATGGACGAAGGAATAAGGAGTGAAAAGAGCCTAAGCTTGGGGATGCCCATTGCACCCCAAGATAATATTTAATAAGTACCAAGCAACTAAGCTTGGGGATGCCCGGAAGGCATCCCTTCTTTTTTCTAACGACCATGGGTAATTTTACTTGGAGCTATATTTTTAATCGTCACATATCATGAGTTTTGCTTGGAGCGTCTTGTATTATATGAGTCTTTGATTGTTTTGCTTTTTAGTTTTTCACAAGTATCCTTGTTGGACACACGTATTTGAGAGAGCCAAAATTATGCTATGACTTGTTAGAATTGCTCTTTATGCTTCACTTAAATTTTTTGAGCCATGGAATTGCTCTAGTGCTTCAGTTATATATTTTTGAGCACGGTCTGCTTTATTGTTTTTGAAGAATACTCTCATGCTTCACTTAGATTTATTTGAGAGTTAGTAATTTTTTGAAGAAATTCTCTCATGCTTCACTTATATTATTTTGAGAAATGAAAATCTTTATGCTCATGTTCTTCACTTAAATTTATTTGAGCTTGTCAAAGCAATGGCAATTTATTAAACTAGTTCCAAAGTGATAGATATTCAAGAGGGTATAATAAAAACTTTTATGAAGATCATTGGACAAAATAAACTTGATTCCATGTAATAGTTTTGAGATATGATGATAGTAATATGTTAGTCATGTTGGTAAGTAAATTATGCTTTAGTAATGATATTGGTGTTAAGTTTGTGATTCCCTATGCAAGCACATAAGTCAATAGTTATGCAATGAAATTACATCCTACTTGTGGTGCATTATTCGATGTTAGTTATGCTTAATGCTCGTTTATGAGAATTTTCATTTCTTGGTTGGTTGCTTCTCAATCTATTTGCTAGCCTCCACTTGTACTATGTAGAAATACTACTTGTGCATCCAAAATCCTTAAACCCAGTTTTGCCTTATGAGTCCACCAAGCATACCAATATGTGGTATTTCCGTGCCGTTCTAAGCAAATTTGTATGTGACAACTCTAATTTTCAAAATGAATTTCCTTTTTGTCTGCCCGTACCGCTAATGAAGCGGCAGGGGGTGGCCAATATTTTTCCATGCTAGATGTGTTATTCTCAATATTAGTGTTTATTCACTTGTCATTGCACGAGAGTGTGATGGTAATAGGGATGCCCAGTCATGAAAAGAAAAATAAATTTACTTTATGCTCTCAAATAATAAATTCCTTGGAAAGTGTTGGTATGGACGGTACCCGTGGATATGGCTAGCCGTGGAGTGTGAAAGTATCGTGAAAAAATGAATAAACTTTATTTTATGTTTGGGAACCACCTATGATGTATCTAGCATGGAAAGTATTGGGAACTACTCGATCATGTTCGTTGACGGGAAAAGCATGCCTCTCAAAAAAATTATCTCTCAGTTTAAGCTTTGACCTCTCACACCTCTACAAATCCCTACTTCCCTCTGCGAAGCGCCTATCTATTTACTTTATGCAATTTTATTTTGAGTCTCCATATTCTCTTATAAAGCACCAACTAGGGAGCACTATGATCGTACTTGAGCATTGGATGTAGTTAATATTTGAGTGTGTTTCATGAATGGATCAATGATTGAGCATGATGGGCTAGGGATAACTTTCTTTAGTGTTGATATTTTGAAAGACATGGTTTCTTGTTGATATGCTTGAGTATTGAAGTCTTCATGTCAAAACTAGACTATTACTTTGAACCATCTAAAAGTCCAAATGTCCATGCTACAACAGAAAAGAAAATGTGATGAACATGTTAGGCAGCATTCCACATCAAAAAATCTGTTTTTATCACTTACCTACTTGAGGATGAGCAGGAATTAAGCTTGGGGATGCTAATACGTCTCTAACGTATCAATAATTTTTTATTGTTCCATGTTCTTATATTATCATTCTTGGATGTTTTAGAATAATTTTATAGTAACTTTATATCATTTTTTGGGACTGGCCTATTAACATATTGCCCAGTGCCAGTTGTTGTTTCTGCTTGTTTTTTACTTCACAGAATATCAGTACCAAACGGAGTCCAAACTCAGCAAAACTTTTTCGAGATTTTTTTTGGACCAGAAGACAACTCGGGAGCCAAGGAATCACCTGGAGGAGGTCCGTGGGGCCCACAAGAAACCAGAGCACGCCAGAGGCCCCTGGCATGCCCTGATGTATCATGGGGACCATGGAGGTCCTCTCCACTGCCTCTTCGCCCTATAAATCCTCATAAATTCCAAAAACCCTACGAGAGCAGAGAAAACACAATTCCAGTCGTCGCAAAGTTCCAGAACCACTAGATCCAATCTAACACCATCACGGAGGCGTTCATCATATTCATTGGTGCGTCTCCGATGATGTGTGAGTAGTTCACCATAGACCTACGAGCCCGTATGCTATAGCTAGATGGCTTCCTCTCTCTTTTTAATTCTCAATATGGTCTCTTGGAGATCTATCTGATGTAATGACTTTTTGCGGTGTGTTTGTTGGGGTCCGATGATGTTTGATTTTATGATCTGCTTCTATCCATGAATATTATTTGAGTCTTCTTTGACCTCTTATATGCATGATTAATAATAGCCACATATTTCTTTGAATCTTTGGTTTAGTTAGGCCAACCAGATCGATTTTTCTTGCCACGGGAAGAGGTGCTTTGTGATGGGTTCGACCTTATGGTGTCCTCACCCAGTGACAGAAGGGGTAATGAGGAACGTATGTATCGTTGCTATTAAGGATAACAAGATGGAGTCTATTCCTACATGAATAGATCTTGTCTACATCATGTTACCACTCGTATTTCATTACTCTGTTTCTCTATGAACTTAATACACTAGATGCATGCTGGATAGTGGTCGATGTGGAGTAATAGTAGTAGATGCAGAATCATTTCAGTCTATTAATCTTGGACGTGATGCCTATATAATGATCATTTCCATGGATATCATCAAAATTATTTGTTCTTCTATCAATTGGCCAACAGTAATTTGTTTACCCACCGTATGCTATTTTCTCGAGAAAAGCCACTAGTGAAACCTATGGCCCCCGGGTCTATCTTTTATCATATTGCTTTCTGATCTATCTTTTATTGCATTTACTTTTAGATCTATTATTCCAAAAACCCAAAAATACCTTGCTGCACATTATATTTGCATCTTTTATTTTGTGTTCTTGTGCCATACATTTATCCAATGTCATACAAACCAATCTATCTTTTTACCGAGGAGGGATTGACAACCACTCTTACGCGCTGGGTTGTAAGTATTTGTTCTTTGTATGCAGGTACCGTTTACATAGTGTTGCTTGGTTCTCCTACTGGTTCGATAACCTTGGTCTCACAACTGAGGGAAATACCTACCATAGCTGTACTGCATCATCCCTTCCTCTTTGGGGAAATAACGACGCAGTTTCAAGCCGCATCATAAGCCTCCACCTATAAGGTTTTTCCTAATAGTGACATGGTACATGATAAGAATGACACTCTTTCCCATGGCCTAGCTCCTCCCCACATGGTATATCATTTATGTGGGATTTGATCGCCCCCCTTCTTGTGTCATGGAAAAATCTTCTACCCCATCTGATTCGATTTACACGACGCCTGGACGAGAAGTGTTTAGCTGGATCTAACTACTGATGGGTCCTTTGTAGTCGATCTATAAATTGTGCACTCTCCACTCAAAGAATCCATCAGACAAAAATAAATAAACATGGAAATCAAAGATACCACTAAACTTTAGATTTTTCATGTGGTATCTTCGGAGGAGAGTTTCACTAACTAAAGACAACCTCGCTAACCGCAACTGGCAAGAAAGCAAGAAAAATTTCTTTTCTAGTCACGACGAGACAATCAAACACCTCTTCTTCTAATGCAAGTTTGCGCGTTCTGCATGGTTAGTCATCTAAATAACGTCCACTTTGCATCCATCCTATTGGGTATATAACTATTTGATATGACCCGCCCAGGAGGGGTCGGGTTACCTAATGGTGGTTCATGGGCTAAGCCCAGAAGCATGTTGAAGATGGCGGTTTAATGAGAGTAATTCATAAAGGGCCCAAAGCCCAGAGCAGCTTAAGGCATGTAAGTGTAACCTGCCATGTATGTTAACTTGTATTGAAAGGCATGTAACAATGAGTCACCGAGCCGAACACGATTGTATGAGCTGGCCGGGACTCCGTAGGCCGCAGGGCGTCAACCCGTGTATATAAGGGGACGACCCGACAGCGGCTTAGGGGAAGAAAGAACAGATCGAGAGCCAGGCAAGCGTATTCGCTCCCTAGCAATCGACACCCCAGCAATTCCATCTCAAACTGGATTAGGTTTTACCCTCCCCGCAAGGGGCCGAACCAGTATAAACTTCTTGTGTCTCTTGTCCCGTTTTAACCCCTTTAAGCTAACCACGTCGCTATGGCTCCACAATTAAGTCCTTTCCTTAGGAAATCTGCCGTGACAACTCCATGACAGTTAGCGCCCACCATGTGGCCTGCGCACGGTGGTTTCGAGTTCTTGAAGGGCAACTTCGAAGGGCTCAAGGGATACGTTGTGGGTCGGATGACCAAGAGTCATCACGGCAAGCTCTACATCGACGATGCAGGCTGGGGTCCCGAGGCCGGCTCAATTGAGTACGGGTACCGGGTCCCCTTCGGCGGAATCCATGTCTTCATCGGCAAGATTGGCGAACCGGGCCCTGAGCCGGACACCTGCACCGACATCATCGAGATGGCTCAGCGTGCGCGACCCGCCCGGGTTCAGCCCACCGTGAAGTGTGCCTTCGTTGCAGAACATCCAGGGCGCTGGAGGTTCTGGATCTCACGGTGAGACGGCCGTGCTCTCCGACGGTGAATCATCCACACGCGAGACTAATTCAATGTATCAGATGCAGAGCGGACGGCTTGGGGGTTGGTCCGATGGTAATAGCATTTTGGACCCCTATGAGCCGCCGAGCAGGGCAGCGATCTTTATGACTAGCACCCATCCGGCTCTCAACTCGATAGTCATCGGGACCATAACACCCGGGGCAATAGCGACTGCGACAGGCGCGGGCGGACCAACACGCCCGCCGACTCAAGTCTTGACAGATCTGTTGGAGGCTCTGGCGACTCTGATGGGAACGGAGGTAACCCCGGAGAACCAGGAGCAGCACAAGGCAGATGTGGATAAGCTGCGACAGGAGATAGCGCAAGCAAAAGTAGACCTGGCGACGGAGAACGCCAGGATGACTGCAGAACGGGCTGTTTTGGACGCCTAGGCTCAGCGGATTCAAGCAAATTTGTACCGGCTCTCGATGGATCAAAACGCTGCTAATGAGGTCATGAGGAGGAAGCAACGGAGTCGTTTGCCTTTCGTTTATGAGCCGAGAAGTCTTTTCAACATAGCTGGAGCGGGGGGCAGTAACCCGCCGGGGGTAAACCGGGCGGCTGAAGTGCCTAGGGCCGGACGGCCGGTTCAACCACGTATGACAGGTTCTCTGTATGCAAATCAAAATCGCCCAACACCTCATTACCCGGCGACATCGGCGGGTCATTATTCCAACCCTCTGGATAACATGATAGCAGCGGCGACGAGATTGGCGGCTTTGCCAGTTGAGGGTGAAACTCCAGTGGCAGTGGAGACCCGGAGAGCCCAGGAACTTCTTTAGATTGCACTTCAGCAGCAACAGGCCTATTCTTATAGTCGGGACTGGATCCACTCAACCCCCCGTCCAAGTGTCAGCTACAACAGGCATGTTGACTCGCCAGAGGTTTCAAGCATAGAGCGGCACCATGACCCGCCTCGTGTGCATGACCCAGCGCGGCATGGCGCCAATGCGCAAGACTTAGTGGATCAAGGCAGGCTGTGCCGAGAGGACGAGCTGGCGGCTCAGGTGGCAGATCATCAGCCGGCTCCGTTTTACCCGGCAGCTTCAGTGGAGACAGGCAGGACTTCTCGAGCATGGGGTGTGCCGTGCTTAATGGAAGCTATACGGAATCAGCGTTTACCCAAGGACTTCAAGGGCCCTCGTAACTACACAGTAGATCAACCCCCCGAGGCTTGGGTGGAGAGTTACGAGATGGCCATGGAGATGCTGGATGTTAGCGAGGCCGCACGTGCTAAGTATTTCACCATGATGCTGGAAGGCACATCCCATAACTGGTTGAAAGGATTGCCCGTCAATTCCATTGGGTCGTGGGCGGAGCTGAAGGCCAAGTTTATCAAGCATTTCAAGGATACATGTAAGCAGATGATGTCAATTGTGGATTTAGCTTCTTGTGTTCAGAACGAGGGTGAGTCAACAACCAGCTGGGTGCGTTGGGTCTCAAACATTATACATTCCTCGGACAAGATCAATGTCGGGTCAGGATTGTTAATGTTGGAAAAGAATTGCCATTTTCTTCCACTCAAACAGAAGTTAGGGCGGCTTACGCGTCATTGCGATGACATGGGGGAGCTTATGGCGGCTCTCGTCAAATATGTCGACTCTGATAGTACCAAGGACCCCGAGTCTGAGGCTGAAAGACCGGGAAAGGGAAAGAAGAGTAATGACACGGGAGGACATCAGTTTAACCCGGCCAATCAAAGCAGTGGCAATAAGCACAAAGCTGATACTTTTGTAGCTAATACTAGGACACGGAATATTAATCAGCGTCTCAAGGGGAAGCCGCCTCCGAGATATAACCTTGATGAGGTGATGAATCAGCCATGTCCAAAGCATGGAATAGATGAAAGACCGGCTACCCATATGTGGAAGGATTGCAGCATTATGAGACACTACGGGGAGTCTATCCAGAACAACCATGGACCTAACGGTGGGTCAGGTTCCAGCTCACACGGCCCGGGTTATGGAGGCGGTGGCTCAAATTCCGGGTTTCAAGGCCAAGGAAATCAAGGCGGAAACAACCAGCAGCACAATCAAGGGAATTAGCGGCAGTTCGGTTATCAGAGTAACCCGAAGCAGCTGAGCAGTGGGCAGTACCACGTCTTTACCACAAGTTTGTGCAAGCGAGATCAGAAACTTCATAAAAGGGCGGTGAATGCTGTTGAGCCGGCAGTTCCCCATTTCTTGCGATGGTCTGAGTAGCCCATTGTGTGGAGCTG
>LR738715.1:629479328-629515596 GCA_902687465.1 Secale cereale
CCCCCCCCCCCCCCCCCCCGAGTCGATAATCCGGGTCTGCTGGCTTTGGTGGTGGTACCTCAGGTTGGAGGATATAAGTTCACTGAGGTACTCATGGTTGGAGGCAACAGTATCAATATCCTTTACTATAATACTTTCCATCGTATGGGTTTAACTGACAAGAATCTTAGACCATCCAATATTGTTTTCCATGGAGTGGTGCCTGGTAAGTCGACGTACCCGGTGGGCAAAATCGATTTGAAGGTAACCTTTGGGGATGAATATGACGCCAGAACGGAAACTCTAACATTTGAGGTTGTTAGGATCCACAGCCCGTATCATGCTCTATTTGGGCGGCCGGCTTATGCTAAATTCATGGCAAGGACGTGTTATGTTTATCTACAGCTTAAGATGCCGGGTCACAAGGGGACCATCACAGTGCATGGGAGTCACACGATAGCCTTGGAGTGTGAAGAAGGTGATGCGCCTTACACAGAGTCAGTTTGTGCAACAGAGGAGCTGAAATTCTACAAGGATAATGTTGACCCGGCAGATATGACGTCTTTGAAGAAGCCAACCACAGAGCATGACCCTTTGCTGAAATTTAAATCGGCAGATGACACCAAGCTAGTTGACTTTGTTCCTGGCGACTCATCTAAGCAGTTCAGTATCAGTGCTAATTTTGATCCAAAATAGGAAAGCGCGCTCATCGAGTTCATCCGCGAGAACCGGGACATCTTTGCATGGAAACCTTCAGACATGCCGGGTGTACCGAGACAACTCGCTGAGCACACTCTCAATATTGATCTGAAGTATAAGCCGGTCAGACAGTTTCTTCGCCGTTTTAACGAGGAGAGACAGAAGGCCATTGGTGAAGAGGTGGCCCGGCTCTTGGCGGCCGGATTCATCGTTGAAGTTTTTCATCTTGAGTGGTTGGCTAACCCGGTTTTGGTGCTTAAGAAGAACGGCACTTGGCGAATGTGTGTGGATTACACGGACTTAAACAAGGGTTGCCCAGCTGACCGGTTCGCCCTCCCTCGCATTGACCAAATCATCGATGCTACGGCGGGTTCTGAGCATTTGAGTTTTTTGGATGCTTAATCTGGATATCATCAGATCAAGATGGCAGTTAAGGACCAGGATAAGACGGCTTTTATCACTCCGTTTGGAGCCTTCTGATGTGTGTCTATGCCTTTTGGGCTCAAGAGTGCCCAGGCAACTTACCAGCGGTGTGTATAGAATTGCCTTCACGGCCAGATTGGGTGTAATGTTCATGCTTATGTGGATGATATTGTGGTTAAATCCAGAAAGAAGAAGACCCTGATCGATGATTTGAAGGAAACGTTTGACAATCTTCGGGTGTACAAGATGATGCTTAACCCGGCCAAGAGTGTTTTTGGTGTTCCAGCAGGCAAACTTTTGGGTTTTTTGGTCTCTAAGCGAGGCATCGAGGCTAACCCGGAGAAAATCAAGGCTATCACCTCCTTGGCAAGGCCGAAGTGTGTCAATGATGTCCAGCGCTTGGCAGGATGGATAGAAGCTTTGAGCCGGTTCATAAGCCGCCTAGGTGAAAAGGCTAGCCCTCTGTATCAGATGACGAAGAAGACAGATTACTTTGTTTGGAGTGAAGCTGCTGATGAGACGTTCGAGGCACTCAAGAAGCAATTGGTTGAGCCGCCGGTTCTTGCGGCTCCCATTGACAAGGAGCCTTTGTTATTATACGTTGCTGCAAATAGCAGGGCTGTCAATGTGGCCATTGTTGTGGAAAGGAAAGAGGTTGGCAAGGAGTATCCGGTTCAAAGGCCGGTTTATTATATCAGGGAGGTGCTCATCGATTCCAAGCAGAGGTATCGGCATTGGCAGAAGTTGGTATATGGGGTCTTCATGGCAAGCCGGAAGCTCAAGCAATATTTCCTGGGTCATCCTATTATGGTGATGAGTTCTTGTAATGCCCAGGATGGGACTATACCTCCTACGTGTCGAGGCCCGACTTAAAGGTATAAGCCCATCCTAGAATGATCTCAAGTTTGGTATCTTTGCACGACTTATGTAAAAGAGGGATTAAATTGCAAAAGGAGATAGTTGGCTTACACTCGCCACTTCACACAATACATTACATAAGCAAGACATCATTCAAAACATCACAACCCGACTACGGGTGAAGATCCAAAAGAAAGATACCAAACAACAAACCGCCACAGGTCAGGATCGAATCCTAGTAGAAACCACTACTGATCGTCGAAACGTAACAAGCATACGGCCAAACTCTTCATCGAGCTCCCAGTGAAGCACTTGGACCAGCTCCTGCATCAAACTCGGCTGAACCTGCATTTGGTGTTGTAGTAAATGTGAGCCACGAGGACTCAGCAATCCCATAACCATGGGTATCAAGACTAGCAAAGCTTTGTGGGTAGGAAGAGGTAAAGTGGTGAGGTTGCAGCAGCGGCTAAGCATAATATGGTGGCTAACTTACGAGTACCAGAATAAGATGAGCATCTACGCAAACGGTCGCAAAAGTAGTGATCGCTAAAGATCCTGAACTACATATGAATCAAACATAACCCCACTGTGTTCTCTTCTCAAAGTGAAAAGAGACTGTCACGGTTACTCACACAGTTGTGTGTTTTACTTCGGATCTTCAATCAAGTTTTCTACAACCGGACATTAACAAATTCCAATCTGCCACATAACCGCGGGCACGGCTTTCGAAAGATCATAACCCTGCAGGGGTGTCCCAACTTAGCCCATCACAAGCTCTCACGATTAGCTGAAGTGATAAATATAATATCATCACCACTTATCTTAGGGAAAATCCGATCAGGCTATGCATCCCGGTTGCACAAGTCATTTCGACAATGGTAAAACAAGTCCAGCAAGACCTCCCGGCGTGCCGACACCCTGATAGTAGCCGCGCGTATCTCGTCTCAGGCCACGTCCGGATGAGACATCCTACAGGTTATACCAGATACCTCGGGTTTCCCCAAGGCGGCCCCGCAGTCCGCTCGTTTGGGACCAACACCATATGCACTGGCCCCCCTGCTATGTAGAATTAAGAATCCTCGGGGACGCGACCCCCTATGCAATTTTAATTATTTAATTAAGTTGTTATTATGAGGCAAATTAAAACCAATGTTGGGCCTTGCTGGAGGAGTTTTATTCAAAGTCGAACTGTCAAGGGGTCCCCATTTCACCCATCGTGTAAGGAACGCAAAATCAAGGAACATAATGCCGGTTTATCGGCGCCTAAGGTGGCATGAGTGGAACAAAACACCGAACAAAAGGCCAAGCCTTCCACCCATGCCCAGTATATAGGTGTGTTAATAATAATTATAGATATTGTGATATACCAATAACAAGTTCCCTCCTGGAACAGACTTCATCTTCACCTGCAACTAACAACGCTATAAGAGGGGCTGAGCAAGCGGGTAACATAGCCAAACAGTGGTTTTGCTAGGAAGGTTTCAAATGTTAGAGGTTTCATGGCAACAAGGAGAGGCTGACATAAAAGATGGGTAGCGCGACATGTAACGATAGCATCGAGACAACTAAGCATGGCAATGGTAGTAAAGGTATCCAAGGGTATGATCATCTTGCCTGGGATCCACAAGGGAGAAGAACGGATCCAAGAAGTAGACGGAGCAACACAGTCGAGCGAATCCTCACAACTCCGGAACGAAACCGAAGCTAACAAGAGAAGCAACCGGAAAGAAGCAAAATAACACGGTAAACACACAAGCATAAACATGGCATACGATGCACATCCAAGTATGATGCATGTCCGGTTTAAATATGCATGGCATGGCAAAGTGCACAAACAAAACTACAAGTTAAGTGGAGCTCAATATGCAACGAGTTGCATATTGACGAAACACCACATTTAATTATTTAATTGACTCTCGTTAATTACAAGACAAGATTGAATGTTTGTTAACATGGCAAGAGGTGAAGCATAAAGAAACTACACTATTAGACATTTTAAATGAGGCCGGAAGAACAACAACAATTCCGGAGAATCCCCATGAGCATGTTTAGTAATTATAAGCAACCAACAATTAAACATATCAATGTTGTTAACATGATGCGGATGACATGATCAAGTTTATGCAATTTTATTAAGTTGACATAAAGATGAAAAGGAGTATTTGTCACCGTGGTGGAAAGAAAGGGTGCCACGGCGACGATCCGAAAATGATGCAACGGCATCATATCGGTACCGGTAACTCGTCGAGGGACCGGTGCGAAAGCAAAGGCGGAGTGATCGAGTCAAATGAGATGAAAGGTGGGGCGATCCCGTCACCGGGTTCCCACGAGTCGGCGACGAGGCAACCGAGGAGCATGACAACGGACGAAACGGACACGGTGCACACACGGGAAACATTTCATACAACACTAGCATCACACGGGTCACGGTCTCGGGGTTATACCTTCGAGACAAACGTTCTCGGAGCGGTTCGAAATAGTAGAGGAAGAAGGCGTTCACGTCGTAGAGGAAGTAGTGGTTCACGTTTCCGAAGAGGAAGTAGTCGTTCCGATATCGTGTTGTGGTACTTGCGGCGTCGGACATCTTAGGGGCGACGGTAGTGGTACACGTTCCGTAGGGGTACTTGTCGCATCGCCATGTAGTTGTTCACGTTCATCGGAGAGGTACTCACCGCGTCGTCTTGTGTCGTCGAGTAGGCGTTCCCGTTCGTAGATGTACTTGCGGTCTCGGCGACGGTAGGGGTACTTGGTGTTTCCGGGCGTCGGTAGTCGTACACGGGGGTCGTCGAGCGTAGTGGTACTCATTTCCGTAGATGTTCGGGTGCATACGTAGAGGTACTTGTTCATGTCGTAGTTGTGTTCTTGGTGCTCGTCCATGCTGACACTTGGCGAAAAGCAACAGCAACAAACAACAACAAAAAAAATAACATAGCAACAGGGCAGAGTGCAGCAGCAAGGGGGCGACGGGTCGGCTCGTTGAGAAGGAAGGCAGGGGCTGCTCGGGGCGAGGTGACTGCAGCTCTGCGAGCTGCTACCCGAGGCAGAGGAAGCGTGATGCGCGGAGGAGGAGGCCGCTCGGGGCTGCCGCGCTCGGAGAGGAAGACCACGAAGGTCCTGGCGCGCGGGACTGGCGCAGGAGATGCTGGGAGGAACGGAGCCGGAGGTCGACGGGGCGAGGTGGCTGGACTCGCAGCTCCTGGGGTCGGCCATGGCCGGAGGAAGGCGCGCAGGACTGGCGAGGAGGCGGGGCCGGCTCGCGGGGCGACGGGGAGGCGCAGAGCAGGCCGCGGGGCTCCGGCGCGGAAGGAGCCGTGAACCGGCGGGGCGCAGGACGAGGCCCCCGCAGTTGTAGAGGGAAAAGGGGCGGGGTCGCGGGCGCTTGGCGCTCGCCTGGAGAGGAGGCGCTCCTGTCCATGCTGGACGGCGAGGCGCGGAGGAGGGAAGAAGAGCGAGCGAGGAGATCGGGGCGATGGGGTTTCGGGCAGAGCGGGCGACAGGTGAGTGTGGCGGCGGCGTGCGGAAGAGAGGGAGATCGGGCGATGTTGGACGGTCGCTAGGTGCGGCTAGGGTTTCGGGATCGGTCGGGCCTCAACTGGCCAGAAGGTTGGGCCAGGCAGCTGGGAGCTGATGGGAGGCCCAAGAGGGCGCGGGCTATGGCCTAACAGGCCGGCTTGGTTTCTTCGGGCCCAAGAGGCGGCGCCTTGGGCTGCTGGCTCTCTCCTTATATAAAAAACAAGGAAGAGATAGAAAGAAACAATAGAGGTTAGGGATGGAATCTGGGGCAAGAGGATAAATTTCCCAGACTCGTAAAAAGGTACACGGTCCGCGGAAAAAATAGGAGAGGCGCTACGAAAGATGTAATTCAAACTCATTTGACTTTAATTCAAATGATTTGAACTATGACATGGCTCCGGAAGTGTCCAAAAAAGTTCGAAATTTCGGAGGAACCTCGAAACAACGGAGAAGAATTATTGGCAAGGTTTTTGAAGGAGAAACTCGAAGTAGGAAAAGCATGGGGAAAATTATGCACGTGTGTTGGTTAATTCCAACAAATGGAATATTATTATATATAGCTCCCTAAAAATATTGAGAGGCTTTATATGTTATAAAGAGAAGTCACCTTCCCTCGATTTAAATGGACCGAAGGTCCACACAATTTATAAAGGTTGAGGTGCAAAATAAATATGACATGATGGCATGATGACATGATGCAATGCAAAAATAAAAGAACACAAGCACAATTAAACACACGGGCAACCCGGAACATCTGGAATCTTCTGGAATCTTCTGGGACGTCGGTCTCGGGCGTCACAACTCTCCCACACTAACAGAGGATCTCGACCCGAGATCCTAGAGATAGCACCGGGTAAAAACGAAAAAGAAGAGGTAAAACAAAGTTGCTTCTTCGACAAACGAGTGAAAACCAAAGAACCTTGAGAGGTTGAACAAGTTGAAAGAAGAAAGCAATGGAGATGAACGAAGTTGAGAGCACTCCGTTAGAAAGAGTAACAAGGAACATTACGAGAACCTTGCAGGTTGAAAGACATGAAACAAGAGCTCACGAATGACGGAAGAATTTCAAAACCACTCCGGTTAGCCAAGGAATAAGAATGACATGATTCGGACAGCACTCCGTCTGAAAATGGAAAGAATTGAACATGAACTTGCCAAGTTGGGAAGATACTTGATGAAATGAACAACATATAGCCTCCGAAACAATTGAAAGAATGACACAAGGGGTAAGAAAGACTCATACAGCACTCCAGTTGAAAAGAGAGGCAAGACATGAAAAGATGACGGAACTTGAATAAAGAATACAACACTCCGGTTAAATGATAAGCAAAAGAGAATATGATCTTGATAAAACAAGATGATGGTCAAAGATAGCAACATCACAATGCCTCTGGAATGAAAGAATAGCATATAAATCAACGAAAGAAAAGAATGGAGAAGAAAAGACAACTTCTCCGACAAATGAATTTGAAAGATCGTCCTTACGAAGAAGGGTTGAACGGAGTTGTTGAAAAAAATCCAACAACGAAAGGAATAAGCTCGTTGTGGGCTTATGGAAAACATCTCAAAATTATGAGGTGACAACTAGCCACTGACGAAAACAATTGATTGGATTGAGATCAACAAGGAGATGATAAACTTATTTCACCGGAATGATAAATGAAGAACTTAGGTCATTATAAGCACCATAATTAGCAACAATCCTTAGGGAAAGCTTTTAGGTGAAATACAACCCAAGATAACTCCAAGAGGTAAAATGAGGGGTTGAAAGGATCTCCTAAACAAAGAAAATGATGCGTTTTAAATATCTCATACTTGACAACTGAGAATAATGAACATGAAGGGAAATTGTCAAGAATGACATAACACCATCTGAAAAGATAAGGTAGAAAGAATGACACTTGGAAAGCATGATGAAGAATGCTTGAGCTCCAACAAGAATCTTGATGAAGACTTCGAGTATGAATTAAATGATGATGAACCACCAAGAGAACTCCGGTAATGAAAGCATGAGAAGCGAAAGATGAAAAGAAAAAGATTCAAGGCCTGCGATGAATTAGATGGAGCTTTGAAATGATATAATTGAAATCACTTGGAACTCCGGAAAACAAGATGAACAACTTAGAACCAAGGATATGATATGATGAACAAGCTCCGGAAAACAGAGATTAATCACTTCGAGGAAAAATAAGAATAAGATTTACTGTATGCTTATCCTTCATCAAATTAAATTGATGACAAGCAAACGGATTTGGCCTACTACTTATTCTCGTTGCAAAGAATTAAAGAGAGATCTAGCACAACCTTGGGTAAATCTTCAACGAAGCACCGGTAGGATTATGAAAAGAACAAATGAATTAAAATGATAACAACGGAAGGGTAATCTTGAAAGAACCACCGTAAAAATATGGAGACGAACGAAGAGGCATCAATGAAGAATATTTGGAGGACAAAGTTGAAAACTGAGAACGAAGAAATATTCTGAAATGATGGCCTTCGGAGGATCACAATGGAAAGAATTCATAAAATGCTTCGGATGGCATAAAATAATTCCTCACAATCTGAACAATAATGAGGATGGCATGAAGCTAGAACCACGAATCTTCAAGAGAACGGGCCAAGATTTAAGAGAAACTCTTCTCCGGTCTTCAAATGTTGAGAGTGAAGACGAGAATGCCGTGAAGAATTGTTGAGCACTCCGGAATGAAGAATTAAAAAGGTTGAACCAACGATGAAAAGAATTTGAAAACGATCTTGGAGAAGGCATGTGACTGATGGGAATCATTCTTATGTCACGCTTGAAAAGAATTTTAGTATAACTCCAGAGAAAAATGGAAGAGTCAGGTAAGATCCTGGGAAAAGACCTGTGGGTTAGGGCCCACTCAAAAGAAATCACCGTTGAAAAGATTGCTTGAGATATTGCACCGGTTGAATTAAATGGCTTGAATAAGATAACAATCCTGAAAAAAAAATTGCTTGAACGGATTAAGAATGGAATTATGAATCTTCAGCACTCCGGATATGAATAGCAAGAGGAGAATGAATAATTGGTGCACCGGAATAAGAAGCATTGTGAAAATAGGAAAAGGGTAAGATCAACACGGAAATCTTGAATTACATCCACCGGCAGAATTAGAGAACAAAAGAATGATGAACTTGAAGCTCTTGAGCATCTTCACGATAAATCACCGGATAAGAACATTGAAGGAAAAGAATGAAGAAATATCACATGAATAAAATGGATATTTCATTTAAGAATTGTTGGCTCCATAAAGAAGAAGGGTGGGAGGGTGGGAAAAACAAAGACAACTTGAGACGAACAAAATGGACACCGGTTGAAAAAGAATTTAACATAACCATCTTGATGATTAAGAAGGACTAGCACTCCCATAGAAATATGAGAACACCGATTAGGAAAGGTATGGAATCAACATTTGACATCGAAGCAACTCGAATACCAGAATCAAAATGAAACAAAGGATAGATGTTGCAGCATAGTCTTCATAATATCATTCGAACAGAGAATTTAACGAATGAATTCCGCAGGTACATCAGCTTGACGAGAAGCCACTTGGAGAACAAAAGATAAATAAAAAAGGAATAAGGAACAGATAGAACAAATACAAGATAGAAGCTTCGTTCCGACATATTCGTGCTGAAAGCTTATGGAACGTGTTTCAAAAGGGTTTTGTCATCCCCGGATCAGCATAGCCAAGGACCCTTTAAGATGCAACTCCCGATCAGAACAAGTCCATAAAACCACTTCACTCAATGTAGAACCCCGAACTTCATATCGTGCATCTGTTGAAAGAATGCCTAGAACTACTAGATGAACCCACCTATTAATTTCCGAAAGTTTCCAGTTATGCAATCAGGTGTTGGGGATACAGGGGAAGCACCGCGCACTCAACTCTAAACCTACATCCAGCTGTATCCATCCTTCAACACATAACCAGTCTTTCTCGGAAACCGTTTACCTCGGACCTTCGAAACGCATCCACTATACAAGCTATGGCAATACTCTCGAGCTACCTCCCCAGTACTGGGTGATGTCGGGGTTATCTTGCCACTAACCGCATAGGAGAGTTTTCGATGTCGGCCGTCTTAAGTATTCTAGTACTGCCGCGATGGATTTGTGACGACAACACCTCGGAGCTCAACTCCCCGGGACACTGCCACAACCCCTAATGTCAGGAGGCATCGAGAACAATGTTCTCGTCACAAAGACATCGAAACAATCCAAACAATACTCGCGAGATCCTAAAAAAAAATTTGTGCAATTTTTGAAAGTAGAAGAGGCAAGAGTAATCGTCAGGAGTCCTCACCAGAGTGAAAAGAGAAGAGGAGCAAAGAATTCCTACTCTCCGATATATATAGGACTCAAAACATTTTCAAGTGTGTGCCTAGACTCAACCGTCAACGATTCGATCAATCAGTGGGGTCTTCTAGGTCGGAGAAGGCTCTGATACCAACTTGTAATGCCCAGGATGGGACTATACCTCCTACGTGTCGAGGCACGACTTAAAGGTATAAGCCCATCCTAGAATGATCTCAAGTTTGGTATCTTTGCACGACTCATGTAAAAGAGGGATTAAATTGCAAAGGGAGATAGTTGGCTTACACTCGCCACTTCACACAATACATTACATAAGCAAGACATCATTCAAAACATCACAACCCGACTACGGGTGAAGATCCAAAAGAAAGATACCAAACAACAAACTGCCACAGGTCAGGATCGAATCCTAGTAGAAACCACTACTGATCATCGAAACGTAACAAGCATACGGCCAAACTCTTCATCGAGCTCCCAGTGAAGCACTTGGACCAGCTCCTGCATCAAACTCGGCTGAACCTGCATCTGGTGTTGTAGTAACTGTGAGCCACGAGGACTCAGCAATCCGATAACCATGGGTATCAAGACTAGCAAAGCTTTGTGGGTAGGAAGAGGTAAAGTGGTGAGGTTGCAGCAGCGGCTAAGCATAATATGGTGGCTAACTTACGAGTACCAGAATAAGATGAGCATCTACGCAAACGGTCGCAAAAGTAGTGATCGCTAAAGATCCTGAACTACATACGAATCAAACATAACCCCACTGTGTTCTCTTCTCAAAGTGAAAAGAGACTGTCACGGTTACTCACACAGTTGTGTGTTTTACTTCGGATCTTCTGTCAAGTTTTCTACAACCGGACATTAACAAATTCCAATCTGCCACATAACCGCGGGCACGGCTTTCGAAAGATCATAACCCTGCAGGGGTGTCCCAACTTAGCCCATCACAAGCTCTCACGATTAGCTGAAGTGATAAATATAATATCATCACCCCTTATCTTAGGGAAAATCCGATCAGGCTCGGCATCCCGGTAGCACAAGTCATTTCGACAATGGTAAAACAAGTCCAGCAAGACCTCCCGGCGTGCCGACACCCTGATAGTAGCCGCGCGTATCTCGTCTCAGGCCACGTCCGGATGAGACATCCTACAGGTTATACCAGATACCTCGGGTTTCCCCAAGGCGGCCCCGCAGTCCGCTCGTTTGGGACCAACACCATCAGCACTGGCCCCCCTGCTATGTAGAATTAAGAATCCTCGGGGACGCGACCCCCTATGCAATTTTAATTATTTAATTAAGTTGTTATTATGAGGCAAATTAAAACCAATGTTGGGCCTTGCTGGAGGAGTTTTATTCAAAGTCGAACTGTCAAGGGGTCCCCATTTCACCCATCGTGTAAGGAACGCAAAATCAAGGAACATAATGCCGGTATATCGGCGCCTAAGGTGGCATGAGTGGAACAAAACACCGAGAAAAAGGCCAAGCCTTCCACCCATGCCCAGTATATCGGTGTGTTAATAATAATTATAGATATTGTGATATACCAACAACAAGTTCCCTCCTGGAACAGACTTCATCTTCACCTGCAACTAACAACGCTATAAGAGGGGCTGAGCAAGCGGGTAACATAGCCAAACAGTGGTTTTGCTAGGAAGGTTTCAAATGTTAGAGTTTCATGGCAACAAGGAGAGGCTGACATAAAAGATGGGTAGCACGACATGTAACGATAGCATCGAGACAACTAAGCATGGCAATGGTAGTAAAGGTATCCAAGGGTATGATCATCTTGCCTGGGATCCACAAGGGAGAAGAACGGATCCAAGAAGTAGACGGAGCAACACAGTCGAGCGAATCCTCACAACTCCGGAACGAAACCGAAGCTAACAAGAGAAGCAACCGGAAAGAAGCAAAACAACACGGTAAACACACAAGCATAAACATGGCATACGATGCACATCCAAGTATGATGCATGTCCGGTTTAAATATGCATGGCATGGCAAAGTGCACAAACAAAACTACAAGTTAAGTGGATCTCAATATGCAACGAGTTGCATATTGACGAAACACCACATTTAATTATTTAATTGACTCTCGTTAATTACAAGACAAGATTGAATGTTTGTTAACATGGCAAGAGGTGAAGCATAAAGAAACTACACTATTAGACATTTTAAATGAGGCCGGAAGAACAACAACAATTCCGGAGAATCCCCATGAGCATGTTTAGTAATTATAAGCAACCAACAATTAAACATATCAATGTTGTTAACATGATGCGGATGACATGATCAAGTTTATGCAATTTTATTAAGTTGACATGAAGATGAAAAGGAGTATTTGTCACCGTGGTGGAAAGAAAGGGTGCCACGGCGACGATCCGAAAATGATGCAACGGCATCATATCGGTACCGGTAACTCGTCGAGGGACCGGTGCGAAAGCAAAGGCGGAGTGATCGAGTCAAACGAGATGAAAGGTGGGGCGATCCCGTCACCGGGTTCCCACGAGTCGGCGACGAGGCAACCGAGGAGCATGACAACGGACGAAACGGACACGGTGCACACACGGGAAACATTTCATACAACACAAGCATCACACGGGTCACGGTCTCTGGGTTATACCTTCGAGACAAACGTTCTCGGAGCGGTTCGAGATAGTAGAGGAAGAAGGCGTTCACGTCGTAGAGGAATTAGTGGTTCACGTTTCCGAAGAGGAAGTAGTCGTTCCGATATCATGTCGTGGTACTTGCGGCGTCGGACATCTTCGGGGCGACGGTAGTGGTACACGTTCCGTAGGGGTACTTGTCGCATCGCCATGTAGTTGTTCACGTTCATCGGAGAGGTACTCACCGCGTCGTCTTGTGTCGTCGAGTAGGCGTTCCCGTTCGTAGATGTACTTGCGGTCTCGGCGACGGTAGGGGTACTTGGTGTTTCCGGGCGTCGGTAGTCGTACACGGGGGTCGTCGAGCGTAGTGGTACTCATTTCCGTAGATGTTCGGGTGCATACATAGAGGTACTTGTTCATGTCGTAGTTGTGTTCTTGGTGCTCGTCCATGCTGACACTTGGCGAAAAGCAACAGCAACAAACAACAACAAAAAAAATAACATAGCAACAGGGCAGAGTGCAGCAGCAAGGGGGCGACGGGTCGGCTCGTTGAGAAGGAAGGCAGGGGCTGCTCGGGGCGAGGTGACTGCAGCTCTGCGAGCTGCTACCCGAGGCAGAGGAAGCGTGATGCGCGGAGGAGGAGGCCGCTCGGGGCTGCCGCGCTCGGAGAGGAAGACCACGAAGGTCCTGGCGCGCGGGACTGGCGCAGGAGATGCTGGGAGGAACGGAGCCGGAGGTCGACGGGGCGAGGTGGCTGGACTCGCAGCTCCTGGGGTCGGCCATGGCCGGAGGAAGGCGCGCAGGACTGGCGAGGAGGCGGGGCCGGCTCGCGGGGCGACGGGGAGGCGCAGAGCAGGCCGCGGGGCTCCGGCGCGGAGGGAGCCGCGAACCGGCAGGGCGCAGGACGAGGCCCCCGCGGTTGTAGAGGGAAAAGGGGCGGGTTCGCGGGCGCTTGGCGCTCGCCTGGAGAGGAGGCGCTCCTGGCCTTGCTAGACGGCGAGGCGCGGAGGAGGGAAGAAGAGCGAGCGGGGAGATCGGGGCGATGGGGTTTCGGGCAGAGCGGGAGACAGGTGAGTGTGGCGGCGGCGTGCGGAAGAGAGGGAGATCGGGCGATGCTGGACGGTCGCTAGGTGCGGCTAGGGTTTCGGGATCGGTCGGGCCTCAACTGGCCAGAAGGTTGGGCCAGGCGGCTGGGAGCTGATGGGAGGCCCAAGAGGGCGCGGGCTGTGGCCTAAGAGGCCGGCTTGGTTTCTTCGGGCCCAAGAGGCGGCGCCCTGGGCTGCTAGCTCTCTCCTTATAAAAAAAACAAGGAAGAGATAGAAAGAAACAATAGAGGTTAGGGATGGAATCTGGGGCAAGAGGATAAATTTCCCGGACTCGTAAAAAGGTACACGGTCCGCGAAAAAAATAGGAGAGGCGCTACGAAAGATGTAATTCAAACTCATTTGACTTTAATTCAAATGATTTGAACTATGACATGGCTCCGGAAGTGTCCAAAAAAGTTCGAAATTTCGGAGGAACCTCGAAACAACGAAGAAGAATTATTGGCAAGGTTTTTGAAGGAGAAACTCGAAGTAGGAAAAGCATGGGGAAAATTATGCACGTGTGTTGGTTAATTCCAACAAATGGAATATTATTATATATAGCTCCCTAAAAATATTGAGAGGCTTTATATGTTATAAAGAGAAGTCACCTTCCCTCGATTTAAATGGACCGAAGGTCCACACAATTTATATAGGTTGAGGTGCAAAATAAATATGACATGATGGCATGATGACATGATGCAATTCAAAAATAAAAGAACACAAGCACAATGAAACACACGGGCAACCCGGAACATCTGGAATCTTCTAGAAACTTCTGGGACGTCGGTCTCGGGCGTCACAGTTCTGCTTCCTTAGGGGATATCATCCAAAACAGAGAAGCCACAGGTCGAGTGGCCAAGTGGTCCATTGAGCTTGGGCCTCATGGGTTAAAGTATGTACCTCGAACGGCCATCAAATCACAAGCGCTCATGGATTTTATGAATGACTGGACATAATTGCAGACGCCTGAGGAAAAGTCGGATAACACATATTGGACAATTCACTTTGATGGGTCCAGGCAATTGGAAGGCTCGGGTGCTGGAGTTGTCCTAACTTCCCCGCGAGGTGATAAGTTTTCTTATGTTCTCCGGTTAATGTTCCCTTGTACTAATAATGCAGCTGAGTATGAGGCCTTGCTCCATGGTCTTCGGATGGCTAAGGAGATGAACTTAAGTTGGGTGAGGTGCTTCGGTGATTCAGATCTGGTAACTCAGCGGGTTTCTAGTACTTGGGATTCCAAGTGATCCACTCATGGCGGCTTATAGACGAGAGGTTGATGCTATAGCGGGTCACTTCAAGGGTTACCAAGTTGAGCATATTTATCGGAGGAAGAACGAGGTGGATGATACCTTAAGCCGGTTAGGATCTCAGCGTAAGTCGGTACCACCCAACACTTTCTTGGATGTCTTGGTCAACCCGTCTGTCAAGTTGCCTACAGAGGAGGACCATGTTATTCCTGACCCAGAGGCACAGTTGGTGGTGGCTCTTCATGTTATACCTGACTGGACGGTTCCGTATTTGGCTTACATGACCCGGGGTGAGTTACCTGAGGATGAAATCTTGGCCAGACAAATAACCCGGCGGTCTAAGTCAATGACAATTGTCAACGGAGAATTGCACCATCGCAGTGTTACAGGGGCGTATCAACGTTACGTCTCTCCTGAGGAAGGCTGTGAGATCCTGTGAGAGATCCATGAAGGAGATTGTGGTCTTCACGCCGGCTCTAAATCTCTTGTGGCCAAAGCTTTTCATCACGGGTTCTATTGGTTGACGGCTCATGCTGATGTTGAAGACTTAGATAGCAGATGTGACGGTTGTCAGAAGTTTTCACGACGTGCTCATGTTCTAGCTCAAGAGTTGAGGATGATCCCAATAACTTGGCCATTTGCGACTTGGGGGCTTGATATGGTTGGGCCTTTCAAGAGGTCCAAGGATAAGAAAACCCACCTTTTGGTGGCAGTGGACAAGTTTACCAAGTGGATTGAGGCAGAGCCAGTTAGCAAGTGTGATGCTGAAACAACAGTTCAATTCATCAAGAAGGTGATTTTCCGTTTTGGCTTTCCCCACGGTATCATAACAGATAATGGCACTAATCTGTCCAAGGGTGCAATGAGGGAATTTTGTCAACGTGAGCATATTTGACTTGATGTTTCTTCTGTGGCTCACCCCCAGTCTAATGGTCAAGCGGCATGAGCTAATCAAGAGATTCTACGAGGGATCAAACCCCGGCTTATGGTTCCTTTGAAGAGAACACCGAGTTGTTGGGTGGAGGAGTTACCTTCAGTGTTATGGAGCATCAATACAACACCCAACAGATCTGCAGATTACACACCCTTCTTCATGGTCTATGGAGCTGAGGCGGTTCTTCCTAGTGATATCCGTCATGACTCACCTCGAGTGGCGGCTTACATTGAAACTGATAATGAGAAGGCACGTCAGGATGCATTGGATTTGTTGGATGAAGAGCGTGATCTCGCGGCGGCTCGTTCAACGATCTATCAACAGGATTTACGATGATATCACAGCCGGCGGGTCAAAACCAGAACCTTTCAAGAAGGCGACTTAGTGCTCCGGCTCATCCAAGATCAAACGGATATGCATAAGCTTTCACCACCTTGGGAGGGACCTTTTGTCGTCAGCAAGAATCTGCACAACGGGTCATACTATCTGATTGATGTTCGAGAGCACAAGCATTCATGCACATCAGAAGAGGAGACTAATCGGGCGTGGAATATTGCTCATCTCCGGCCTTATTATACTTAAGCCTCCGGTTCTCATGATGTATATAGTTCAATGATGTAAATATTAGAACAATATAATAAAGCCAGCATCCTTGATAATTTGGGACCTCTGTCGTTTTCATTTCTTCAAAGCTGAGTCTGTGTCATCATCCTACATGTTTACTCAAGAGGCTTGACGCCCAAATTACAGGGACCAAAGAGAGTTGGATGCATAGCACATCTCAAACATAGGTCCTCGATGAGAATAATTCGCAAGTATGTCACTTGGGGGCTTCCTGTTCAAACATAGGCGTATTCGACCAAAGAGAACACAACGTCACTACCCATTTGACCGGGTTATGTTCAAACATAGGTGTATTCGACCAAAGAGGACATAACCTGTGGGTCATCCTACCTGTACCCAGCGGCTTCAACTCCATCAGGTCATCCTGATTGACCCGGCGAACTCATGGCAATCAGTCTTATATGGCATATTTGACCAAGACCTGAGCTTGCTAAGGTTCAAACGCCGGCTATCATGCGAGAGCATGGCTTACAGATAGTCAGGATAGATCCAGGCTGAAAATGCCGCCTTCCTTGAAACTTGGATAATTCGGCATGTGATGCAAGATGCCACTCTACCCCCGCGTACTCTAGACAAGTCTATCTTTAAAGCAAAGACATGTACTTGTCTAGGTTCAAATGTCGATTGGGTACTATGAGAGCCGGCTCACAGCACACACGTACCTTCCAGTGGCCAACATGCTAGTTTCATTGAAGAAGAACCTTTGGCTTGGCGTCCTGCGAAAGCCTCGGATGTTTTTTGATCTCTTCTTTCTCTGGTTCTTTTGTTATTGGTGAGTTTTTGTTTGAGCTGCGTTCTTTACAAGTTCGTCCAAGCTGCCTCTACTTATGGCTCATATTTGAAGCCTCTCCTGGTCTCTGCAACACAACCCAAAGAACGACTTTAAGCCACCAGAAAGTAACAAACTTACTTCTGGAGCGATAGCTCTACAAGACTTTAACTGCATGAAGACTGATAAAGCCAGCAGTTTTGACATATCTTGCAGGTATGATTATTTTCCATGATAATTAAGCCGGCCCTGGTTATAGGACATCTGTCCCTAGTGGCACCGGTTGGGCATAATGACCCGCCCGACGGTAAGCCGCCAGGGCATTTGTTCTATGTTTATGTGCAGGATAAGGTTTCAATTGATCTACACAAGTCAATACTATCACTAGCATCAAGTGGTGTTTCAACAACTGGTAGATCAATAATATTATGCGTAGGCAGAACCATGCATGATGGCATGACAGATTCAAGTTTTTTTGCCCTATTACAAGACTCTGAGAGCCAATCAAAATAATGTTTCTCTATGGGACCAAGTATGTAAACCGCCAAGACGATTCACTCTTCTTAACCTTGTTGTGTTGAAGTCTCCGGATTACCCTTCTCCGGTTCTTCGTCCTCCTCTGTCTGAAAGTTCTATGCCAACCAATTGAAGTGAGCCAAAGCTTCAAATTTAGCCTCGTCATCAATGAGTTCAGATGGATCAATTTCAGGGTGAAAGTATGCTTACTGATCGGAGGGATTAGCTCCATCACTTTGTAAGACGGAGTGGGCATCTTCTGGTTTTCAATGTTGTAAGCCGGCTGATATTTAGACAGGTTCGTTTCATTAACAATCAGGCTGGCCAGAGGGAGGATATTCTTGACGCGGGCAGCAAAGTCCTTCTGATCAAAAGCCGTGCCGTCTTCTTTTAGGCTTGGATAACCAGTGGCTAAGTCGGTTGGGTCTAGCTCTCGAAGCCACGCCTTAGCTCGGCTCAAAGCTATCATGGCACCGGCTCTCACAGACGACCGCTTCATTTCATCAATGCTAGCAGGTAGAACATAAAGTCTCCTTAAAATATCCACAAACAACCTTGGTGCCTGGTTGTACGGAGAGACGGTAGCCAATGCGCGTTGAGCTCCAGTGTGTAACTGTTCCACAAGGGTGTAAATAGCTTTAAGTTTCACAAGCGGCTCTTTGGCAAGATTACTGCTCCTGCTACCTACATGAGTCATAAATTGGTTAGTGGCGGTTTATGTTACCTAAGGAAAGATTCAATTTGCAACATGGCGGCTTACCGAAGATAGCTGAAGTCATTTGAGACACACGATGCTTTAATCCGGTGAGTTCAGCTGTCACCTTTTCAAGGGTTGCTTCTGCTTTTTCAGCTCTCTGCATCAAGGTGGTTCTCTCTTTAGCCCAAGCAGACTTCTCTGTTTCAAACTCAACCTTCAGCTTCTCTGTTTCGGTCAGACTAAATTGAAATTTCGATTCAGCCTTCTGGGTCTCAGATTCTTGAAACATAAGCCGGCCTTTTGTGTCATCTAGTTGCGCTTGCAATTCATCAGTGGTATCCTGTATCAACAAAGGGATTATGAAGCAAATTATTTTCCAGGTTACAAAAGTTGAAATCCCAAGCCTTTTGCAAGCAACAACACTTGGCACTTGGGGGCTAATGGATGCTGAAGTGTTCTTTCAGTGCCGGTTCATATCAATAAAGTCCCAAGCACTTTGCAAGCAAGAGTACTTGGCACTTGGGGGCTAATGGATGCTGAAGTGTTCTTTCAATGCAGGTTAATATCAATAAAGTCCCAAGCACTTTGCAAGCAAGAGTACTTGGCACTTGGGGGCTAATGCATATTGCTTCTTTCTTATCATTCGTTTACGTTAACCCGGTGGCATTCTAATCATTGACTGTCGGCTTATCAGGGGAAAACAGGCAAGTTCTATACAATGAAGAATAGGACCGACTCATTCATGCTGATTAAGCCGGCCCTTGGGGGCTACACATGCAATGTTCATCAAAGTCAGATTTCCTATTAAGGATTCAATTCTTATACATGATATTCTAAGTCTACAGCATATTCAATTATATCATATCCAATAGACTTGGGGGCTGGAAGGATGTATATAATTTGGTTAAGGTTCATACCTCAAACTTCTTATGCATTTGCTTCACCATGTCAATTTCAAGGTCACGCCCGCTGTGGACGTGACTGGGATATCCAGAAAGCACTTCACTGCTGCTCAGCTGTGCATATTGAGCCATATCGAACCTTACTCTCTGTTTCTCAACAAGTTCTTGTTTGGCAGTGTGTATGGCCAGAACGGTTGGATTGCCCGGCTCTCTAAAAGCGGTGCTAGTGATTGTAACATCTTCAGTTTGTTTCTCCGCCGGTTCAGACGGGGCCGGCAGTTCAACAGTTGCAGAGATGACGTTGGTAGGATCAAGATAGGTGTCAGGAATTATAGGAGGAACCCCATGAGTAGATTCCTTCGTTGGCATCTGAACATCTATCGCCAAGATTGGTTGTGTCGGTTCAATGGTTTTTGGATCAAACGCCGGCTTAGTTGTTTTTCCCTCTTACTGGTTTTGGCTTGGCCACTACACAAGATAAGGAAAGTCAGTACGAATTTATAAAAGGACAAGGAAGAGCAGAGCAAGGAACAGACATTACCCAGGGGCAGTTTTGAAAGCCGGCAGCTGAGTTTGAGATGAATCGCCAGACGAAGAGAGAGAGGCCTCCTGATAGTCTGAATCAGAAGAGTTTAGTGGTTGGCGAATAAGACCCGACAGTGGGTAAAGAGTGTTTGAGAACGGAAAGACCTCATTTCAACGTTTTTGATGAATCGGAGTGTTTGGTAAGTCGGAGGATAGTTCATCATCTCCGGTGTTCTGAGTCTGACGTCATTTCTCGTGTTGCTGTTGCTTCAAAAGAAAGTGAGGATAAGCTAAAGGGTGTGAAAATCTTACTTTCCGGGTTACTCGTCGAATTTTCTGTCACGGCAAAGATTTTGAGCCGGAGGAAATAGTAATTACCTCTTCATCAACAGCCTAGCTGGCCTCCATGTCATCCTAGCAATAATCAGTGTCAATAAGATAATTGAAATAGGAGCCAAGAGAGTCAAGAGCTACCTCCGACTCAGAGTTGTAGTTCATTTCCAACAATTCAGAAGTTCTGGTTTTCTTCTTTGTCTTCTTCACGGACTTCTTGGCGACTTTCTTGAAAATTTTGGCCTTCTTAGCAGCTTCGTGGTCGTAGGTTTTCTTCCAGAAAGCCGACTTAGCCTGTGAGGGGCAGCAAGTTTGAGTTGACAGGAGAATTAGAATGATAAAGAAAGGACAGTTAAAGTTAAGACTCACCTCTGGTGCTGGGTCAAGTTTGCAGAAAGGGCTCAGACCCACTTTGCTGCAGTCTCCCAAGCTTTCATTTAAGAGGGTCTTGGTCATGTCTCTGATTATATCCTCAGTCAAGTCCTCAGGGCTGTGACGTAATGGAATTGTGGTCTCACCAGTATAGTTGCACATTAAGCCGATCCTACGGCTCAAGGGAATTATTCGCCTGGCGACCCAGCACTGGACCAAATCAATTCGGGTTAGCCCATTTCCCAGTAGGGATTTGACCTTTGCAAGAGTGGGAGCAATTTTCTTGCGTTCTGCGGCAGTAAGTTTCTCAGCAAGAGGATGCTTGGTGTCTATACGCTGGACATGATAACCCGACAATGGATTCTCATCAGCCGGGGAGGTGTCTTTGCAGTAAAACCAGGTTTGATTCCAGTCTTTGGGGTGACTTGGCAGATAGGCATAAGGGAAAATAGAATCTCTTCTTCTTTGAATTGAGACGGCTCCAAGTTCTAAACTGGGACCATTGGTGAACTCATTCTGGCGGTTTAAATAAAAAAACTCTCTAAAGAGCTCGAGGATGGGTTCCTCTTGAAGATACACTTCACAGAAGACCTGGAAGTTGCAGATATTTGACACGAAATTGGGTTCGATGTCCTATGGATGGAGCTGGAAAAAGTGTAGAATGTCCAGGAAGAACTTAGAGCCGGGTAGTGAAAAACCCCGGTTCATGTGATCAGAAGAAAACAATAACTTCATCGTTCTTTGGATGAGGTTTCTCTTCGCCCGGCTTAGGGGCGCGGTAATGCATAACTGATTTTTTCAGCAGGTACCCAATTTTGACAAAGTCAGCAAGTGTAGCCTCAGTAACAACAGAAGGGACCCAGTTGCACATGGTGACTGTCTTCGGCGGCATTGTGAACAAAGAAGCCTAAAGAAAGAAAAATTATTGCTGGTTCAAAATTGATTCATTAAACCGGAAAGTCAGGTTACAGTATAAGTTCAGCATGGCGGCTTAAATGGGGCCTAGTGACATAAGAGTGGTTGTAAATCAGAGAGTTAAGCCGCCATGACAAGCGCGGATACTTAGGAAAGTAGATTTTACTAAGTGTGGGGACAAACAGTTTTCATAGATTGAAGCTGCAACTTTGGATCTACAGCAGTTCAGAAAATAAAGCTAAAATGACGAACAGGTAGACGTAAGATCAGTATGACGCAATTCATGGAGATGAGTTGATTTTTTCGCATAGATGAGACATTACAGTATTTGCAAAGAGATATTGTGAACATCATCGCGCGGAGGAATATCAAGTTCAAGAGAAAAACCATAGTTGCAGAAGAAGAAGGAGCCGAGCTCCAGCGAGTTTTGCGGGAACCCTAATGGATCTAAGGGGGGAAGAAAGAGAAGAACGCACCTAGGCGAGTGAACGGTGGCGGCGCGCGAAAGAGATCTGGTCGCATCAGGTTGATGCGGCGGCCGTTGTTGAGGACGAGGCAAAGGACGACGGCGTCGGTGGAGCTCGGGTGCGGGAGCATCGCGAGGAAGGAGATGAAGAGGAAGAGGCAAAGGGAGAGAATGGAAAGGAATTCCTAGCCCTATTTATAAGCTGAATGGATAAATGTCACGCGCGAGAATCGAGAAGATGGAAAAACAGATAAGTAATAGTGCAGGCGCTTCGATTATCGGAATCCCAATAAATGCGGAGATTTGTTAAGGTCTGGGCAGTTCAAAAATAATTAGCAAGTGACGTCATGGCGGGTTACCAAAATTTCAAGGGCTGACGTCATGGCGGGTTATGATTTCTCGTGGGAAGATGAAGAAAGATTGACTTGAACAAGTTCAAATCAACCTGGGGCCTAATGTTGGGGATATAACTATTTGATATGACCCGCCCAGGAGGGGCCGGGTTACCCAATGGCAGTTCATGGGCTAAGCCCAGAAGCATGTTGAAGATGGCGGTTTAATGAGAGTAATTCATAAAGGGCCCAAAGCCCAGAGCGGCTTAAGGCATGTAAGTGTAAACGGCCATGTATGTTAACTTGTATTGACAGGCATGTAACAATGAGTCACCGAGCCGGACACGATTGTATGAGCCGGCCGGGACTCCGTAGGCCGTAGTGCGTCAACCCGTGTATATAAGGGGACGAGCCGGCAGCGACTTAGGGCAAGAAACAACAAATCGAGAGCCAGGCAAGCGTATTCGCTCCCTAGCAATCGACACCCCAGCAATTTCACCTCAAACTGGATTAGGTTTTACCCTCACCGCAAGGGGCCGAACCAGTATAAACTTCCCGTGTCTCTTGTCCCGTTTTAACCCCTTTAAGCTAACCACGTCGCTATGGATCCACAATTAAGTCATTTCCTTTGGACATCTTCCGTGACAACTCCACGACACATCCACAAGTGATGCCTACATTTATGGTCACCGGCGTGACAAAATACCCAAAAAGTTTTGTACGCTAATATGGGTGGGAGCTTCTACCTTACTATGATCACTTTGGATATTGTATTTGATGGAAAAATCTCTTCCTATGCAGGTTGCATGCTATTGTACACATTGGCTTCGTATGTGGTCTATGCTACATCAAACGGAGTACTAACCACTACTAAAGGTGGTGTGTATGCGGTTGGAGCGGGTGTCCATGAAGGTTTTTTACCCTACGTGGGTGGCAACATATCTCCGGATTGGTCCACCAACTCTTTTGACATAGGCATAGTTAAGTTTCATATGACTTTAGTATTGTCAATGTGTCATTCTTACTTTGTCATGCTCTTCGTGTTGGTTGTGTTCATATTTATTGTGTAGGCGAAATGTGTTGCTCATCATGCTTGTATCCACTTGATGATTCAGTTCGAGTTAATAAAATTGTCCTTTATCAAGAAAAGGATTATAGTTAGGGTGTCTCATGTCTGAGACACTCTAACAACATGGAAACACAATGGGAAGATGTCACAACCAAGTTTGTGAAATTTTCCTCTACACCAACTCAAAAGGCTGCGCACTCGCAACTCCGACTCCTCTTTTTGATCAAATTTAGCCTAATTGCTATAATATGCACATCAACACCCACATGAATGCATAAAATGTGATCAATTTGGCATAATTGTTGTTCCACAAATACGTTTTGGGGTAATTTATACGGACATACAAAGTTTGAATCAAAAGGGGCACCTTTCATATATGTCACGCTACTAGAATTCACACATTGTGGAAGGAGAAAACTTTTTACTTGCTATATTTGTTGAAACTTTGGTAGAGATAATAAGAGTGTCTTCACATCAGGTAGTGCAGGTTTTGTTGGAAGATCTCATCAATCACAATGTTGTAGGCCTTTTCAGTACAATGAAAGCTATCCCAAAAAATATAGTCATAAGCGTTTGGACATGCAGGGTGGTATTGAATGAATATTGCCGCATTTAGCACATTGCTGCCACAACATCCCTCAGTTACCTCCTTGAAACCTACAAAAATGAAAGTTTCAAAATATTTAGTATTAAAATGTTATGATGACAACACATCCATATCACATATTCCTAAGCACAAAGATAGGAACTATATTGTGATTTCTTTAATATATATGGTCCACTATACAACTTTTGTTACTTTAGTTCATATGAAGATTCACTACACCATCCTAATGTATCCCCTACTAACATGTGCTGGGAAAAGTGTTTATTACTGACCAACCATTGGATGAAAAAATCATGACAGTTGGACATGAAAACCTACGTATGCTGACAAAATGTTGGTCGGGAAACCTACGACATTGACAAAATGTCGGTCGGGATTGCATATATATTTGTAGTTGAGCGGTCGATCGGTAAAGGCTAGACCAAAAGCTCATAGCCCACGATCTTAATGAGCCTAATAGAGGCAATCATCAATTTTAGCTTGTTAAGCTTAATGAGCTTAACGAACGAGCTAACGAGTAGCTCGTTAAGCTCGTTAGTAACAACACAGTACATATTTTCTTACGTGGAAAAGTTGTCATAGCACATCAGTGCATCTATTCAATCTAATCTACATAGGAGGCAACAAACTAGTGCATTTTCTTTTGTAGTCACCATCTTCCATATTAAAAACAAGTATACACTCATCCTGTAGACCGTAACACATCAGAAACTGTTAACGAGTGCTCAGGAGCTTAACGAGTTTCAAACGAACCCAGCGAAGGAGGGTTTTCTGCTCGTTAATCTTAATGAGCTAAGCCTTAACGAGCCAAGCAGCTCGTTAATCCACCCCGGGAATGCTTATATATCCATTGAAATGTTGGTTAGTAAATAACACCGACCAACCGCTTGTGGCTAAATGGGCTAATGCACATTGAGGAAGAGACTTAAACGCCAAATTTTGGCCCAGTCGGAGAAGCTTACTACTCTTTCCCCACAACAATAATACATCAGAATCCCTAATTCCCACCACGAAGCCTCCACTCATGCCACCTATTTTGCCCCAACACCACAAAGCTTAGGTCATCTCCAGCGACAATCATCAAAGGGATGGCTGATGAGTTATATTTCTGCACTCATCACACCCTTGTTTAAACTAGATAATCACAGAAAATCTGAGAGAATCACTCTTATATCGCTACTAATGACTAATGAGTGCGAGAGATCGCAAATCCCTTCTTTAAGTTTTTCCGCTTGAAAAGAGGACAAATATGGAGATAAATCATATTTTAGAAGGAAAAAGGAAAATGGAGAAAGAAGGAAGGAAATTGGAGACGCAACAGTCAAGTCAAAGCGCAAGACGACATTGCTCATACTAAAGGTCGTATGACATGCCAATGACATCGTAAGGTCCAGCCTTCCAAGCATTATAAAGGGTCCAACACCATAATCGTAATAGAGGAGCGTCGGGAACACCATTCACGAACCAGAAGCCATATTCCAACCTTAGCCGCCGCCGTTTGACATCTCATCTCCATAACCATCGCCTTCACCATCACCGCAACAACTCCCCTCCAACTTAGCCATACTTGTAATCATGTGTTGCATCCATAGACCATTGTAAGACATATTATCAATAAAGCATTCATCTTTATATCTTCTCCAATGATTTGTTCTTATGATTCGATCGCCATGTGCGAGTAATTCAGTAAGGCAATGGGTTGAGCCATAGCCTTGCCACCTTATGTATTTTTATGACGGATCGACGGAATGACTTTGAATTAACGGCATGTATGTGTTAGACTTACTACGTAGTTATCTCTTGTCTCTTTCTTGTTCTACGACCCTGCTGGTACCCAAGATCTTGGAGATCGATCAAGGAGAAGGTTAGGAGCTGGGAGGACGTGGGATGCTATTCTGAACACTACTGACAGAAAGGTTTAGTACGGTAGTGGAAAGCCGATCCTTGGGGATACAGGAGTTGTAGATATTAAACACTCAATGTTTTTATCTGAATTATATCATTAACCACCAGAGCTTGTTAATAACTAAGGTAACCCCATGCAATGGTAAGGACCTACGGCTGGGAAACTGACTGTTGATGGAGGTCGCGAGGTAGTCAAGACATAATTTGGACACATCCCCTACCTCGTCTTGTTGAAAGAACATCTTAATGAATGTCTTTCGGAGGACAAATTAAGAGCATGGTGATCCCTAGCTGAAATATATGATTGTAAGAATCAAGTCCTCATACTCATGCATGTTTTAATTCTAAGTGCTTACCCCTAAGGTTGTCAAGATCCGTTTACAAAACTAGAATTTCATTCTCTCGCAAAGACTTGGTAGCGCATCTGCCGTAATGCACATCCTCTCGTGGGTTCGACAACTTAGGGTCACTCCTCGGGGAAAGGCAGGGAAACCTTCGTTATCTAAGTTGGATCTCAAAGGGCATCAATGCCCCCAAATGTCCATAGCCACATCTGAACATATTCGTAGACATACGATCGGGCACATCTCGCCCTCACATGCAACTCTTCAAGTTTGATACCCTTCAGATTAACCAGTGTAGACATGGTGAGGTCAGGCACCGGGTCTGTCGAGATGATGAACATAGTGGTGGGTTCCAATGGATCCATTGTGTTAGCGATGAACGGTAAAACGTACACGGGCGGTGTAGTTCGGGGCCATGAGGGAGACATCTGGTGGGGAACGGTATGGAGGATTGTGAAAATGCATGGGCACGAGTGCGGTTTTGGGTGGGTCAGGGGTGCCGGACATCGACATGGCTGATGTATGCACTCCCCTAAAGCTCCCCAAGTTGGGGCCGGCCTGGGGGATTTTGGACGTCCGTACCAGTCCGACCAAACATGATGGTCAGTGTTGGAGGGCCCAAAGTGTCACGACCATCCACTCGAGACATACATGTAAGATTTGATGTGTCACGTTGGAGGTGCCCTTACAACTATCTCCAGCCAGCCTCTACATCACGCAATTGTCCTCACACCATGATTCCACCCCACAATTAATGTCCCCACGAGCTCAAACCCTCCCATATGTCCGGGTTCTCCCTTCCCACTCATCACCAAGATCTGCTACCCTGTTGTTATCCTAGCAACAGGCGGATATCAGGGAAGATTAGGCTAAACTTGCAGTAAAAGACCATGTCAGCCTTTGCGGAGAACTCAATGTGCCATCTTGCTTATCCATCACCGCCTCCACGCCATCCTGCCTCTTCATCAGTTTCTCAGAAGACCACATGCCTGTTCTTCATCTTCAAGTGATCATCCACTTGAGATGCAACTACACTCCAGCGAGTTTTTCTGCTCTGAGTCCCGATAGTCTCCTATGTGGATGTTAAAATATGTGTGTTATTTTTGTACTATTCATGATCTGAAGCAACTAGAGAGAGTATGGGTTGAATTATATAGAAAATGAGATTAAGAACTCATAACTTAGTTGTTACTACATTAGATGAGTGTATGTGTTAGATTAGTTCGCTCTCGGGGTTTAGTTTCAAGAAAAAAGCATGAAGCATTCAATTATTATCCTACAACCCATGTAACTAAGATGCTCAATAGCTCCCTTGCATGGATCCATCATTGTCGATGATGTCTTCATGCATTGCTCACCTCCTTGGAGGGCATCTTCATTGTGGTGGTCCCGTCGAACTCCGAGGGAAACCTCAGGTTTGGCTTGGCGGACCGGACAATTGCGGCATGTGGCGTCGTTTACCTCCTTCGAGGCACTGTTTTGGAGCTTCATCCGATGGGATATTAGAGGCATGGAGGTGTTGGAGAACCATGTGGACTTGGCTAGAAGGGTCATTTGCTCCGAGGGATACCCTTAATCTCGGTGTTCCAGATTGGGTGATGGCGACATCTGGCTCCACTCACCCTCATGGAGACATCAAAGTTGGAGCATGTGCTAGATAAAGGGATCTAGAGGTGGAGCGACACCATTTCTACTACGTAGACGATGGGTCTTTGCGACAGATGCATCATGATGGAAGAGTGTAGGCCGGTGGCGCACTTTGGTGTCGTGGTGGCGTCGATGGCAGTTCGGCCTAACAAGGTCAATGTGTTGATCCCTCCCAGAGTTGGAACGACAGAAGATGGCAGCGACAGATTCTAGGGCGTGCGCATGTGGAGCATGCTGAGGGTCTGATAGACCGTTTGGTGCTCTCGGCTCATTGTGGGGCAGCTTGGCGAGGTCACCGGATTAGATGGTGTGTGTTGGTGCGAGGTCAGAGCACGTCATCAAGCTTGTATGTGTAGCGACAGAGGTCGCAAGGAAGGTATCTTGGGTTTGATACATGTATTTGTTTTGTCTGGCTCTGTTGAATAAAATAATAAAGATGGTTGTGTGCATCCTTGGATGCAGAGGCCGAGGGGTTCAAACTCCTTTTCGAAAAATAAAAGGAAAAAACTATGATGGTCAATAGCTCCCTAGATATAATTAATTTGTTGTAGCATATAATTGTACTTCATAGTTCTATTCTTCCTTGTAATTACCTTTTTGCATTTGTATGTTAGTATAATATTGCTATCCCACCACTGCCATCGAGTACAACATGTACGTCTAGAGTACAATTTGTTTGATAAGGTTGGGGTATAGCCAATAAGCTAGCACTAGTAATAAAATTGTTCATGCATGTTCATTGACTAATGATAGTAGTGCTAGTCACAGTTATGTCAATATTAGGTAAATGTTGTACCTACTCTTAAGCATCAAACTATTTTTTTTTGGGAAGGCACCAAGCAAGTAAAAAACTAAAACTCTGTTACAAATTGTAATTCCATTAAACCATGGAATCTATCAACTGTACATGTTTTGATACAAACTTTAGATGAAGGAAACTACAAAGGGTGTATATTCTAATTCTTGGTAAGTAATGAAGTGTTGCGACTTTTGTTCATTGAATTAGTGGTTGATCGTCCATGAACAAGGCTATTTATATTTTTTTTGTTTTACATGACTCAAGATTTGAACCCAAGGAAGAAGAATATGCCAAAGGAGATGCTAACGAAGGGGTACATGTTCATTGAAGAATTGTTGTAAAGCTCCTTGAAAAAGATCCTCTACCCACCAAGATGAAAGCGTCAAAATCTTCTCATATCGACCTATATTTTTTTTGTTTGCATTCTTTTGAAATAATCATTTGTCAAATTGGTATGGATGTTCCTATATGCATGGAAGTGTCCTGAAGTTGTTGCTAAGGCAAGAATTCTCTTGATCAATGAAGAAACTATTGTGGGCATGGAGTCCCTAGGTCCGAGGACTTATGAGGTTCTTGTCAATGTTGCGACCAGAAGGTACGCTATGCTTCCTTATCAATATGATGGTTTGTGATATGTCAGTGATTTTGTCACAAACTCCATTGCATGGCCATCTAGCAAAGTAATCACCAACACTGTGTGTTTTCATCACTTAGCTTGTACTATTTTTTGTGATGTTGACTAGTTATTAATTTTCCAAATAAAGCCCTACAGGCCTGTATTGTCTTACTCATCCTAGCACTAAGGTATTTCTATCAATTAGCTATGGAATTTTTTCTATATGTACCAAACCTACTAAGGCATGGTAACATGATTATTTTTTTAACAAGTACGAGAAAGCTAGGGGTTCGCACAACTTAAATAATATCTAAGTGGTTACTAAATGCACTCATAAAATTAACCTCCTTACTTAATACTTTGACATGTTCCTTTATGGTCGTGATGTGTGTTTGCTGATGAATCTGATCCAAAAACATGCTTGTCAAAGGAGAATCTCCACCGCCTCCACCTCGCACTAGATTTGTAGACTATGTGGTAATTATAAAAAAAATGTGACATGATTATGTGCATCATGTTTTGTTATAATCTTGATATCATTCTAAATTAGTTTGGTTTAGTTTATAAACATATACTGTAGTTTTTCTTTTACCAAATGTTTGACTTGCTTTGTGTTATTGATAGCAATAAAGACCATTCTTGATCTTATCTAGTGTATTTGTTCATCTTCCATCCTCCCTCTTTTGTACTACTATACTAGATGGGTTTGAGGGCTCCAGTGCAACATATGTGTTCCTAAATCACTTTTTATTGTTGGAACTATAACTCCTAAAATGAAACTGGAAGATATACATAATAGTGTCTTCATCATGCAAAAACTAGAGCAAGATTTAATGTGATGTGTATTATGATCTACGAGCATGAGGAGCTACACATCGTATTTTGCATCAACTTGATGGTTTGTGTAATGTAGAAAATTCTATCTCACTGAAGTTGCACCTTTGAACTATCATTTTGTAAACATGATGTATGTGGTGATCATGTGGAGAAAATATGAACAATATGTGTGAGAATTAATATATGTCATTACCATTAGGTTGTGGTTTAATATTTTAGAGGATATGCATATTGATATTTTGAATCCATACTCTTTTGGCATAAAAGTTTCATGGTTGCTTGGACACTATGGCCATTACCAAAAATCCAAATCTAAATTTAATGTTATATTTGACTGTGAAGGGAAATGTTGGTTGGCAAAGACATCACTGTCACACAGTCGCCTAGGAAAATCTCACAACTAGAGAAATAGAAGGTTAGTCGGCCAAGGCTATGTTGTCGGCTGTCGATCGACAAATGATTGAAACTAATGTTCGTCGCCAAAAATATGTTGTCGGGAAAACTGTTACACCAATGAAAGATTATCGGACTGTAAAGAAATGTTGATTGGTAAAGACCTTTCCTGACTGGACTTTCCCTAACAGTTTGGGTCGGTCGGCAGAACCCTTCACCTAGCGACTTTCTCTCTATGAAAGTTGTTTTCTGGACCAATGTGAATGTCAAGGATCCAGTGTTGTGGTAGTATTTTTGAGCTTACAAACTTTAAGATGTTAATGTGTCTCGGTATTTCTACTAATATGGTTCTAAGACATTATTACTCTAAAATACTAACAACTAAGGGAATAGCATACACTCACCATAAAAATCATGTTGTTGAATGAGATCAAGCAGATTGTAGTATATATCAAGATATGCAAACCTTGAATCATGAACATTTCGTTCTGCATTTAATCGTTCAATTTCCTTTTCTATTCCAGAATTGAATAATTCTGCTGCTTGATTCTGAAGTGTGTCGCATTCTCTTGATCTAGGTTTTCTTTGGGAGGGACAACATCCAATTGGCGGAATGCCGAAGAATCCAATCCTCTTTGCACCAATATCATTTAATTTCTATATAAAAGAGAATGTCATACTGATTTCCTCTTAAATATAGGTGACCTAGTTGAATGTAAATCAATGGAAAGTATAGGAATAATGAAAATGCAAGTAGGCAAGTGTAAATCATTTATGAAACCCTTATAAGATAATAATTATAAAACATTCCTATTTATGTTGAAGCCGTTTCTCAGATAATCCAGTGTTATATATACAAAAAGTCAACAATCAAGTAAATTCACAAATATATAAATTTTATATACTAAATGAGATCCCGCTCGTTGCATCGGATAATTGTAGAAACTATAAAAGCTCTAAGCAACATGAAGTAAATGACCGCGTGACATGCATTCAATCTTCAGCGAAGAAGTTTTGAAACTTTGATTAGCAAAGAGACAATATTATTTGCATGCAATGTACGTTGAAGTACCATACTATTTTTTTCTAGGTCCAAACAACCACGACACTGCTAAATAAAAGTTATCTAATTCATCATATGTGCCCTCACTTGCAAGTACAGGGGGAGTTAGAAAAAATCCACATTGTGATGCGGAAGATAGTGGGTATGGACTAGAGGAGGCATGCATGAAATTGGTTACTAAAGCTAATATCCAATTGGTGGAGTGCCGAAGAATCCAATCCTCTTTGCACCAATATCATTTAATTTCTATATAGAAGAGAGTGCCAGACTTGTTCCCCCTTAAATACAGGTGACCTGGTAGAATGTAAATCAATCATAACTATAGGAATGATGAAAATTCTAGTAGGCAAGTGTAAATCATTTATGAAACCCTGATAAGGTAATAATTGTAAGACATTTCTATATATGTTGAAACAATTGCTCAGAGAATTCAATGTTATACAAAAAGTCAGCAATCTAGTAAATTCACAAACACATATATTATATATACTAGATAACACCCACATATTGCATAGGATATTTCTAGAAACTAAAAGCTCTAAACAACATGAAGTAAATAACTGTATCACAAGCATTCAATCCATCGACGTAAATGTTTAGAAACTTTGATTAGAATAGATACAATATTATTTAGTTGGGATGTTTAAGTACCATACTATTTTTTATTTCCAGGTAGAGCAAACAACTACGACACTCCTAAATACAAGTTATCTGAATTCACCATATGTGGCCTCACTTACCAACTGAAAGAAAGTTAGAAAAAAATCACATTGTGGTGCGGGAGATGGGAAGTATGGAGTAGAGTAGGCATGCATGCAATTAATTACTAAAGCTAATAGGGGTGATGTGGCAATTGTGATGAGGTGCCATAGCTCCATTTGCTCAAAATCAAGTTAACGAGGGCTATCTATTTAGATATAGAATATGTGTGATTGAACTGAAGGGAAACTTCACATGTACTCTAAAAGTAATGGTTCATAGGAGTCTGGTAGAAATAAGCAAAACTTTTAAACCTTCATGAATAGAAAACATTTATGGTGAGAGAGGGGGAGTCAAATGAGTTTCTGTGAAACAAGTATAACTCAAAAAATTATAACCCTTACCATAGTAAAATTGACTGCAGAAGAGATAAGAAATTTCACATAGGAAGGAAGATCATATTGATGGCGCCTCAGCGGAAGTGTAAAATAATTATTTGCAATGTCATTTGCTCCCATGGCAGTGAAGTAAATGCCTTTAGAGATAACATGTGTCGCTTCCTCCTCTCCGAGTAAAGTTATTAGCTTCTCCTTATATTCAAGAAATAATTCAAGTTGCCCAGTACTTGAAGTAGCAGTCTGAAGCATGAGAGAATAGTATTTCCAAATTATCATAACAAGATTAATTTAAAGTTAAATTTAAAAAAATAACAAAAACTATATTTTGAGGAGCATGTGTTATGTTTTTTATACCGCGGGTATCGAAGTTAAGGGGTCATATCCACTGCCTCCAGAGGCAAATGCCACACCAGTAAGTAGGTCACTCAGTTCAAGATCATCTCCAATGTACGGTGGTAAGAACTCTTTGACTCCTAATTTAGAAGCTGCTTAATTAAGAAAAAATAACTAGTGATGTTTACAGATGATCTAATATCGGAATCTTTGTGTATAGATAAATTTCTAGTCTATTTGAGAGTTTAACATAAGTAGTACTTCTAAAAAGTAACCCTTTTAGGGTCATAAAACTTGCATACATAGGTAGGTACATATTTGGATATTGTGAAAACGAAGTGTTAACAATAATTTGAAAGCAAATGATTATATATTTTGAAACGGGTCATGTGGTTTCAACAGAAACTTCAAATGATAAATTATCTTTGATGGGTACTATCTACAAAGAAGAAAACTGCATATTTTTTATTAGAACTTTTAATATCACACACACATGCATACTTAGACGATGCTGCACACAATGATGCGGAAATCCTGTTAAAAATGCATAAATAAGCTCTAGAAAAACTAAAACTAATGTAAAAGTATTTTACATGACTTGGTTCCCCTATTTCTATGACTTGGTTTCCCCTTTTCTGCAGCAGGCGTTGCGCATGAAAGGTTTTGATCAATCTTGGAGAGATCAGATTACTTCGTTAACCCAGAAAGGGAGTGTTGGTATAAGGGTCAATGATGACATAGGACACTATTTTCAAACACACAAAGGTTTGCGACAAGGAGATCCTATGTCGCCAATCTTATTCAATATCGTCATTGATATGTTGGCAATTCTCATTGGTAGGGCTAAGGAGGCAGGTCAGATCGAAGGCCTAGTTCCTCATTTAGTGGATGGGGGAGTCTCCATCCTGCAATATGCCGATGATACTATTCTTTTCATGGAGCACGATTTGGCAAAAGCTAGGAATATGAAGCTAGTCTTATGTTTGTTTGAGCAACTGTCGGGCTTAAAAATCAATTTTCACAAGAGTGAAGTTTTTTGCTTTGGGAGGGCCAAAGAAGATCAACAAGCCTACAAAGAGTTGTTTGGCTGTGACGTGGGGTCTTTGCCATTCACCTATCTGGGCATTCCGATTCATCACAGAAAACTCACTAATAGTGAATGGAAAACTATTGAAGACCGCTTTGAGAAAAAGCTAAGCTGCTGGAAGGGTAAGCTTATGTCTTACGGAGGTCGATTAATTCTCATTAATTCGGTTTTAACTAGTATGCCTATGTTTCTCCTCTCCTTTTTCGAAGTGCCGGTTGGTGTGAGGAAAAGGTTAGATTTCTACCGATCTCGTTTCTTCTGGCAAAGCGATGAATCCAAAAAGAAATATAGGCTTGCTAAATGGGACATTATTTGCAGACCAAAAGACCAAGGCGGTCTTGGGATTGAAAACCTTGAGGTAAAGAATAGATGCTTACTTTGTAAGTGGTTGTTCAAGTTAGCTGGTGACACGGATGCAACTTGGGCACAGATCCTCCGTAATAAGTACTTGCAGTCAAAAACCCTGTCCCAGGTGACGTTAAGACCGACGGATTCTCCCTTTTGGAAGGGGTTAATGAGAGTGAAATCTGCTTTCTTTAACAGAGTAAAATTCATTATCGGAGATGGTACGTCTATTCGATTTTGGGAAGATACGTGGCTAGGGGAGACTCCTCTGGCACTACAATACCCAACACTTTACAATATTGTTCAACGGAGAGAGACTTTTGTTGCTACAATATTCAATACCATTCCGCTTAATATTCGATTCCGTAGGGCTTTGGTTGGGAATCGTTGGGAAGCGTGGCTCCATTTAGTGAGACGGTTGATGGATGTTCAATTGTCCCACAATCCGGACCAGATACATTGGAGACTAGCCAAGAATGGGGTTTTCTCTGTAAAGTCCATGTACCTGGACTGTATCAATACTAGTGTGATTCCCAGCTCGAAGCACGTTTGGAAAGTTAAGGTTCCTCTTAAAATCAAAGTGTTTATGTGGTTCGTACATAAACAAGTTATTCTGACTAAAGACAATCTGGCTAAAAGGAATTGGATAGGATCTAAACGATGTAGTTTTTGTGATCATGATGAATCAATTAGACATCTGTTCCTTGATTGTCCTCTAGCCAAACTCTTATGGAGATCAGTTCAAATAGCTTTTAATATCAATCCACCTAGTTCGATTAATATGTTATTCGGGACTTGGTTGCATGGGATTGATCCGGTAATAGCAAGACATATCCGAGTGGGAGTATGTGCTTTACTATGGGCAATTTGGAACTGTCGAAATGATTTGGTTTTTAACAGAACAACAAATATTCATTTCTTGCAGGTCATCTTCAGAACCACTACTCTTATCCGTATGTGGTCGCTACTCACTCAGACGGAGGCCAGGGAGCATTTGGTTACTGCGTCTACCCGTTGGGAGATGGTAGCTCGGGATATCTACAACCGGTTTGGATGGCGGTCATGTAATAGGATAGGTGTTTAGCATCGTATCTTACTTTTACCGGCCGGTTGTGGCGATCTTGCCTTTAGCCTCTTTTGATTTACTCACTTTCAGTTATTGTAAGACCTTTGTTGGATGGTTTCTTTTTAATAAGATGGCCGTATGCATCAGTTTGATGCAGAGGCCGGAGCCCAAGCTCCTTTTCTAAAAAAAAAAAAAGATAACTTCTCACTATATGCATGACTTGGTGATGTGGAATTGATGCATCGAGAGAAAATTAGATAACCAATTACAAATATTTAACAATAGATGATTATGTGTGCACATGTTCTTTTAGAACTAAATTTGTTTACCAGGAACGAGCTGAGTATTGCATCCTCCGACATGGCAAAAAAAAACAAGGACAAGAATGGGAGAGAGAGAGAGAGAGAGAGAGAGAGAGAGAGAGAGAGAGAGTGTACTGTACGATAGTAAAGTTTTGGTGGATGGGTGTATCAAGTGGATTTATTTCAAATGATTTCTAAATGATATTTTCAGGTTTCAAAAAAATATGTGAAACTTATACGTATTCGCGGCGGATCTGTATTTTTTTCAAAAATATTATGATTTGCAGGCTGCATAAAAGAAAACCTGGCCCAACAATAAAAAATGTCCCATTTGCATGTATATATGTGTTTTTTGTCTACGCTACATATGGAAGTATATTGTTATGAAAATTCCCCTGAACGTGTTATATATGTATTTGTGTATGTACAAAAAAATAGTTTTTTGTGATGTACAACTATTTGTTTAAGTCCTCCAATGCCTGTGTCCACCATTTGCACTTTTCGCAAATCTTCCACTTATGTAGTTGGGTTTTCGTTAAAACACGTGCCTCCTTCACATGGCAAGTCTGTGTTGTGGCTTTCTACTGGAAATCAAAATGAATATGAAATAAACATATCTGGTATGAAGGTGGG
>LR738715.1:629515705-629612976 GCA_902687465.1 Secale cereale
GCTTCCCATGCTTAATTCAGAACTTTTTTGTTAAAACAAATCAAGGTGGACACAACTGTAGAACAAATGATGAAATGTTTTGTAAAATTTAATGCTTTAACCAGTAGCCACGACTATTATTTTATGCATATACGGGGTGAACTAAATTGTGTTTCTTAGCCATTATATTGAATAGTTACCGTGGTTTCATTTTTTATACAAACATGTGTAAAGGAGTTCAAGAATATTTTTCCCTAATCTACATATAATATATTTGCAAGTATTCCCGTCGATTAAACAAATGTGAAAACTCAAACTACCTCTTCGAGTGAAGATATTTATCTGTTTTTTAATGGAGGTGTGATCTTAACTAGCATAGTTTGAGGAGTCGTAGTTGGTAAGGTAGTAAAACTTGTTTCTTGCCAACATGACGAGACTATTAGACACCTATTTTATTTTTTGAGTGTAGGCTTGCTCTGTAGTGTCGGCCGTAGTTCAAGTGGGTTCAAACCTTTGCCCCTCACGTAGTGCGCGTAATAGGTTCGACAATTGGCAATCTTATGTTGGACGCTATGGCTTACCAGGGATGATGTGTTTTTAACAAGAAATACGTTTAATTTCCTATCTAGGTTAATCATTCATGTACATGATGACTCTTAACTTCTACTCCCTCTGTACCGAAATACATGTCGCTGGAGTAGCTGAACTTCAGCTACTCCAGCGACATGTATTTCGGTACAGAGGGAGTATCTCGTAGAGGACGGAGGACGGATACATTTTTATGATGGCATCTACCTAGCTAGAGTATACGACTAGACATGTTTTCCTCTCATCATAGATGGTGAGGTAATCTTTGGATAGGATTTGTGCCACCTTAGGCTACCTTTTTTTACTCTAAAATGGTACTTCTGTGGTTATGTTGAACGCATTGATTGTGTGCATCATGTTATGCACAGGCTGGGCGTTCGTTTAATGCAGTTGTATCATCTTGATATATGGATTAAAAGAAAAGGTTCTTAATCAAGATAATGTAGGAATATTTTAGGTGTAATTTAGTGTATTTTATTGTAACACTAAACAAGATTTAGTTGGTACTTGAATGGAAAGATTTTCTTTTAGAAAAGGAGGATGTACCCCCGGCCTCTGCATCTGGACGATGCATGCAGCCATATTATTAATTATTCACAAAGACCATACAAGGTGATACATCAATAAGCCCGAAGCCACCATCTTGGCAACACCGTTGCTACTCATATCCCCTTGATGAAGGCGTGCCGAATGTCCGGGCCTAATACCAAACAGACATTGCACCAAAGCCTAACATCTAAAGCCGGGTGGCCCGTCCAAGCCACTACCTGGATTGGGTCACACACCGGTCTGGCACACTCCCAGTGAGCACCGCACGCTGCAAGGGCCATCACCTACATCTTCCCTCGGTCCATCCTCAAAGCAGAACTGATGCACCGACCTTGCCAGACCTCTCTGCCATCAAAGCCACCATGATGCCAGACAGCTTCCTCCTCCTGCGCGAGTCCATCGCCACGCATCAGACGCCAAGTCTCCACAGCGCCACGCCGCCGAGAACCGCCGCCAACAAGGTGCAAGATAATTCATATCATTGAACAAGGTGCCACGGTTTAATTGGGAAATGAGCAAGGTGTATTTCAGTCCTATTTTTCCTCCATAATAGTGCATGGGCATTCAAGAAATACCATATATGTTTTTATTTAAAGAAATTCCTGCACTGCACATGTATTATGTTGTAACAATAGGAGGGAAATGTTGAATGAAATTTCTGGTTGAGTTGATTTTCTGTAGTATCACGTCAACATATCACCCATGCATTGACTGGTTTTCTGTTGTAATGCACTAACACTTACCTAGTATGAAACAAACACTTTTCATGATTATATATCATGCATTAATGAAATTTCGATGAAGATACTGGCAGGGGTTAAATGAAATTTTGACGGAGCGTCATGCAACAAGCCCATTAAATGGTGCTCGCGTAGGAATTAATTTGGATGTGACATAAGAACCGCCGACTTCGGAGTTCCTCCATCAAGTTCCTTTTGTTTTTATGTCTTTTCATTTTTAAATTTTGAACTCTGGTGACCTCTAATCTTTCATCTCATGTTGGATGCTATGGCTTACCATGGATGATGTGGTTTTTAACAAGAAATTTGTTTAATTTCTTATATAGGTTAATCATTCATGTACATGATGACTCTTAACTTCTATCTCGTAGAGGACGGAGGACAGAGACATTTTTATGATGGTGTCTACCTAGCTAGAGAGACATGTTTTCCTCTCATCATAGATGGTGAGGTAATCTTCGGATAGGATTTGTGCCACCTTAGGCTACCTTTTTTTTGCTCTAAAATGTTACTTTTGTGGTTATGTTGAACGCATTGATTGTGTGCATCATGTTTATGCACAGGTTGTGCATTCGTTTAGTGCAGATTAGCTACATTCATTAACTAAGAAGACAATTAAACAGATCGAACACCTGAAGGTGAAAAAAGAAAAGAAAAATAAGTGTACTTCCCAGCAATATAAAACCCAAGTGTTTCGTCTATGTGGCCACCCACAATACGAACACGTTGAGGGTATGCGAGAAAATGATTTAAGTGAGTGAGTGCTTGTTGTTGAAGACCCTCGTGTTGCGCTCATTCCATACATCCCAAGTTACAAGCATGACAATAGAAGCCACCGCTTTACGCCTAGATATGTCTTGGTAGATGGGATGATCAAATATTGTCAAAATCATTCCAAGAGGATGTACCAAAAAGGTGCAGACCAACTCAAACCTTAACAATGTTCCAAATCCCGCTGAAGTAGCGGCATTGTAAGGTCAAATGCGTCGTCTTTGGGCCACAGTTGCAAAGGAGGCAAAGGCCGTGTTGGCCCATCCACACTTGGCGAGTTGGTCCGCTATCCTAACCTGGTTTTGGGTGATGAGCCACGCAAGAATTTTGCACTTCGAAGGCTCTCAAATTTTCCAGGAAACTATAGTAACTTTGTGCAGTCCAGGCATATGGTAGATTTTACCTTGGGGTCCACAAGAAATGCACTTAATTTTCCCTCAAATAATGCAGCTTAACTAATGCAACTGTTTGGTCGAGGTTCCACATCAATCATCTGGCGAGGGAGGTAGGGAGAGTACTCTACGAAGGAGGGAGAGCTAGCTCGATGACGAGCAAGGACTAGCACCCAAATAAGAGTTGGGTTTTTCCACCTTCCATTCATGCGAGATGAACTTGAGTGCACAACAAATTCCAACACGTACGACATTTTGTTGGGGCGTGGTGTGATGGAAATTTACCAGAGTCATGCTATGTTTCTTATTTCCTGTCAAAAAAAGATTTTGTTTAAAAAAATATAAGTGTATAATCATAGATGCTCACATATAAGTATATTGCCAAAAAGTTTGGAGTAAATCCAGAAAGGTTATTGCGCATATAAATGACACAATCAAGCATAAAAAGGAAAATGATAGAAAAAAAAGACCCACATGAATATCCGCGTAAGATCAATGACAAAAGACTTCGATGTGCAATTCTTATGGCACATCTAGATGTGCTTTAGCAAAAGTAATCTAGAAAAATGCGAGCGTCAGTGTCAAATTTAGTACTTGAACTCTGGTGGATTGGTTCAACCATAAGAATCTAACCATCTCTGAGCTACGCTCAATTTTTTGGCCGGGGATACCTAGAAGCAAGGCTAAGATGAAGCTAGGGCCGAAGAAAATTGTGTAGCGGTAGTAGAGACTCTGATTCATTTGAGTTGGAGGAGACAGCAAGACGTGCATGGATTCTGAGTAACAACAAAGCAAAAAGGCGAGGGACAAAGGGGCCAGCGGGAATGTCGGAACAAATGAGGAGAACATGCATCTTTTCATGTTCATGTGAGGGCAGAGCCATGCAGAGGAGACGTGTAAAGTTAAGATTAATGAAAACTTTCGTAAAAATGAATTAAAGAAAAGGATGCGGCTAGATCTTTTTTTTAGAGATCCAGCAACTGTTGGCTTTGAAATATATTAGCAGGGAGAACAAAGACAAAAGGTGGCACCCTGATCAAGTGATCGGGGGGGTACATGTGTCTTCGACATGAAACCAAAAGAAAGATCTAGAAGGATGAAACGAAGAAGATCATAACAAGGCCTAAAAACAGGGGCTAAAAGGAGGGCTCTTAGAAAGGGTCACCCGGGGGTATCTCAAGGCATTCTGCTCCTGCTAGGCACCCACAACCCATGTCATTTCTGATAGCTGTCGTCACTGAGTTGATGTTTCGGCACTTGTTTCTGAAACAATGTTCATTCCTCTCCTTCCAAATGTGCCAAAGTGTCAGACACATGGTTCTTTGTGCCTTCTTTCTGTCTCTTGGGTTTGTGGCCGCATGGATTTTCTTGAGACGATCGACTAATCCATTCAATGGGGCCTAGACCTGGGGTTTAATGTCGTGCTATGAGAGAGCACCGTAGTTCGACGCCGGATTAGCTTAGCAACCGGCCACTCCCAGAACTGGTGAACGGAACTCTCCAGTTGTCGCATGCAGAGCTGACAGAAGTACCCGTTGACCAAGCCCCTTCTCTGCAGGCGATCATTGCACCATAAGCAGTATTGCCGCAGTAGCCAAATGAAGATTTTGTTCTTACCGAGAGCGAGGCACGCCAAAAGAGTTTTCTGTAACCAGACTGAACTAAGCGTTGAACTGCATGGCGTAGACCAAACGGCATAATAGATACACGACGCCACAGAGCGCCACTTGATGGTGTCCGACACGTCCGGCAGCTGCTGGATATGAACCTCGTGGATCACCTGCCAGAGCACCAGAAATTTGACGACAACGTATGATGCTTGCTATTGCCTCAGATCACGCACCCAGTCCTGTCATGCAGAGCCGTGGCGATAGTTCTGTTCTTGCGCCTTGATCTCCCGTACAGGGCTAGGAAGAGCTACGTAGGGGATGAGCTCTAAGTCAAGAGTTGCACAAGGGATGTGGCTAGATTTGAGTTGGCTGAGATTTAACCAAGTCTTAGTCAAGTAACTTTTTTTTTTTTGCGATGGGAAAAGAGTTTTATTCCAAAGTGGTAGGGTTACAATCAAGAGGCAAAAGGTCCTCGATACAAGGAGGTCCCCTCTCTAGCCATACAGCGGTAGTACTTTCCGTACGACTATACAATGCCAAACGATCTGCTACCCTATTTTGATCACGACTAATTTTTGAAGGAATAAAAACTCTTCCCGCCATAAGGTGATGAATTTCCGCTACTAGATGTCCATAAGCCGATCTGTTCAGGTGATCACCTGATAATGCACCAAGAGCCACAGAGGAGTCGGACTGGACCACGATCGGTAGGTTACAGTGCTCGATGGCTAGCGCCATACCCTGCATTAGCGCATGTAGTTCCGCCTCCAGAGCATCATTGCAGTTGAAGATACAACGATAAGCTGCAAATACAACACTTCCATCGTGCCGGCGCAAGACCATACCCGCAGCTGCCGACCCATCCAGAGGGGAGAAGGCACCATCGACAGAAAGAGCTGCGTGGCCTACGGGTGGATGTGGCCATTGCATACAGGTACTCCTGTGTGCAGCTGGTTGCTCCTGCATTGTCGTCATCTTCCCTTTGATTATATCCTCCGTTGAATACCTTCTAGATAAGTGAATTGATTGCATGTAGCTCTGGAGGTATGTGGCCGTTATTTGTACCGATGGCACCTCTTTCCCATGCGCAGCATCATTTCGCAAGTTCCATATTCTCCACAACATCATGATCACCGAGTCTCTCATAGCCTCATTACAGTTTGCAAGCACGTGTAGTAGCCAGTTTCTCCCAGTATCCTGAAGAATTTCATGCCCTGGCAATATCCACACGCTGCGCATATGTTCCCACACTTGTTTGGCCTGACTGCAGGTCACCAACGCATGGAAGCTAGTTTCTTTCTCCCTTCCACATATCGGACAGCTATCCCTAGTAGGAATATGTCTGTACTTCTTACACACATTGGTTGGGAGCGCCCCTGATGCAGCTTTCCAAGCCATAATCCTCATCTTAAGGGGAACCTTAGCTCCCCATATCGTCTGCCAGATTTTCCTTTGTCCATTCGGACTGTTGCTTGAGGCTCCAAGATTGATTGATGACTCCCGAGCGAAGTGGTATGCAGACCTGACAGTGAACATACCGTTCTTCTCCGGAAACCATGCCAGAAAGTCCTGACCCCCTCTCGGTGATGTTCTTATCTTGAGGATCTCACATACATCAAGATCCCAAAAGTATTCCCGCAGTCTTTGCACATCCCACGCCCCATGTTCATCAAGGAAATCCGCCACCCAGTTAAGTCTGCAGTTGCGTTTAGGAGTTACTGGACGGAAATCATTCCCTCTTGGGATCCATGGGTCCCGCCATGCCCTCACCAGGGTACCGTCTCCCACTCGCCAGATGACACCTTGCTTCAGAAGCTCCAGACCATGGATTATTCCTTTCCACACCGCGGACGAACTCGCAGGGAACACAGTATCAAGTAAATTGCCGTGAGGAAAATACCTCGCTTTTAGGAGGCGAGCGCATAGGCTGTCAGGCCTCTCCAGTAGTCGCCAGGCTTGCTTAGCTAGCAAGGCTTGGTTAAAGGCCCTCATATCCCTAAACCCCATCCCGCCCATGGACTTGGGCAAGGTCATTGTATCCCAGCTGAGCCAAGCCATCTTCCTTTTGCCTCTTTCCACTCCCCACCAGTATTGTCTCATCAATCTCGTTAGTTCATCGCAAACAGAAGCTGGGAGCCGAAATACACTCATCACGTAGGTTGGTATTGCTTGTGCCACTGCCTTGATCAAGATTTCTTTGTTTCCTGAGGATACGAATTGTTCACTCCAGTCTACCAGCCGCTTCCTTAACCTGTCTTGGAGTGTTTCAAACTGCCCTTTGTGCATTCTGCCCTCCGGTACTGGGAGCCCCAAGTACTTGGGTTCAAAAACCTGTTGCGATATGTCCAGTATGCTTTTTACTTCAGTCGCCATTGCCACATCACAGTTATCAGATATAAGGATGGAACACTTTTCAGGGTTGATAAGTTGACCCGTAGCACTAGTGTATGTGTTCAACAAACCTCTCACAATCCCTGCTTGTTGGCTTGACGCTTCGAAAAACAACATCGTATCATCCGCAAACAGCAAATGAGAAATCCCTGGTGCCCCTCGGCATATCGAAACTCCTCTCAAGTTGCCATCTTCAACTGACTTGGAAATTAGGGCAGAGAGGGCATCAGCTACAAAAAGAAAGAGAAACGGAGAAAGAGGGTCACCTTGCCGGAGGCCCCTAGAAGGAGCAAAAGTATCCAAAAGCTTTCCATTGAACTTTACTGAGTACGTTACAGATCTCACGCATGACATAATCCAGGTTAACCACTGGTTGGAGAAGCCCCATCTGGTTAGTGCTCTTTCCAGGAATTCCCAATCGACCCTATCATAAGCTTTTGATAGGTCAAGTTTATAAGCACATGCAGCAACATTATTTGCCTTCAAATTCTGAATATGGTGAAGACACTCAAAGGCAATTATAGAGTTATCTGTAATGAGCCGTCCAGGGATGAATGCACTTTGATTTTCAGAGATCAATTCCGATAGCAACGGTCGCAAGCGATTCACCAGGCATTTAGAGACTATCTTATACACCACGTTGCATAAGCTTATCGGCCGAAAGTCCTTGAGTTCCTTAGGGTTCTGAATTTTTGGTATTAGAACAATAGCCGTTGCATTAATGCCCTCCGGCATAATTCCTGATCTGAAGAAGTCCAGGACTGCTGCTATGATCTCCGTTTTCATTACCGCCCAGTTACGTTGAAAAAACCTTCCCGGCAATCCGTCAGTGCCCGGTGCTTTTAAGGGTCCGATCTGAAACAGGGCGTTCGATATCTCCTCTTCCGAGAACGGGGCACAGAGAACCTCATTCATCTCAGGAGTAACTTTGGGCGTAATGCAATCTAGTACCTCATCCGGTACCAAGGTTGGGTCCTTTGTATACACTTCCTTGAAATAGGACGTAGCCATACGTTCCATCTCCGTTGGGACGGTACACCAGGAGCCATCCCTGCAACGTATCCGCTGGATATGATTCCTTCTCGCACGCCATATTGCTCGCCGATGTAGATAGGCCGTATTCCGCTCGCCCTCTTTCAACCATGTGATACGTGAACGTTGCAACCATAACATTTCCTCCCTATACAGCAGCTCATCCATCTGCTGCATCTTCTGTCTTAATATTGCTCTATCTGCATCCTGTAATTGTAAGCTTGCAAGCTCCTGCCTGAGCTTCTCTAGTTCAGTAGTAACATGCCCAAAGTTTTCCTTGCTCCATGTCCGCAAATTTTTCATCATGTCCTGTAATGCATCCCGGACAGAGCCCAAGTTCCCGGCTGGTCTGCTTTTCTCCCAGCTCTTGGCTACCACGGCCCCCAAGGCAGGATGCCGTTCCCACATGATCTCGTACTTGGGCGCAGATCTAGGGCGCCTCGGCTCAGCCTGGTCAAACTGAATCAGCACCGGGATGTGATCCGAGCAAGGTGACGCTAGATGTTTAACTTGTGTAAGTGGGAATAAATCCCTCCAAGCATCATCAGCACATGCTCTATCCAACCTCACCCTTACATTGCCAGCGTCTAGTCGGCCATTATCATAGGTATAAGGGATCCCAGAGAATCCTAGATCCATGAGTTCACAGTCCGTTAGACAGTCCCTGAACAGGAGCATCTGACCATCCGAGCGTTGGTTCCGCGAGAAGTGTTCATGCTGCCACATCGTCTCGTTGAAATCACCGCAAACCAGCCATGGTTCTGTCGAGGTCGCCCGTAGCGTTCTCAGAGCTGTCCACATGTGATGACGGTTTTCAACCCTTGGTTCCCCATACACAAAAGTGGTCCTCCAGGCTTTATCATTAGAAGTATCCACTATCTGCACATCAATATATCTTGCACATGAATCCAACACTGTCACATTGAATTTTTCATTCCAGTAGAGCGCCAAACCACCGCTCCGGCCATCACTCGAAACTCCCACAAAACCTTTCATTTGCAATCTCCACTTCAACCTTTCCATCTGACTTGAGGCTTGACGTGTTTCTGATAGGAAAATAAGCCCCGGGGAATTGGCTTTTGAGAGGGCCAAAACCTCACGAACTGTCCGGCGGTTCCCCCCCCCCCGGCAGTTCCATATTAAAGCACTCATTGTGCCCGGCGGTCCCCCTCGAAGGAGGCCGCCGATCTATCATCAGAAACATCATCAGATTCTACACGAGCTTTCTTGCTGTTGGAGCTACTGGCAGGGGACTTGTCCACTTCGCCATCCTCCCCCAGACCTTGGGTTAAAGCTAACACCCCACCCATATTTGGAGGATCTAGCTTCTCCTTCTCTGTATCTTCCAGCACCAGCGCCAATCTCTTCCTCACCTTTGGATCCACTTGCATAGCCGACCCAGTATCCTTTTTCAGCGGGCTAGACGCAGTATCCTGTACCGCTGGGTCCTTGTAAACCTTTTCTGGCTGTGTAGGTTGCTGGGAAGGTTTAGGTTCCCCTCCCCCCCGTCCAAAACCATCATCCGAACGAGGCTTGTTTATACCATCAGCATAGAGCCAATCACCAAATTTCTTATCCTTTTCCTCATGCACACCAGCACCACACTCCTTAAAGTCATGTCCAACAATGCCACACACCCTGCAAAATCGAGCCAGCTTCTCATACCGCACCAAGAAGATCTGTCGCTTCTGACCTCGAACAATGCTCACGTACTTTGTGAGAGGCCTACGGATATCATGGCGAACCCTAATTCTGATATAGTCTCCCCTAGTGTTACCGTTTAATCTCATCTCCATTATCTCCCCGGAGTTCTTGAGCAAAGACTCAACTATGTTTCTCTTGCAAAATCCATCTGGGAGCTTATGGATCTGCAACCAGATTGGCATAAAGAACATCGGCACTTCCTCTACCTTTGTGAACCCGTCATATGGGCATGTCAGCACAATCCAGTTCCTGAAAAGCCAAGGGCCTTGCTCTAGGATGCGTTCCCAATCTCCTAGGCATGAAGCCTGCACTACGAATAGGTTTTGTCCGACCGGCCGAAACCGCACCTGATGCGCGGTATTCCATGCCGCCCGCATCTCCTTGTAGAAAGCTGTATGGCTGAAGTTCTTCTCAGTATGAACCCTAGCCAGGGCCGACCATCTCACGCTGTCATTGATCACAGGATCCTCTTCATCGATCACCAGATCGTCAAAATCTGCATCGTCTAGGTTTAGTTGCTCCAGAAACTCGCCCAGATCCGGCTGTCCCGCGGCGCCGCCACCACCGCTGGTCCCCGACTGGGCATCCGCCGCAGGTTCCATCGTACTCCGTCACAAGGCACGCCCCGATGCTAGATCGCCTTCGAGGGGAAGGTTAGCACGATCCAGGCGGTAGAAGGGACTCGTTGGCGATGCGATCGCCAGCGAGGAGATAAAACCCTCTTAGTCAAGTAACTTAATATATAAAAAGAAGAAGAAAATTAAAAAAATATACAGATCTCCACATAAGATCATCGCTTTATGCTGGCGACGCGACCATATTTGTCAAGCCCGTCAAAGAAGACGTTCAATTCCTTGCATCCACCTTGGCCTCCTTTGGGGAGGTCACCGGCCTCGTCACTAACTGCACCAAAAGCCTCGTGGCCCCTATTCGTTGCGACGATGTTGATCTTGATGATATTCTCCATGCTTCCCGGTTGTTCACACCTCGTTCCCGGTGAGATACCTTGGGCTGCCGTTGTCTGTTAAGCGTCTCAAGCGGATTCATTTTCGGCACCTCGAGGATAAGGTGGCCGGCAAGCTCCCCCCTTGGCAAAGCAGACATGTCGCCACTGCAGGCCGAGCCGTTCTTGTCAAGGCCGTCCTCAGTGCTATTTCCTTATAACACCTTACGCCTCTCGACATCTCGGTGGAGGTTCTGAAGAAAATTGATAGTCTATGGCACGCTTATCTTTGGGTGGGCACAGATACAGTTTCCGGTGGAAAATGCAAAATAAACTGGGACCTTGTTTGCAAGCCAAAAAAGAACGATGGCATGGGCGTGTTAAATTTGGGAAAATTTTCTAAGGCTCTCCGGCTTAGGTGGCTTTGGTTGGAGTGGAAGGAGCCCACGAAACCATGGATTGGTATGGGCGCGCCGTGCACGGATGATGACCGGGCCTTTTTTGCGGCTGCCACCTGCGTCGTGGTGGGCAATGGACGAATGGCAAAATTTTGGAACTCCTCTTGGCTACAGGGCTTGAGACCTCGTGACATCGTGCCTCGTATCTTTGACCTCTCCCGAAAGAAAAACTGCTCCGTCCAGCAAGCTCTACACAACAATCTGTGGATCTCTAGCATCGACATTTCCAATGGCCTTTCCCTTGGTCACGTCCAAGAGTTTGCAAATCTCTGGGGAAAGCTGAATTTTGTAAATCTTGAGAAGGGGAGGGAGGATTCAATTGTATGGAAGTTCACTAAAGATGGTATGTACTCCGCCTCTTCAGCACACAAGGCACAGTTTGAAGGGCTCACTACTTCGTATCTAGTGCAATCGGTCTGGAAGGTGTGGGCTCCCCCGCGGTGCAAATTTTTTGCTTGGCTCGTTTGCAAAATAGGATCTGGACGTCTGGTCACTTAATTAGGCGGGGTTGACCCAATTGTGGTGTATGCCCTCTATGCAAACAATGTCAAGAATCTACTGTCCATCTCCTCTTCCAATGCCGATTCACTCTTCGGGTGTGGAATGATATTATTCCGTGGCTTGGAATGCACCACGTCAACATGGCCACCTGGGCGATGAGGGTCTCGGTGAGAGACTGGTGGACCAGCAACATACACATTCGGGTTGGATCACCCAAGGCGCTGGCCTCTCTAATGATGCTCATCTCATGGGAGATTTGGACCGAACGCAATGCTAGAGTCTTCCGTAACACGGACGTCCCTTCAATAGTTCTCATTTCCAAGATTAAAGAGGAGGTGTCTCTTTGGGCTTTGGCCGGTACGAAGCAGTTGGGTATTGTAATGCCGCGAGAGTAGTTCTCTCTTGTTTCGCCACTTTGTGGCCTTGTTCTAAAACTTCTTCCTTATTTAATGAAATGGTAAATCTTTTGCCATGTTTCAAAAAAAAACAAATATAGCATTCACTAAGACTTGATTAAGTCTTAACCGACTAAGATTTAACAACTTGAGAAGGGTGTGCAAGAAGAGCATGTGAAACGACGCCAAATTCAAGTTAGAGCGTCTACAGCCGGACTTGGCAAACCCGCAAACGCCCACGGACGCGCCCGGGTGCGTCCGCGGACACTGACCGTGCATTCATCAAAAAATGTAATCCACATCCGGACACCTCAATTACCATATCTGAAATCCGTACAAACTCATGCAACTACGTCAATGCACACCCATCGTCCCGGCTACTCCATCACACCGCACTAAACATGTCATTGGACTACCAAAATTTGGCATGTTTGGCTATGGTGGAGTTCATCCACGGCTGCCCTTGCCCTTCCCGGCGCCCTTGCTGTCCTTCTTGCGGAAGTACAGGTCGAAGACGCAGTACGGATCCAGCCGGATCTATTCGTCGCCGAAGTTATCCTCGCCTTCGCTGTCCTCCTTCTCCTCCTTTGGTGGCAGTCCGGCCATGGCACGGACCGCCCGATTATGCTCACAGGGGAGGGCGCACGTGTTCCTCCGCTGCCGTTTATTCACAATGCGGACGCGGATGACTTCCTCCTCTGCGGCCGCCCGCGCCGCCACATCAGCCGCCTCCGTCGCCGCCATTTCTGCCGCGATACGAGCCTCGGCGGCCCTTATCCCATCCTTCCCACGGCGGTCTGCCCGTCCCCGGTGGGACTCATACTCTGCCCGACCAGCGATGGGGAAGGAAAGGTGTTCCGGCCGGACCGCGAGGATCCAGCACCAGAGGACCCGAGTGCCCGGTGAGCCGACACTATGGTGTCGCGGCGGACCGATCCGTCCGCCGGCCGGGCGCAGTCCTCCCCGGAGCGGCGGAGTGCAATGCGGACTGACATTGCCTCCTCCAACCCACATGGGACGACGCCCCAATCGACGGATCCGGACTAGTCGGAGTCTGATTCGCTGCCTGCCATGGCGGAGAAGGTTGCAAACCGCTGGAGGTGAGCTCGAGTGGCGGAGGGGAGTGGAGTGGAGTGGAATGAAGTGGCTAGGGTTTAGTCCGGCGAGAGAATGGGAACGAATATAAGTGGGGTCGGGTGGGCCAGCATGGGCTGGGTCCGACGTGGCGGCCGTGCTCGGGCGCGCCCAGGCGCTCTCATATCCGCCTCATATTTGTACTGGATATGGGGGTGCAGGTCAGTCCGGACATTTAAGGACCGTTTGAGAGGTCCGTCTAAATCAAAAAATTATGACCGGGTTGTGACCAGACGATGCGCCCGGACGTATGAGGCGGATTTAAAAGGTCCGGTTTTAGATGCTTTTAACTAATCGGGCTCGTCCGACTCTCCTCTACGTCAAGTTCCCGTACCTCGTTTCCACTAAATGGGAAGTTCCCTAACCACTTTGTGCTGGCCTCGGTGCTGGACATTCTCGTCAAGGATCCTTTTACACGCAGCAAGCAAACATCACCTTCAAACGCCACCTCAATCCCTGTGAATTTAGCTTCGTAGGAAGCTTTGAAAACGGACCTTGCACACTAAGTACATCTCCTCGGTTGTTTCGAAGAATTGCCGCAGCTGCACCCGTTCCATCTCAAAAAAAGTGGCGTCAAGATTTAATTTATAAGAATTTACTGGAGGTTTCACCCACATAACTTTATCCGGTTTCTTCTGATCCGTAGCTCGAGAGAAGTTACTTGTGATCGCTTGGATAGCGAACGCAGTACTTGAAGGATTTTGGACATTTTTGCCCTTAACAAATTCTCGTCGCTGCCACCATATATACCAAGCCCCAACCATCAAAGACTCCTGGAATCCCAACCTACCAATAACAGGTGAATGTCTCACCGGCTGCGTGCGTAATTCTTCAAGGATCACACTACCCGACCGGTCAATTTGAATGACTTCACCTATTATTTCATGTAGTGACTGAGCCTCTCCTCCTGAGGGAGCGCCTCGCCCGCCCCGCCTGCGCCGCTGGCCACTCCGGCCGTGGCGGCCACCCTCGCTCCCCAGCCTTTACTTCCACCACCGCCCCTAGGGGCTATGTTGTGCCTCCCCGCCTCTCCGTGCGGCCCGGCGCCGGCCTCCGCTCCGTTGGAATGGAACACCCCTGAAAAGGGGGGAATCCAGGGCGAATCCAGCGGTCCGTCGGAGGTCCCGGAGACTCCCCTGTCTCCATCGGCGCGGAACTTCCGGCGGCCAGGCTGTCTCCCACCTGAATCCGGTGGCGGAGCTGTAGAGGAGGGCCTCGGACCGCTGGGCGGCGACGTGCTGCTTGGATCTGGGGCCGGAGCGGGGTCTGCGGAGGCGGGCTCCGGACCGCCGATCGGCGGCAAGCCCTCCCAATCTGAGCGCCCCCGCCTCAAATCCATCGTGGTAAGTGACCTTCCCTTGCCTCCACCGGTCGCCGACGACATTGAAGAGGGATGGACTGTCCATCAATCGCGCAAACTCCGCCGCGCCAGCCGGGATGCATTTAGTCCCCGACAGAGAGGGGGAAACCTGCGCCCTCGCCATCTTCGCGGCCAACGGCCCTCCCCTGGACGAGACGCCTTCTTAAGGAGATTCAAGGGCCTCTGCTTCCGATGCCTCAGCCATCGCCACCGTAGAATAGACTATAGAGATCCCCTCCGCTGCATTATCTGCAGGCGCTAGGGGCACTTTGGCTGGCAATGCCCACAAAACCCACGCAACACCGCCGCAAAAAGATTGGCAACCGACCCGCGGCAGCCCCCTCGCCGGCCGGTCGGAGAGCGCCTTGTCTTCCCCCCTGCTGCACCCCAGCCGTCGCACTGCAAGGCCATGGAGCCAGCATCCCTCATCAACCATGCCCGCCGCCCCCGCAACAGCCACAAGGTCATTTCCTCCTCCCCGGAGATGGAACACCAGGTGTTCATGCTGAACCAGCATGCGGTGGTCGTCACTGCGGTGGGCACAAAGGCTCACGCTGCGAGCCCGCTGTCCCTGGGACGCGCTCTAGAGCGCGAGTTCAAGATCCCCCCCCCCCCATCTGCTCCGCGTCACCTGCCACGACCCCGAAGATTTCTTCGTCTACTTCACCATGCCTGCACACAAGGACCTGGTGGTGCGGCACGGATCCCTCTCGGTGGATGGCGTGCCGTTCCTGCTGGAGCCCTGGAGGGAAGATGCTCACGCCATCATGCTCAAGTGGATACTGCACGTGCGTGTCGTCATCGAGAAGCTCCCTCAGCAGCTCTGGACGCTGGAGGGGGCAAAGGAGGCCATCGGCGACAAGGTGATCATCGATCGCCTGGACAGCCAGACGCACGAGCGCGTCGACACCAAGCTCTTCGCCTGCTGGGTGTGGTGTTGGGACACGACTCACATCCCCACTCGTCGCACGATATGGAAGCACGCCAGGGGAGCGGGACGGATCGAGGAAATGGTGGGTTTTTTTCCCCCGAGCCGTGCGGTGGCACCCCCGCCGGAGCTGCTGCAGTACGACCTGCTGCTCCACCTGGACCCCGCTTTCACCGCGGTCATCCCACTCGCCGCAGAGCGGCATCCCCTCCGACGACGACGAGCCCGACGAGCGCCCGTACCCACGCTCTGAGATGGGCGTCTGGGTCACGGGCCTAGAAGATGGCAGGACGGCAATCGCCCCCGCGCCCACAATGCGCCCACAGCCTCGGGTCGCTTCCACTGGGTGCCGGGGCTTGCCGGCCGTGGTGGGCCGACGCGGCGACGACGGCGGGGACCCAGGCTACCAGCGGCGAAGTTGGAAAGACACGCTCCTGGGCAGGGGCCGTGCCAGCGACCGTGGCTCTGCCCCTGCCCCGGCGCCCCCCGCGGACCAAAGACGCAGCCGCACCCCCACCTCGCGTCACCGTCAGGGTGCGTCGCGGGGCAGGCACCTGTGCGCAGACACAAGGCCAGCGTTTGAGCCTTCCAAGAAGAAAGAGGTGGCGGCGGCACAGTCTCGCTCCTCCAACGCTAGAGGAAAAGAGACGGCTCGACGCAGGGGGTGCCGGAGGCAGGATCTTCTGCTGGCCCCTCCCTGCTCGCCCCGCCGCGCAAGCTTGGGGTGCAGGGGATACGCAGCCCCCCCCCCCTGCTGAGATAGAGAAGACGCCCGATCCGGTGGAAGAATTCTTCCAAGAAACCCAAAAGAGCCTCCCCCCACCACGGCGGCCCGATGCCATGGCCACGAAGCTTGATGAGGTGATCGCCGCCAAGCTGGACAAACCTCTCTGTTTCAACGACAGAGAGGAGGGCGACAGCAACGATTCCCTGGGCATGGGCCCGGCCCTCTCCCTGGCTCGCCACACCCCAGCAGCGGCCGACACCCATGAGATGCAGTTAGGGGAAGTCACGCAGAGAGTCACAAAGATTAGGCTTCAGGGAGAAGGTGGGGAGGATTCACAACAGCCCCTCTTCTCAAAGCTGACGCCGGCGATCGTAGGGAAGCCTCCGGCAAGAGACAAGACACCACTCAAGGGCAGGCCACAGGCCAAGGCTGTTAGGCAGAGTGCCAGGCAGGCTGCAAACCCCTCATTGGTGCCTATCTCACAGCGGGGCACGCTGAGGCTGGTGCAGGGCCTAGGGGTCCTGGGTCCAAAGGAGAAGATGACGGCGCGTGCGGCCGAGGCCCTCATTAGGCGTTTCGACGAGCCGCTCTCAGATGAAGACATAATGGCCATCGCAAAGCTCACAAGTCTGGACGCGCGTGCACTCAAGGCAATCGCCGGGGTGCCGGACCTCAAAGGAGATGCCTCAGGGGCCCGCCCTCCATGTTAGATCTCCTTAGATCAGTAGCCGGCCGGCGACGACCAGCATCGTGCTGGGAAGAGTCACCTCTAGTCTCCAGCATGTTGGTCCGTTTCAGTTGTAGGTTTAGCAGGATAGATGTTTGCCGGCGGGATTTGGGGCCTATTGGTGGCCGCCGGCAACCCCAGGATAGAGGGCTGGTGTATCTGTGTTCCTTTGTCCCCTTTCAAATTAGTAGTCGTCGGCAATCCTTCATGCACCACCTCATCCGCCATCGAATAGGAAAGAGCTCTAGCTGGTTTACGGATGAATGAATCCAACACCCCGATTATGAGTTGGAACGTGAGGGGTTTGAACACTCCAGCCAGGTGCTCCGTTAATAGAGACACAGCGCACGCTCACAAGAGTGCTATCCTATGCATCCAAGAGACCAAGATAGATTGTTGGTCGACCTGCCTAGTGAGAGAAGTAGGGGGCTCTTGGTTAGGTCAATGCATCGTCCTACCAGCCATTGGAACAAGAGGAGGGGCGGCCATTTTTTGGAACTCCTCCACGGTCACGGTGCAGTCTCACTCTATAGGACGCTTCTCTATCACCGCCAAGGTGCTCATAGGAGAGACAAACATAGAGTATTAGCTCTCCACAGTATATGGACCTTCCGACGAGGAACAAAAAGATGACTTCCTCACTGAGTTAGCTAGAATCTCCCCCCCCCCCAATAGGCCAACCATGGCTCATCAATGGCGATTTCAACATCATATATGAAGCTAGGGACAAAAATAACAGCAACATTAATCGTAGGATCATGGGTAAGTTTAGAGCAGCGCTAGACGCTGGTAGCTTACGTGAGATCAAATGCAAAAACCGGCGATTCACGTGGAGCAACGAGCGACGAAACCCGACCCTAGTGAGTATAGACAAATTTTTCTGCAACATCGAGTGGGAAGGGCTCTTCCCATCATATCTCCTACACGCCGCGGCCACCTCCTGCTCGGATCACTGCCCCCTACTTCTTGCCTCGACGGCGGCTCCGCTCCGGCCAGCTAGGTTCAGATTTGAACACTTCTGGCCACGCGGCCCTCGCTTCCAGGAGACAGTCCAAAACGCATGGAACCGGCCAACTGCAGTGAGCTGCGCTTTCGAAAGGCTAAAAGTAAAGATGGGCCGTGTAGAAAAAGACCTCAAGATATGGAGTAAATCACTCTTTGGAGGAGCAAAGGTGCAGATGCAAATTGCAACAGAAGTAGTGCTCCGCCTAGACATAGCTCAAGAAACTAGAGCTCTCTCCGACGCAGAATTCCATCTGCGGAAGATGCTCAAATTTAGAAACCTAGGCCTCGCGGCAGTGGAGCGTGCCAGGAAGCGCCAAGCATCTAGGATAACCTGGCTGAGGGCGGGTGATGCACCATCGGCATTTTTCCAAGCAAAAATCAACGCTAGGAGGAGGAAAGCATTCATTCATGCAATCCAGGGACCTACGGGAGCAGTAGCTACATCACACGAGGACAAGGAACACGCCATTCATTCCCATTTCTCCTCCCTACTAGGCAAGACAATGCACCGCGACACATCCGTAAACTGGCAATCCCTAGAGATGCCTAGGCTACAAGGGGGAGGCTTAGACAACCCCTTCACAGAGGACGAGGTCTGGCGCGCAATCAAGGCATCGCCGGCAGATAGCTCGTCGGGGCCAGACGGGTTCTCCGGCTCCTTCTTCAGATCATGCTAGGCTACGATCAAAGGAGACATCATGGCGGCTTTCAACCAGTTTTACAACCTGCTAGGCAGAAACTTCAGAGCGATCAACACGACGGCAGTTGTTCTTATACCAAAGAAGGATGGTGCAGCCTCAGTTAACGACTACAGACCAATCAGCCTAATTCACTCCATTGCGAAGCTGATCTCCAAAGTCCTTTCGCTTAGGCTGGCTAGTGTAGTGACCACGCTCATTTCACCAGCTCAATCAGCCTTCCTTCGCACTAAGTGCATCCACGATAGCTTTCTGTATATCCAAAACTGCATCAAAGCCCTACATAGAAAGAAGACACATGCGCTCCTGCTCAAGCTGGACATCGCAAAGGCTTTCGATAATGTCTCATGGGAATATATCCTTGAGCTGCTGCAACATAGAGGCTTTAGCGCCCGTTGGAGAGACTGGATTAAACTCCTACTATCCACGTCCTTGTCATCTTTCATCCTCAACGGCACCCCAGGGAAAAAGATACATCACCAATGAGGCCTACGACAGGGTGACCCCCTCTCACCCTTCATGTTCATCCTCGCCATCGACACACTACACCATCTGCTGCAGGCGGCAGCAGAACAAGGCACCATTGCGCCGCTACCGGGCCGGGAGCTAAAACTCGGGATCAGTCTTTATGCTGACGACGCCGTCATCTTCGCTAACCCAGTCAAGCAGGACATTGATGCACTAATGAATATTCTCCAGGAGTTTGGTGCAGCCACTGGTCTACACATTAACCCATCAAAGTCTACTGCTCTACCGATCAGATGCGACCATATTGACTTAGTTAGAGTGCTGCAGAATTTTGGAGGAACGCTAGGTTCTTTCCCTTCAACTTACCTAGGTATACCACTCTCTCTATCCAGGCTCAAACTAGCAAACCTACAGTTCATCCTAGATAGGATTAAAGCAAGGCTAGCGGGTTGGAAAGTGAAACTACTACCCATAGCTAGTAGGCGTATACTGGTTAGATGCGTCCTAAGCACCATGCCAGCCTTTGCGCTGACGGTGCTGCAAGTCCCAAAGAAACTTCTCAAAGAAATAGACAAAAGCAGACGTAGGTTCCTTTGGAAACAGGAAGAAGAGATCACAGGAGGTAGCTGCAAGGTGAACTGGATGGCGGTCTACACACCAACATCGCTTGGAGGCCTGGGGATCCTTGACCTCGAGTGTTTCAGCCGAGCACTCAGGCTGAGATGGCTCTGGACCTCCTGGACTAACCCAGAGCGTCCATGGGTTGGCACGGAAACACCTTGTAACGCCAAGGATAGGGCCCTGTTTGCGGCGGCAACAACAGTAACCATCGGAGATGGTAAAACAGCCCTGTTCTGGCATTCATCGTGTCTAGGAGCAAACACACTAGCTAGTGCACATCCGACACTATACAAGCATTCTAGAAGGAAAAACAGGACAGTGAAGGAGGCCCTCGCGGAAGACACCTGGATAAATGACCTGCGTCATGGAAATATTCAGCCCCTTCTGTCGGATTTCATCCATCTACACCGCAAGATCAGATCAATGGGCACGACACTCACCGAGGAACATAGGGACGAGATTCGGTGGGTTCTAGATGGGAAGGGCCAATACTCATCAAGATCCGCCTATGCGGCCCAATTTCAAGGAAGAATGCAAGTCGATTGGGAAAAACTCATCTGGGAAGCCAAGGTACCGGGGAATATCAAGATCTTCATTTGGCTGCTAGTGCAAAACCGGCTATGGACTTGTGACAGACTACAAAGACGGGGCTGGCCAAACAACTATTTTTTCCCTTTGTGCTTTCGCAACCTGGAGATGGCGCACCACCTGTTTTGGTCCTGCCCAGTAGCCCGCGAGGTTTGGACAAGGGTTGGAGCGAGAGGAGGATGCCACATGCTACACACAAGACACCATCCCCGGGATGAAGATGCAAGCACCTCTTTCCGGCTTTTGATGGCTAACACGCAACCAACACAAAGGAGGGCTAGCCAGGCTACAATGCTGCTAACATGTTGGGAAATTTGGCGAGAGAGCAACTGATGCATGTTCAACGGAAAGAGCTCCTCGGTCCAAGACATATCAATGGCCATCGACCACTCCATCGAGCTATGGCGGCAAGCGGGAGCAGTTCATCTAGAGAGCCCTTTCTGGGATCCACCATGAGATTGTAATTCATGCGTTTTTCCATTTTTATTTGGATCTTTTTGTATCTCTAGACAGGCCCTAGGGCCAACGCTCCACCTTTTGTATTTTCCCATTGCTTTCTGCTTATGATATGGAATGCCAGCAGATTGCTGGATCTTTCAAAAAAAATATTATTTCATGTAACCCCAGTTTCTTCCGTACTTCTTTTGCTCTTTCACATGTAAACATCAGATGCCGCATATCTTCCACCCCTTGCTTGCATACTGGGCATTGAGGTTGTACCTTGATGTGTCTGTTTGCCAAGATCGACATCCCCGGGATAATACCATGTAAAGCACGCCAGGCGAAAATTTTCACCTTGCTTGGAATTTGTAACTTCCACAAAATATCCCATACCGGGTTTGCATTCAAAGCTCCTTGGCCATCCCCCCGCCTAGTTAGAGGACCAAATTGATGTTCCCATTCCACATAATAAGCTGATCGAACCGAGAACGAGAACGATTTCGTATACTGCCATGCCACAAAATCTTCAGTCGCGCCAAGTAGTTTTCAAAAAAAAAAAGTACATTACCGGTATGGTGCTAGAGGCCTCGGGGCTTCTTCTCGGCCAAATCTATTGTACACTAATTTATTGCCGATCCTTTCATTCGGCATGGTAAAACCCTATGATAGACTATCAATAATCCTACACGTAGGAAACTATTACATGCAATTACGTAACCTTTCTCTATATTCACTCCTACCTCCTTTGGATACTAAAGCATCTCCAACGCCTACTCTTAAAGGCTTAAACCATCTGCATACCTTTGAATCGCACGATTCAAACGTGTTGATTCAGATGTGTTACGACATCCAACGCTGGTCTGTATCGATTTGTCGAACAGTCTAGACGTATTTGTTTTCGACAAATCGAGACAAGCCAGGGGGACTTTGCAGGCGTCCGGACTGCTGCTACGCCCGCTCCTGACTGTCCTGGCCCAAAAAAAAATTCCACCCGCCTCTCCCGCGCTTTCTAGCAAATGCCCATGCGGCTTGCTGCGCCGCATTCATGTTGGCCCAGAGCATGCAGCGGCCGGCATTGATGCCCGCAATTTGATCGGACGGGAGGGCAACGCAGACGGACCCGGCCTCTCGGGAGTCACCGCTTCAATGTGGACATTGCATCCTGAGAAACCAACTTCGGGCGTTGCGCCGCATTGAAGCGAGCTGACCGCCCCTTCGCCCGGATTGGCCGCGACAATTTGAGCAGTGTGTCGGCGATGCGCAGAGCCACACTCCCCGAGCACAGTCCTCCTCCTCCTCCACATCATCTGCTGAGCCCTTCCTTCTTCCCGAGCCCAGCGGCGATGTCGAAGTCCTGGTTCTTCGCACCGTCAGGCGGCGCCGGTGGAAGTTCCTCTTCAGGTGGATCGGGGCGATGCCGCCCTCGCTCTCCGGGAACATCTGGATCCACGGCAGCGGGCTCCTCCACCTGGGAGGAGATAGTCATCTCCTTCGGCGAAAAGTAGGACCAGCCACAACAGCGGCCCCGACTGCTCTTGGAGGCATCTCTGAGATCATGACGGAGCGTTCGCTTTGACAGATGGGCCCGGCGCACAATCGCCTACGCGCGTGAAGGAGGGGCCACCATCCCCACCATACATCCGCGTGAAGCGGGAGCCGCCACCCCACTCTGGCAGGTGAAGGACGAGCCGTCGGACACGCCGCGCAAGCATGACCACCACATCGGCAATCGCGTGAAGGAGTCGGCCTTCCCCTAGCGCCTCCATCGCCTGAAGGACAACCGGCATCGCCCCCGCCGCACAGCCGCTACGCGCGGATTGACAGGCGCTCCTCACCACCACAACATCGCCATCGCCCGATAAAGGAGGAGATGTCAACCGCGATCGCGAAGGCGTGTGGCCGCATCCTCCACTACATCAGAGGAGGAGTTACGGCAGTGCCTCTGGCTCTCGGGCCGTGGTATCCGAGACGGAGCGCGCAATGAGGTAGCAAGCGAGGTACGACTGACGCAATGCTGGTCGCCGCTCCACGTTCTCCAAGATGGACGTGACGCCCTAATGGGTCCGCAATGACCCTGACCTTGCCGCCGTGTGGGCGCTCGACCGCTCTGTCACCACCACGGAGATGGTCGTCAGGCGCCGCCACCACCTTGATGGCGAGCTCGCCATGATCGGCGAGGTGTGGTTGCTTAGGGACTGCTCCACCAATGCCGACAGGGACAAGGCCGCCGCCAGGGCACTGCCGGCGCCGTTGGTAGTTTCCAAGGCAGCCCTCCACACCACGCAACAGGAGGCGGAGTGGCTCCTCTGCGAGCGGCAGGCAGCCGCCGGACAAGGCTGCCGCAGCCCTCGGACATCCCTGCACCGCTGGAAGGATGACTAGACAATGACACGGACGGCGACGGCGATGCGGCAGGACAGGGTAGTCATGCTTATGAGGTGGTCGTCCGACATACGGTTTATTTATTTTTATAGTTTTTAGTAAAATGGTCACAATCGTCTATTTATGTAGATTATATTCGAACCTGAATAAAATCCGCTTGGTTTGATGAATTTCATCCGATTAGTTCTAACAGTCGATGAAATATATGCGGGCAACGTTGGATGGCGGGCTCCGATATCAGTGTCCGTGGACTGATCCCCTCTGTCTGCGCGCAGATATCAGAGCAAATTTGTGAATCAGGCTTGAAAGGCAAAACTATAGGATTGTAGAATTGCTTGGAGGGTGTTTGTAGCATTTGCTTGGCCATCCTTTTTTTTTCAAACTCGGCCATGAGGATCTCAATTTCTTAAAAGAAAAGAATAAAGTCGTTCATTTAATTACCGAAAAACTGAATAAATTTGTTATAACACGGTGTCCATAAGACCTATACACACCGCGGAGGTTGTTTGCACTGGAATATTCGGTGTGGTATTTGTTTTTTTTTTTTACCGAAACACCATGCTTTACCTATCCACAGTTGGATTGCTGCAGCGGCCCCTCTTATATAGGCAAAAAATCTGCCTCAAGTTCTCAGTCGGGCGAGGTGAGACTAAAGGAGTCGCACGCGTGTTGGTGGGCGTACGCGGGGCGCGTGACTCCCCGGCGACGTTGTTGCGTGCCTTCGCCTCCTTTTGCGTTATTACTAAAGCTGAGTCTCATTTTTCGGTTTTTATTCGGTTAACCGAGATGAAAACCGGACCAACCGAATTGTTCGGTTAGTGGACCAGAAAACCGAATATTTCAGTGACATTAGTAAAAACAAAAAAATCGGTTTATTCTGTTTTGGCGTCGGTTTGATTTTTGGTTCATCGGTTTTTATGTCCACCCCTGATGGCGAGGACTTTGCTGGACAAAATCAGAGCCGTCCACGGCGAGAATAGACAGGATGCTTAACTTGTTATGCCCGTCACCTTTCTGTTTTTAATTACTGTCTATACTATTGCTCCTTTCTTAGTAGTGTCTTGTAATATGTTTGTTTTCTATTCTGGTCCGTGTATAAACTTTTTAATGATACTGGTTTACGAGTGATGAATATATCCAAAGTTTTTCCCGAAAAACAAAACCAGCCTTGTGTTGTTGCGGCATGGCCGAAACAAAACATCCATCTCAGTCAGTCAATTTATATAAATATTGTCTTGTAGCAGCGCATATAGCGTAGTTATAGTTATGTCCGTACGTACCTAGCATGTCCCCAGGAACCCGGCCATTGGAGAACCTCCCGGTGGCCTTCCCGCCGGGGAAGTCCTGCCCGTACGGCGGGAAGTTGGCCCTCGCCTCCGTCAGCCGGTTGTTGTTGTTGCCTGGATCGACAATCGAGTCGCCGAACATGAAGACGGCCGAGATCTTGCTCTTACCCGTGCCCAGTGCTCCATCGGCGCACGAGAGAGGCGCCATCACCACCAGCAGCATGCTGCCCACGAGCAGCAGCGCATGGCCAGGCATTGTACTTGAGTGCGTGCGGTGTGTACAATGTATTAGCGGTATGTGTTCCCGGGTCATGGCACAGGCGCGATGGATCGCACGGCACAGGAGCATTTTATAGCGAGGTATGGAGCCGATAGGAATACATGCGCGCGCGTACCGATGATGGATGCATACGGTTGGTTGCTCGTCGCATGCATTCAATAGTCGCACTACTCCTACCAGACGGGCCGATTTAATGTGGGATGGCGAAAAAATATACTCCTCCATGATATGATGTGCACTGTAGCACAAGCTTATCGCGATCTCCTCCGTGGAAAGGGACTCGCTGGCTACCAAACCTACCGACCGATCGAATATAGCGGTGCGACCCGACCCAAGGAGAGCGACTCGATTAGTCGGCGGCTTGGGCTACAGGCGCAAGAGCTCAGTCGCCTCACAGTGTATCCTCTTCTGGTCCCGTAGGAGTAAGGGACTGTTTGGTTCTAGACCTAACATTGTCACATTTTGTCACACATTTTTGTCAAGCTTGTCTAAGGTTAGTTCATCAAAATGAGAGCCATAAGTTGGCAAGCTTAAGGGAATCTTGCCACACTTTTATGTGTATGCCATGTGGGACCTAAGTGTGGTTTGAACCAAACACTCACCTAAGTTGGTCAAACTTGCTTAACCTTAGGTTTGGCAATATTTGGCAAAGTTAGTCACAAATCAAACAGCCCATAAATTGCAAAAAAAATCATAGACATCGAAGACTGGTATTGCAGAAACAACAATTCTATGAATTTGTGTTAAAAAGCCCTAATTTTGAGCTTTTGTTGTTGTTTCAAATCTCTACCTCCCTATCTAATAATAATAAAGGACGAAGTGCTTCGGCCATTTTACAAAAAAGCTCATATATTTTCTTGAAATCAACCCGCAGTCCGGACTTAAGTCATACCCAAACCGTTATTTTACATATTTTGAAAACTCCCCTGACCTTATAGGTAATTCATCCGCGGATCACATTTAAGTCAAACAAATACTTTTCTAAATCATCCGTATCTTTTAAACCGTAATTCCGATTTAAACATGTTATATATGAATTTTGATTAGAAAAATATGTAGAATGTGAATATTATATTATTTTAACCTGATAAGTATTTTTAAATATTATTTTGAATCACATTTAAGTCAAACAAATACTTTTCTAAATCATACATATATTTTAAACCGTAACTCTGATTTAAACATGTTATATATAAATTTTGATTAGAATAATATGTAGAATATGAATATGAGATTATTTTAACATGTTAAGTATTTTTAAATATTATTTTGCAGATATTTAAGTCAAACAAATGGTTTTCCAAATTAACCGTATCTTTTAAACCGTAACTTCGAATTTAACATGTTATATATGAAATTTGATTAGAAAAATGTGTGAAATGTGAATATGTTGTTAATTTTATCTGTTAAATATTTTTAAAATATTATTTTGAAAGCAAACTTACAATCTGTAGTGCACGATCCATTTTTCTTTCGTACCGACGACGATCCAGATTGCAAATAAACACGCACTATAACCATGTAGAGAAAAGAAAACATCGATAACTACACATGCATATCTCTGAAAACGTCGCAGGAGAAAACAATAGATTTCTCATCGTGAGTGTGAGAGAAAGCGAGAGAGAGGGGGAGAGGGAGGAGAGATGGAGAAAGAGACGCCTTAGGATTAACCACATTCAAACACATTTTGGTTTGTGTGAACTCTGAGGCCACCGTCGATGAGGGTGAGAAGGAGGATAAACTTGAACATAAATATGATGCCTCGCTAAAATAATGAAGATGAACCTATTGTGGTCTTGAGTGATGGTTGTTGGGTTAAGAGTGTGTAGCGTTTTTTCTCCCGTTGCAATGCACGGGCTCTTTTGCTAATAACACTAATTGCCTGTTTCGCTTGTTTTAATCGTGTTTATTTATGTTTATAATAGGTGGAACATGCTAGATGGGGCGAGATGTCACAACATAAAAGATCACAAATAGATACAGTTGCATAGACTAAAGTGTATTAGGGCCTAAAAGGATAAGGTCCTATTTTCCAAAAGGAGAGAGGGGGGGGGGGATCACGACATATTGCGAGTAGCAACAGTGACCTTCGCATGCGGCGCGCTTGAACTCGCCGGCGTGCGGGCCGAGGCTGCTGGGGCAGTCAGAACCGGCGTCGTCAGTCGCCGTAGAGCCATCCATCGGCGTAACCATGCACACTGGCTCCACCGCGTCACTCCAGCCATGCTCGTCAGGGCTGGAGGAAGAACTCGCGCCACCGTGCTACCCCAGTGTGGACTCGATCTAGGAGCCGTCCCCAGTCTCATCGCGTCGACCAGCACGATTCCGGCAGGGAATCGAGCCACCGCCGCCAATTGACGGTCGGGCCAGCGAACTCGAGCCGTCCTGCCCGTCCCCGGCCACGCAGAACCTCCCCTACGTCCTACCGTTGGAGCAAGTAACAGTTGCCCCGGCCACAACCGGGAGGGATTGCCCGCCGATGTCCGCTACTGAACCGATGGAAGATGAAGGCCACGGAGGACCCGATTGTTTTTTTCCAGGGATATTTTTGCAAAACAAAATTGTATTAGGATGTAATTGACGTTTTTATTTGCCAAGTCACCCTGTCCAGTGGAACCCACCAGTCATAATCATGCCCAAAACGGCCTAAGCCACAAATTAGTGTTATTTATAAAAAAAAATAGGCTCAAAATTAGGGCTTCCTTGGCACAAATTCCTATAATTGTGGTTTGCTCAACCTTAGCCTTCAATACCGATGGTTTTGCAATTCACTGGATCCTGTATTATAGGATTGGAACACCGCTGGACAGGGTACGCCGACACCACCCTACTGATGAGTTTACCGAAATCACCGATCAAAGGATACCCTTTGGAATAGGTTATTTCCACCTTCTCTAATGATGATAGGTGGCGTCTGTACGTGGAGTTTTCTTATGGGTGTGCGTGGAGTTTTCGAGATATTTCATTTCGTGCGCATGAGGGATGAGAAAATGGATGAGTGGGTTTATTTGTGTTCTTTTTCATAGATCTGATTTTTAGAATGATATATCTCTTGAATCATGCGTTCAAATCACTAACAGTTTTCCTTGATGTGTTCCTAATGTCTGTGATTTTCAAAACCAAACCTCATGTTAAATATATTTCGATGAATCTTTTCTAGACAAAAAATATATTCCCAAAGTGAATTAACATGTGCTTTTAAATTATATAAATTGGTGCTTCCTAGTGAAACTAGCTTGTTCTATAGTTGGGGTGAAGAACAACCATGCTCTCGCGAGAAAGCACACATGTACTCCCTTCCCAAGTAAACTAGCTTGTGATTTCTCGTGCATGGGGAAGTGCACAAATGGTCCACCCAAAAACACACATGTGCTCCTGTGTGAAGTACTCCATCCCAAAATAAGTGTTTCAAGTTTAGTATAATTTTATATTAAAACTAGTACAAAGTTGAGAAACTAATTTTAGGATGAAGGAGGTATAACACAACACACCACGGGTTCAGCGCGACGCATACATGTGTAACATGTTCTCAAGTAAACTAGTGTTTTCCCACGCGTGGTGACGCTCAAATGTGCTTCACTTTTTTGCGGAAAAACTTTCAATCTATTCATCTTCAATCATGGTAGTACAACGAACACTAGAAATAATAAAAATTACATTCAGATCCATAGACCACCTAGAGACGACTACAAGCACTGAAGCGAGCCGAAGGCGCGCCGCTGTCATCGCCCCTCCCTCGCTGGAGTCGGGCAAACCTTGTTGTAGTAGACAGTCGGGAAGACGTCGTGCTAAAACCCCATAGAACCAACGCACCAGAATAGCAACCGTCGCGGATGAAGAGTGTAGATCAAAACGATCCAACCTGAAGACACACGAACGAAGACGAACGACGAACAAATCCGAGCAAATCCACCAAAGTCAGATCCGTCGGGGAGACACATCCACACACCCACCAATGATGCTTGACGCATTACCGAAATGGGGCCTAGGTGGGGAGACCTTTATTCCATCTTTAGGGAGCCGCCGCCGTCTCGCCTTCCTGAGCAGGACACAAACTCAAACAAAGCTTGAAAAAAGATCTAAAAACGGAGCCCTCCCACCGGCAAGGGCCGAGATCCACTCCTCCTCCATGACCCTAAGGCCACCGGAGATGGGACGGACCGGCGCTGACGCCGGTGGGAAGCAAAGAACCCTAGTTTTTGGGTTGCGGTGGCTGGCTATTTGGGAGGCGGCAGCTGGGTGTTGGGGAACGTAGTATTTTAACAAAAAATCATGCGATCACGCAAGATCTATCTAGGAGAAGCATAGCAACAAGCGGGAGAATGTGTCCATGTATCCTCGTAGACTGAAAGCAGAAGCGTTTAGTAATGCGGTTGATGTAGTCGAACGTCTTCGCGATCCAACCGATCCAAGCACCAAACATACGGCACCTCCATGTTCAGCACGCGTTCAGCTCGACGACGTCCCACGAACTCTTGATCTAATTGAGTGTCGCGGGAGAGTTTCGTCAACACGACGGCGTGGTGACAGTGATGATGAAGTTACCGACACAGGGCTTCGCCTAAGCACTGCAACGATATGACCGAGGTGTGTAACTATGGAGGGGGGCACTGCACACGGCTAGGAATAATTGATGTGTGTCCAAGGGGTGCCCTCCCCACATATATAAAGAAGGGAGAGGGAGGAGGCGGCCGGCCTAGGGAGGGGGTGCGCCAAGGGGGAGTCCTACTCCTAGTGGGAGTAGGACTCCCCTTTCCTAGTAGGAGTAGGAGAAGGGGGAAGTGGAGGAGAGAAAGAGAAGGAAGGACGGGCCGCTGCCCCTTCCCCTAGTCCAATTCGGACTAGGCTTGGGGGGCGCGTGGCCAAGCCCTAGGCAGCCCCTCTCTCTCTCCCCTAAAGACCAATAAGGCCCATTTACTCCTCGGGGTGTTCCGGCAACCTCCTGGTACTCCGGTATTTATTCAGTGACCCCCGGAAACCTTTCCGTGTCCGAATATAACCTTCCAATATATCAATCTTTATGTCTCGACCATTTTGAGACTCCTCGTCATGTCTGTGATCACATCCGGGACCTCGAACTACCTTCGGTGTTTCAAAACACATAAACTCATAATACCGATCATCATCGAACATTAAGCGTGCGGACCCTACGGGTTCGAGAACTATGTAGACATGACCGAGACTCATCTCCGGTCAATAACCAATAGCGGAACCTGGATGCTCATATTGATTCCCACATATTCTATGAAGATCTTTATCGGTCAAACCGCATAACAACATACGTTGTTCCCTTTGTCATCGGCATGTTACTTGCCCGAGATTTGATCGTCGGTATCATCATACCTAGTTCAATCTCGTCACCGGCAAGTCTCTTTACTCGTTCTGCAATACATCATCTCGTGACTAACTCATTAGTCATTTCATTGCAAGGCTTATTACGATGTGTATTACCGAGAGAGCCTAGAGATACCTCTCCGACACTTGGAGTGACAAATTCTATTCTCGATCTATGCCAACACCACAAACACCTTCGGTGACACCTGTAGAGCATCTTTATAATCACCCAGTTACGTTGTGACGTTTGATAGCACACAAGGTGTTTCTCCGGTATTCGTGAGTTGCATAATCTCATAGACATAGGAACATGTATAAGTCATGAAGAAAGCAATAGCAGAAAAACTAAACGATCATATTGCTAAGCTAACGGATGGGTCTTGTCCATCACATTATTATCCTAATGATGTGATCCCGTTGATCAAATGACAACTCATGTCTATGGTTAGGAAACATAACCATCTTTGATTAACGAGCTAATCTAGTAGAGGCATACTAGGGACACTCTGTTTCGTCTATGTATTCACACATGTATCAAATTTTCAGTTAATACAATTCTAGCATGAATAAAAGACATTTAACATGATGTATAAAGAAATATAAATAACAACTTTATTATTGCCTCTATGACATATTTCCTTCACTGGGTACGTACGCTGATTCTTTCCACGGTCAATAACCGATTTGAGGAGCCCAAAAAATGTGCTTCACTTGAAAGCACAACACAACCGTACAACACAATACACCTGTGCTGCTCCTGACACGTGAAACAAAAAAACCTATTCCCTCCCTCTCAAAATAAGTGACTCAGCTTTGTACTAGTTTTAGTACAAGGTTGAGTCATTTATTTTGAACGATGAGAGTAGGAAATAAAATAGAAAAATAAAGAAGAACAAAAAATCAGAAAAAAATTCTACAAAAATATATTCAAAATAAATAAACACTTCGATAGGAAAGCAACTAGCAAGCGACACTGGGATGCACGGTGTGAAGTTCTGAAGTGCTCTCACGACCATAAATGACTTCTCGAATACCCACATGTCGCTAAGAGCAAGTACAATAAGGTGACATAAGCAGGCTATAAGGAATAGAATATTATAACTTTGCTTAGTTGGAAGAGAGAGAAGAGGAGAGAGAAGAGAAGCGGGCTCTTGGTGAGTAGCCGGCTGCAACACGAGACCCAAAACGCTTTGTGGGGATGTAAGGTGGACCAACTATTAATAAAGTAGTACATATTTAAAATCTACTATTGTACATGCGGACTATAAGGCTGGCTCTATATGACATGGCAACTTCTTATAGCCGACCGTTGGCTGTATTATTAACCATGCTCTAAATGCACCACAACCGTGAAAGAACGACCCAAGGAGGGGGTTGACAGCTCGTTTTGGGTTGTAGTAAGGAAATTTCTTATTCCTCGCATCTACCAAAGGTAGTCTTATGCACCAAATCCTATTTGACGCCTTCTGCGTCCGATATAGGCGTTTCCACAAACGGGCGCACACCCCGCGCCTCTTCCTTCGGTACTGGGCCGGCCCATCTGTTTTTATATAACGCTTTAAAGGAAGCTCAAGGAAGAATCGAACATGCGACCTCCTGCTTCGTGATATGTAGCAATAACCACCGCGCCGCCTAGCCTACTTTGAAATCTTTTTCTCCTTTCTTCTTTCATCTTTCCTTTTTCCCTTTTTCCAAATTCGAGAAATTTTCTTTATTCACGTTTTTTTCTTCTGAAAAATGGATGAACTTGTTGTTTACAAATTCAATAAACTTTTTCCATAATTGACGAACTTTTTTTAATTTCGATGAACTTTTTTCATATCCAATGAACTTTTTTTTTCAAATATTGATAAACTTTTTTCAAATTCAGTGAACTTTTTTCAAATCTGATGAACTTTTTCCAAATCCGATGAACTTTTTTTCAAATCCAATGTACTTTTCTTCAAATTTTGGACTTTTATCAAAACCGACGAACTTTCTTTCAAATGCAATGAAAATGTTCAAATTCATGAACTTATTTTTAAAATTGAATGAACCTTTTCTCAAGTACACGTCCTTTTTTTAATTCATGAACTTTTTTCATTTATTCAATTTTGTGTGAACATTTTTTTAATATTCCTTTTTTTTTTATTTTTTTCATTTTCTCAGAAAGACAAACGTAAATGGTCCAAGGAGAAAATGTCAAGCACAAGTGGTGAACTGCCGAACGAGTTTCTTTTTGTGTTGAGGCAAACCGAGCGAACGAAGCGAGAGAAGAGGCGCATTCCGTGCGATAGCTTGCCTGCCAGTTGGGCTGGCCCATGGAGCGGGGGCGCATGGGCGCTGCCTCCCCTACCTGGCGCTGAAGGCGCTGAGGAGGACGTCTCGTCTTATTCGGCGCACAGCTCGCCAAAGTAGTGACGCATCGCGTACCCTCTTTGTCCACATGTCCTTTGCATTGGCCGGCCCATACTCATTTTCTCTAGCAGTTTTTGGAAGAATGTAGAACCTTTCCTGAACCGGTTCTAATAATTATTATTTTTCATTCTTTTATCCTTTTCATTCTTTCATTTTCATCTTATGTTTAATCTTTACCTTTTCATTATCTAAATTTTAGTTTTCCTCTTATTAATTCAAGCACATTTTTTGAAATCAGGAAAAACAATAATAAAAAATACTTTTCGAAATCTTAAACATTTTTGAAATCGTTAACATATTCTGAATAACGATTTTTTTGAATAAAAGAAAATTTGTTTGTAAATTTTAAACACACAGTCTTAAATTGAACATTTTTCAAACTCATGAACGTGTTTATGCATATTTTATAATTGACGATCATTTTCAAAACATTTGATAACAGTTTCTAAAATTCAGCACATTTTTTAATTTTTATGCACATTTATTTAATGCATGAAAAAAAATCAATCGATGAGATTTTTCTGCAATTTGGGAACAATGCTAAAAATTCGGGATTTTTTTTGTGAAGATTTCTTAAAAATCATAAATACGATATTCCAATTATTTTTAAAATTCCGGAATTATTTTTTCAAAATGCTTTTTTCTTGAATCAATGGGCATTTTTTCAATTTTCTTGAGCATTTTTACATAATCATAAACATTTTACGAATTCACAGACATTTCACAATTTGTTGAACATTTGTCTTAAAAATAAAAGAAATAGAAAAAACGGAATGAAAAAAAAGGGACATCGAACCCCGCACATGGGCCAGCCCAAAAATAGTTAATGTTGCATATAAAAAAATATAGTGAAGTATTAATTGAAAAATGTTAACTATGTATAGAGAAAATGTTGACCATGTATTTAAGAGGTTAACCTTGTGTTGTATTAATAAAATGAAACTTGTATTGAAAAAATATTAATCAAGCATCTGAAAAATGTTAAATGTATATAGAAAAATGTTGACCATGTATTCAAAATTAGTTAATATTGCATTCCCAAAAAATGTTTATAAGGCATTTAAAAAATGTTAACCATGTGTAAATTTTTTTTGACCATGCAATAAAAAATATTAATATTGTATTTAAAAAATGTTAAACAAGCGTTTGAAATTCTAAAAGATGTCTATAAAAATGTTTACCATGTATTCAGAAAAGTTAATCTTGTATTTGAAAAATGTAATCAAGAACGAAAAGCCTCAAAAAATGAAAAGCATGAAGAAACTCGTGCAAACCCATGAGGTAATGAAGAAAACCCAAGAACAGAAAAAAAACTGAAACAAAACTAAGAAAACTGATAAAAATAAGAAAAGCAAAAAAGCAAAGAAAAATAGAATAAAGAAGAAACAACCAAAGAAAAGGGAGAAACAAACAAAAGAAAAAACCCAGAAAAAAGGAAAACCAGTAAAAACATAATAAAATGAAGAATCGAGAAACAAAAATCCACAAAAACTGCTCTGAAACAAAAAACAGAAAATAAATGGAAAAAAACAAGCAAAACACAGCGAGCGAACGAGCGCACCCCCGAGCGACTGAGCCGTGAGCACACAGAAACAGCTGGTTTGTTACTGTAGATAGCACGGAAAATCCTTGTCTCACAGTCGCTCAATCACCAGCGCCTAACACAAATAGGAGGTCCCTCTAGCAAAGCTAGGACAATACAAATTTCTCATTTGAAAACAAAGACAGTGCACACTTTCTTTAGATAACAAGCAATTTGTGGATTTGTGTAAGAAATCGCCAACATAATTTTTCTAAAAGATCTTTTTGATCTGTTTTACAAAACATCTTAACAAAACTAGAAGAAATAAAGGGATACCACCAAACGTGCTTACATCTCAGCACACATGGTGCAAATCAAACAACATCGCAATTAATAACTGTTGTCCAAAATTATCCCACCAATCTGGATAGGCCAACATCACATCCAACAACAACGAAACCATCCAAATATTTAACTGAAATCACTGGTTAAAGTGTACCTCTTCCAAAGGTCATTCCAACGTCCTCTCGCAGAGACAAATGTTGCAATTTATGTGCGACACTTGTCATAATCTGAGAGTTTTATACTTTTTTGTAATATAGTTTTCCAAAATGTTTTATCTCATGAACCGTGCGTCCAAACCACAAACCGTTGTTACTGATGCGTTTCTCGCGTCGATATCTTTGAAACTAGACCATGCTAATTGGTTTGAACAAATTTTTTGTTAACAAAAAACAGAAACCAAAAACCCCGCAAAAAAGGGAAAACTGAACACACAATTTGTGCTTCACGTGGAAGCACGACTTTGCTTTACGCGATGCACAACTATGCCTTTTCATTTCCAGAAAGCCCAGACGTGCTTCAACGTGGAGCATAATTGTACTTTTCCTTTTTCTACAAGCATAGATGAAACACAAACTGTGCCCTCACCCTCTCCGGCGTGTACAGAGGAAGACCCGATTGGTTGTTGGCTTCAAGGCATCCCTGTAGTAAAACCAACTCCCCTGTCACCCCTTGACGGAGTCGGAAAGCTCATCTTAGGGAAGGCACTACCGCCCCTAAGCTAGATCCCAAACCTCTGCATAGCTGGGTGACGTGAGTCTTCGCACCAGTCGGCGAATGCCTCTTCGTGGTCATCGACCGTCAAGTGAAGATTTGCTTGAAGAGATCCCAATGCGGGTGGCAACCAAGGAAGTTTTCGCAAAGGCAAATAAAAGCCAAGAGGTAGACAACAACATTTGGAGGGAGATGGTGGAGCTGCGCCCCAAAATAGTCCAGAAGGGCTCGAAGGAAGGGATGAGGAGGCATTGAGAAACCTTGTTCGACGTGAGTCACCAGGAGGACATGCTCGTCCTCCTGCGGCTTTGGCTTGACCTCACCCGCCTTCGAACGTCTCCATCCTTCCACCGGAATGAACCCCTCCGCGACGAGCTCCTCCAGCCGTTTGGCCGAGACACGCAAAAGGATCCACTCCCCCGATGCGCCGCCAGCCGTAGCGCCCAAGCTTGAGAACATGGCCTTCTCGACCTTCTTTGCCTTCTCCGCCTTCGGCGTGGAGTCCTTCGCCATGGCCTTGACTGCTCTGGCTATCGAGGGAGCAGTCGGGTGGTGAAGAGAAGCGAAGGAGTCGAGAAGAAAAGGGGGATCTGAGGGAATAACCCTAGCCCCGAAACCTTTTATACCTCCAGTAAAAATCGCACCACGGATCACGTCACAGATCCCTGGATCGACGGCACTCACAGCGACAGCACGCACAGAATAACCGTGGCACGTGGCGGATTTCATGGGCGAAAGCCGAGGCGTCGTGCCCCACTTTCCGCACTACGCCACGACGTTACCGCTTCTGTGCGCGCACACTCAATTATGAATCCCGTGATTTCCACGGTGAATCGATCTGATTGATTACCCACTGTCCCTTTCCTAAAGGGCATTTGTCGGTCCGACTGACCACCCTTCGCGTGGACCTGTGCACTAGGACACACAAAACGGCCGACTGAAGTCATCTTCAGGATTGCTGTGAGACGAGCTTGAGGCCCCTCCGCGGGTTAACTTGGCCCTTTCACTAGGCTCCAAGGTGCATGCCTCGTAAACTTGAACTCGGAGATGGCCCGCACTAGCGTTCCCCTGGGTTAAAGAGTGGCATCTCCCCAGAGAGTCAGACCACGCGCTGGCGTCGCCACTCGAGTTGTTATGGCATGTCCACACTCATACCCCAAGTCTACCTCTCCCGAGAGAAATATGAATGCCACCAAGTTTTCCTCGGCGATCAACAACACCTAGCCACTCGGCAACCCTATAGCCCATAATTCGTTGTGTTTTCGTCCAACGCGCGGCGTATTACAACTCGGAAGCATATTCCGAATGGCCCTGAAGCAATCAAACTTAACCGAAAATGTTGGTCTGCTCACCCTACAAAATCTCAACCGACTTGGGGGCTAATGATGAGGTCACCTACTACAGGTATGGTCAAGGACCTGTCATCCGGGGCCCACTTAGGGCCCCACACTATCACTAGTAGGTCTTTGAACCATATGAGCATTTAGATGCATCTAACAGGAAGTCCATTCGGACACATCGACATCACTCAGACGCCTACCCTCCAGTCAGTACGACCAGCACCACTCGGACAAGGGAGGTGGAGAGACGACATGGGTGCTGCAACGGTCGTATAGTCTCAAGTCAAACTTTAAGTAGAGTCATAGCTATCACTACCTGTAACTACTGTTGTTGTAACTATTTACTCTTGAAACTATCGTAGTTATGGGCATTAATCACCCTCGTGACGTGGGAATGAAGAACGCTGTGGCGCACTATATATAAGTTGTCCTCCTCCCCCATAGCAAGGGTTAAGCACTCTGTAATCAAGCCCCCCCAAAGAAAACACGCTTCAGGGCATGAGACGTAGGGTTGTTACCTCCTCCGAGAGGGGCCTGGACACGTATACGCCGAGTGTTACACATGTGCCATAGCTAGGCGTTGCCCCTCTTTCGTACCCCTGGTATTCATTGTCAGGATCGTAACCCCGATAGGCCTCCATGCCATGGCCGGACTGCCACCGAAGGAGGAGAAGGAGCACAGTGATGGCGAGGACAGCTCCAGCGACGAGCAGATCCGGCTCGATCCATACCGCGTCTTTGACTGGTACTTCCGTGAGAAGGACGGTAAGGGCGCCGGGAAGGGAAAGGGCAACCATGGATGAATTCCACCATAGCCAAACATGCCAAATTTTGGTTGTCTGATGGCATGTTTAGTGAGTAGTGATGGAGTAGTCGGACGAGGTGTGTGCGTCGACGTAGTTGCATGAGTTTATATGGGTTTGAGATATGGTAATTGAGGTGTCTGGATGTGGATTACGTTATTTGAGGGATGCCTGGTCAGTGTCTGTAGATGCGCCCGGGCGCGTGTGCGGGCGTCTGAGGGGCCGAATTTGCCCATCGCAATTGTAGATGCTCTAAGCCTATTTCACATACATTATGAATTCATTTGAAAGCATGACTGATGCATTTAAATGCAAAAGATACACATAAATATGAATATTGTCAGATTCAATAGGAAGAAGTCTATACCACAAGCAAAGCATGGACTGCCACCGGATTGCCATTGGTGTAGAAGTTAAAAGTGCTAACTAGATTATTGGCTCTAGTGCAAGTGGGAGACTGTTGGAAATATGCCCTAGAGGGAATAATATTGTATTATTATATTTCCATATTCATAATTAATTGTTTATATTTCATACTATAACTGTTGTGGTCTACGCAGTGGAAAACTCATATGCACGTGTGAAATGATAAACGAATAAAATAAAGGTTCCTAGTCTCACCTCTAAGACTAGCTCAAGTGTTGTTGCTGATCATGTTTTTTGGATCTTAGGATATCGTTAAGTGTAACGATAGTCCAGAAACAACATTGAGATTATGACGCTAGAAGAACGATCATATTAAATCGACCCAAACTTTTTTGTTGTGAATTTAGATAATATTGTTTGTAATCAATTGTAATAACACGGCGTGTTAACATGTTATTTTGATCCTTATACTATGAGAGTATTGTGGTCACTTCTTACCGCACAATGGGCTTTTTGGTTGCTCAAATGTCACCTGTAACACATCGATCATAACGACAACTTACATGCACATCAGAAAGTTTGACAAGTGGCCAGATAGCTCAAGAGTGGGATTGGCTCCTCCGACGATGGAGAGAGATTCTTAGGACCTTCCCGGTGTGACGTCATACATCATCGCTTGTCTAAACATAGGTGACTACGTCATGGGGATGCCGAAACACAATAACGAGAAAGAAGAACAACATCGGTAATGAGGATTTCGTTGTAGTGAGCATAATGATGACTCAGGAGGATACCGATGCATCCCGCCCTTTCTTAAGTATCACGAAGCAAAGGTAACATCACATGATAATCATTGGTTCACTCAAATAGCATTTGTGTGCTCATAGGGATCTATAAGGACGTCCACAGTCCCGCTGTCGGTCATTGAACGAACGGTTTTGTTCAAGTCTATGAGTTACCGAACCTATGGGGTCACAAGCTTAAGGCAATCACAATTTGTGAGTATTAGTAGGATGGTCGTGATGAGAATATATATTTGGAATTGTTTCATTAATATACGAAATAGTTCCAAGAGGATCTGAAAGCATTTCGGGGTCATTGGAAGGGTTTCGATGAATATCGGGTAATATCGGGTATTACCGATAAATATATATAGGTTGAAAATGTTTCCGGGGATGTTAAATCGTATATATAATAGTCTGGAAGTATTTAAAATAATTTTATATTCAATTTAATATCAACGGGTCTAAAAAGGTCAAGAGGTGGAAGGTGATACGTCTCCAACGTATCTATAATTTTTTTACTGTTCCATGCTATTGTAGTATCAATCTGGGATGTTTAATATGCAATTATATACTATTTTTGGGACTAACCTATTAACCTAGTGCCAAGTGTCACTGGCAAATTTTGGTTTTCCAGAAAATCAGTACCAAACAAAGTCCAGATGCCAATAAACTTTTTGATGATTTTTTCTGTACAAGAAAGACCATAAAATCTTTAGGGGGGAGACCAGAAGGCGAATGAGTAGATGGCAAAGCACTAGGGCGCGTCCTGGGGGGGCGCCCTAGTTCCTTGTGGGTCCCTCGGGGCTCCGTCTTACCTAATTCCAACTCTATAAATTCTCTAAAATCAGGAAACCAACAGAGAGCTGGTACGTCTCGAAAGTATCTATATTTTTTTATTGTTCCATGCTATTATATTATCTGTTTTGGATGTTTTATATGCATTAATATGCTATTATATATATTTTTTGGGACTAACTTATTAATCTAGAGCTCAGTGATAGGCTTTTTCCTTGTTTTTAAGTTTCGCAGAAAAAGAATATCAAATGGAGTTCAAATGGAATGAAACTTTACAATGATTTTTCTTGGACCGGAAGACACCCCGGAGACTTGAGAACCAAGCTAGAAGATCCATGAGGCGGCGACAAGGGAGGAGGGCACGCCCTAGGGGGGTGGGTGCGCCCCCTGCCTTGTGGGCCCCTCGTGACCCCCTGACCTGCCTCTTCCTCCTATATATTCACATATATTCCAGAACCATCAGAACAAGCCACGAAACCACTTTCCTGCCACCGCAACCTTCTACACCCATGAAATCCCATCTTGGGGCCTTTTCCGGGATCCTCCCGGAGTGAGATTAGATCACGGAGGGCTTCTACATCAACTATATTGCCCTTCCGATGAAGCGTGAGTAGTTTGCCTCAGACCTACGGGTCCATAGATAGTATCTAGATGGCTTCTTCTCTCTCTTTGATTCTCAATACCATGTTCTCCTCGATGTTCTTGGAGATCTTATGATGTAATCTTCTTTTGCAGTGTGTTTGTCGAGATCCGATGAATTGTGGATTTATGAATAGTTTATCTATGAATATTATTTGAATCTTCTCTGAATTCTTATATGCATGATTTGATATCCTTGTAAGTCTATTCGAATTATCAGTTTGGTTTGGCCAACTAGATTGGTTTTTCTTGCAATGGGAGAAGTACTTGGCTTTGGGTTCAATCTTGTGGTGTCCTCACCCAGTGACAAAGTAGGGGTAGGGAGGCACGTATTGTATTGTTGCCATCGAGGGTAAAAAGATGGGGTTTACATCATATTGCTTGAGTTTATTCCTCTACATCATGTCATCTTACTTAAGGCGTTACTCCGTTCTTCATGAACTTAATACTCTAGATGCAGGCAAGAGTCGGTAGATGTGTGGAGTAATAGTAGTAGATGCAGGCAGGAGTCGGTCTACTTGATACGGACGTGATGCCTATATTACATAATCAGTGCTTTGGATATTGTCCTAACTTTGTGCTTTTCTATCAATTGCTCGACAGTAATTTGTTCACCCACCGTATTATTTGCTATCATGGGAGAAGCGTCTATTGAAACCTATGGCCCTCGGGTCTATTTTCTATCATATTAGTTTCCGATCTACTATTTTGCAATCTTTTACCTTCAGATCTATAAACGAAAAACCCAAAATATTTTATCTTTTATTTGTCTTTCTTTATCAGATCTCACTTTTGCAAATAACCGTGAAGGGATTGACAACCCCTTTATAGCGTTGGGGGCAAGTGTTTAATTGTTTGTGTAGGTATTTGCGATTTGCGTGTTCTTCTCCTACTGGATTGATACCTTGGTTCTCAAACTGAGGGGAATACTTATCTCTACTTTGCTGCATCACCATTTCCTCTTAAAGGAAAAAACCAACACAAGCTCAAGAAGTAGCAGGAAGAATTTTTGGTGACGTTGCCGGGGAGATCTACGCCAAGTCAAGATCTACATCAAGCCTACCAAGTACTTGTCATAAACTCTCATCTCTTGCATTTACTTTATTTTCCATTCACCTCTCGTTTTCCTCCCCTCCCACTTGTAATGTTTTCAGAAAAACATAAAAAAATTTTCCTTTTTATTCCCCCTTTTTCTTGTTCGTCTTTTCGTTTGCCTTTTTAGCTCGTGTGTTAGATCACTTATCTTGCTTTCATGGCTAGTTCTTCTATCGATATTAATACTCCAGAGAATGAGGTTCTCAATTTTAAACAAAGGGAGGGAGAAAATCTTAAGGATGCTTGGTATAGAATTTGCAATGCTCAGAATAGATCTACTCGAAAACAATCTACTGCCGTCCTTCTTCACAATTTTTATGTGGGCATTACTCCCTGGAATAGATATGTTTTAGATACCATTACCGGGGGAAATTTCATGGGAAGCCATACTTTTGATGCTTATAATGCTATGATAGACTTGTTAGGCCCACAACCTCTTATGGTTAATGAAACTATTTTAACTTTGGAACATGTGATGCAAAGGCTTGATATTATTGAGAATAAAATTGCTACCATGGAACTAATTGAAAACTTGGATAAAAAGATCCATAACCATATTACTCAATATGGATCTAAGGTAGGAGTTACTGTAAAGAATCTTAGAGACAAAGAACCCTTAGTCAATGAAAAGATAGATCATGATTCTACTAGAATTGGCAAACTAGATGATATTATCACCAATTTGGGTTCTGCTTTTTCCTCCATCAAAACCACTCAAAATTTCCCTCCTACTAAGGGTACTAAGTTTATTTGTGTTCCAAAGAATATGGGTGAATCTTCTAGTAAAGGTAACAAAGATCTCAAAACAATAAGTGTTCACCCTAACCTTTTTGATATTATTAAGGAACCAATTGCTACGGGCGAAATTCTTGATTTCTTACCTAGGAGTTGGATCATAGATAAAACCAAAGAATCTCCTAAGGTTCATAAGTATGCAATCAAATAATTACATACCAAAGATGACAATACCTAGATCTATGCTTTATGCCTAGCTAAGGGCGTTAAACAATAGCGCTTGTTGGGAGGCAACCCAATTTTATTTTTGTTTTTGCTTTTTTGTTCTATTTTTAAATAAATAGAAATTATTACTTCTGTAGTAATTGTATTTTGGTGTTTTAATTAGTGTCTGTGCCAAGTAAGACCTTTGGGATGAATTGGAGATAGTAGATTGGTTTTGCTGAAAAATAGAAACATCTACGTCCAGTATTAGAATTGTTTTTGGTTACTGGGCGCGATAAATTCTTGAAATTTTTACACGTTTATGATCTACAAATTTCCCACGTTTTCCTAATTTTTCAGATTTTTTAGAGTTACATAAGTTTTACATCAATTCGCGTCTTTACTGACTGTTCTGTTTTTGACAGATTCTGTTTTCTTTGTGTTGTTTGCCTATTTTGATGGAACTATGGCTAGTATAGAGGGGGTATTAACCATGGAAAAGTTGGAATACAGTAGATATTACACCAATATAAAATAAGAATAAGTTCACAACAGTATCTACAAGTAAGGATTGAATTTGTTTCACTAACGGATCTCACGAGTTTTCTGTTGAGTTTTGTGTTGTGAAGTTTTCAAGTTTTGAGTAGAGATTTGACGGACTATATGGAATAAGGAGTGGCAAGAGCCTAAGCTTGGGGATTTCCAAGGAATCCCAAGGTAATATTCAAGGACAACCAAGAGCCTAAGCTTGGGGATGCCCCGGAAGGCATCCCCTCTTTCGTCTTCATCTATCGGTAAATTCACTCGAGGCTATATTTTTATTCACCACATGATATGTGTTTTGCTTGGAGCGTCTTGTATGATATGAGTCTTTGCTTTTTAGTTTGCCACAATCATCCTTGCTGTACACACCGTTTGAGAGGGACACGCTTGAATTGTGATTTATTAGAATACTCTATGTGCTTCACTTATATCTTTTGAGCTAGGCCATTTTGCTCTAGTGCTTCACTTATATCTTTTAGAGCACGGTGGTGGATTTATTTTATAAGAATAGTTGAACTCTCATGCTTCACTTATATTATTTTGAGAGTCTTTAAAACAGCATGGTAATTTGCTTGGGTTATGAATTTAGTCCTAATATGATGGGCATCCAAGGGAGATATAATAAAGACTTTCATATATAGAGCATTGAATATGAGAAGTTTGATTCCTTATGATTGTTTTGAGATATGAAGATGGTGATATTAGAGTCATTCTAGTAGTAAATTGTGGAGTTAAAGAAATAATTGTGTTAAGGTTTATGATTCCCGTAGCATGCACATATGGTCTGCTAACTATGTAACCAAATTGAAGCACATTGTGTCTTGATTGTTTATCTTTGCGTGGAGGTCGGGAGCGCGTGATGGTTAACTCCTACCAACCTCTTCCCTAGGAGCATGCGTAGTAGTACTTTGCTTCGAGGTCTAATAGACTTTTTGCAATAAGTATGTGAGTTCTTTATGACTAATGTTGATTCCATGGATTGTATGCATTCTCACCCTTCCACCTTGCTAGCCACTCTAGTACCGCCCAGCTTTTGCTGGTGCACCAAACCACCTTATACCCTTCCTCAAAACAGCCACCATACCTACCTGTTATGACATTTTCATAGCCATTCCGAGATATATTGCCATGTAACTCCACCGTTTCATTTATTATGACACGCACCATCATTGTCATATTGCTTTGCATGATCATAAGATAGCTAGCATGATGTTTTCATGGCTTGTCCATTTTTTATGTCATTGCTATGCTAGATCATTGCACATCCCGGTACACCGCCGGAGGCATTCATATAGAGTCATATTTTTGTTCTAGTATCGAGTTGTAATATCGTGTGTAAGTAAATAAAAGTGTGATGATTATCATTATTAGAACATTGTCCCATGTGAGGTTATGAATAAAGAGGCCAAAAGAGTCTCCAAAAAAAAACAGAAAATGGTCTAAAAAAGAGGAGCTTAAAAAATGAGAGAAAAAGAGAGAAGGGGCAATGTTACTATCTTTTTCCACACTTGTGCTTCAAAGTAGCACCATGTTCTTCATTATAGAGAGTCTCCTATTTTTTCACCTTCATATATTACTAGTGGGAATTTTCGTTATAGAACTTTGCTTGTATATTCCAACGATGGGCTGCCTCAAATGCCCTAGGTCTTCATGAGCAATCAAGTTGATGCACACCCAGTAGTTTTCTTTTGAGCTTTCATACACTTATAGTTCTAGTGCATCCGTTACATGGCAATCCCTACTCACTCACATTGATATCAATTGATGGACATCTTCATAGTCTAATGATTTTCCTAGTTGATGTGAGACTTTCTCCCTGTCTGTTACCACCTTCTATTCCACCCATAGTGCTATGTCCATGGCTCACGCTCATGTATTGCGTGAAAAGTATGAATACAATTGCTTGGCTGACACCGGGGAGGACATGATTTATACTTTGAGTTGAGAAGAGGGAGCATAACAAGACTATATGATTTTGTAGGGATGACTTTCTTTAGCCATGTTATTTTTGAAACTCAATGATTTGCTTTCTAGTATGCTTGAAGTATTATTGTTTTTATGTCAATTTGAACTTTTGTTTTGAATCATATGGATCTGAATATTCATGCCACAATAAAGAAGATTGAATTGATAAATATGTTTTGTAGCATTCCACATCAAAAATTATATTGTTATCATTTACCTACTCGAGGACGAGCAAGAATTAAGCTTGGGGATGCTTGATACGTCTCCAACGTATCTATAATTTTTATCGTTCCATGCTATTATATTATCTGTTTTGGATGTTTTATATGCATTAATATACTATTTTATATTATTTTTGTGACTAACTTATTAATCTAGAGCTCAGTGCCAGTTTTAGTTTTTTTGTTGTTTTTGAGTTTCGTAGAGAAGGAATATCAAACGGAGTCCAAACGGAATGAAACTTTACGATGATTTTTCTTGGATCGGAAGACACCCCGGAGACTTGAGAACCAAGTTAGAAGATCCACGAGGTGGCGACAAGGGGGAGGGAGCGCCCTAGGGGGCTGGGTGCGCCCCCTGCCTTGTGGGCCCCTCATGACCCCCCTAACCTAGCTCTTACTCCTATGTATTCTCATATATTCCAGAACCATCAGAACAAGCCACGAAACCACTTTTCCGCCACCTCAACCTTCTATACCCGTGAGATCCCATCTTTGGGCCTTTTCCGGCATCCTGCCTGAGGGGGATTCGATCATGGAGGGCTTCTACATCAACTCTATTGCCCTTCCGATGAAGCGTGAGTACTTTACCATAGACCCACGGGTCCATAGCTAGTAGCTAGATGGCTTCTTCTCTCTCTTTGATTCTCAATACCATGTTCTCCTCGATGTTCTTGGAGATCTATCCGATGTAATCTTCTTTTACGATGTGTTTGTCGAGATCCGATGAATTGTGGATTTATGAACATTATTTGAATCTTCTCTGAATTCTTATATGCATGATTTGATATCCTTGTAAGTCTCTTCGAATTATCGATTTGGTTTGGCCAACTAGATTGGTTTTTCTTGCAATGGGAGAAGTACTTGGCTTTGGGTTCAATTTTGTTGTGTCCTCACCCAGTGACAAAGTAGGGGTAGCGAGGCCCGTATTGTGCTGTTGCCATCGAGGGTAAAAAGATGGGGTTTACTCCATTCTTCATGAACTTAATACTCTAGATGCAGGAAAGAGTCGGTAGATGTGTGGAGTAATAGTAGTAGATGCAGGCAGGAATCGGTCTACTTGATACGGACGTGATGCCTATATTACATAATCATTGCCTTGGATATCATCCTAACTTTGTGCTTTTCTTTCAATTGCTCGACAGTAATTTGTTCACCCACCGTATTATTTACTATCATGGGAGAAGCGTCTATTGAAACCTATGGCCCTCGGGTCTATTTTCTATATTAGTTTTCGATCTACTATTTTGCAATCTTTTACTTTAAGATCTATAAATCAAAAACCCAAAATATTTTATCTTTTATTTGTCTTTCTTTATCAGATCTCACTTTTGCAAATAACCGTGAAGGGATTGACAACCCCTTTATAGCGTTGGGTGCAAGTTTTTGATTGTTTGTGCAGGTATTGTCGATTGTGCTTTCTTCTCCTACTGGATTGATACCTTGGTTCTTAAACTGAGGGAAATACTTATCTCTACTTTGCTGCATCACCCTTTCCTCTTCAAGAGAAAAACCAACGCAAGATCAAGAAGTAGTAAGAGCCACCCCAAATACTTATTCCGCCGCCACATGTTTATGTTCTTCTGCCATCCAATCTGAGTCCTTGCCTGGTACTATGCCGAAGGGGGAATCGATCATGGAGGGCTTCTTCATCATCCTTGCTGCCTTTTGATGATGTGTGAGTAGTTTACCACAGACCTACGGGTCCATAGCTAGTAGCTAGATGGTTTCTTCTCTTTTTTTGATCTTCAATACAATGTTCTCCTCGATGTTCTTGGAGATCTATTCGATGTAATCTTCTTTTACGGTGTATTTGTTGCCATATGTTGAATTGTGGGTTTATGATCAAATTATTTATGAAATATTAATTGAGTCTTCTCTTAATTCTTTTATGCATGATTATTATGGCTTTGTATTTCGCTCTGATCTATCCGTGTGGTTTGGCCAACTAGATTGATTTAACTTGCAGTGGGAGAGGTGCTTTATAATGGGTTCAATCTTGCGGTGCTCTATATCCTAGTGACAGCAAGGGACACGAAATGTATTCGTATTGTTGACATTAAGGGTAAAACAATGGGGTTTATTCATATTGGTTGAGTTTACTTTGTCTACATCATATTATCTTGCTTAAGGCGTTACTCTGTTTCTTATGAACTTAATACTCTAGATGCATGCTGGATAGCTGTCAATGGTTGGTGTAATAGTAGTAGATGCAGGCTAGATTCAGTCTACTTGTCTCAGACTTGATGCCTATATACGTGATCATTGCCTTAAATATCTTCATAACTATGCCCTTTTCTATCAATTGTCCAACAATAATTTGTTTACCCACCGTACGCTTTTTGTTCGAGAGAGAAGCCTCTAGTGAAAACTATCACCCTAGGTCTACTTTTATCATATATCAAAATCCAAAAATACCTTGCTGCAGTTTTTTTACCGTTATTATGTTTTCTGTTTTATCTATCTATCTACCATTATCAAATTTGATCCTTGCGAATAACTACCAAGGGGATTGACAACCCCCATGATCGCGTTGGGTGCAAGTATTTGCTCTTTTGTGTATAGGTGATGTTCAAGAGGTTGCGTGTTGTTCTCCTACTAGATTGATAAACTTGGTTCTTAACTGAGGGAAATATGCAACGGCGTAGCCAGGATTGGCGGACGCCCCGGGCCAAAAATGAAGGGCCAATTTTTTTCTCAAAAGCTACCACAGTTTTAAGACATACCAAAGGTAATGCTCATTTGCAATTGATCAAAATCCAAAGACAATATTCAATAGTGCTTCATCTGATAATGTAACACATAATAAAAGACAATATAAAGGGTAAATAATACAAAGGAGGGTACCAAATCGAAGGTTTGTTTGATTTTAGCTTCCTGCGGTTACATCTTCAATAGAGCAAAAACATATAATTTGAAGCATTAAGTTAAGATACCCTACTGTCTTCTTTGTTCTTTCTCAAACTGAAAGGTTAGGATTTGGGAGTGGCTGCACTGGGCAGAGAGCAAAAACCTGGCCGGATGGCCGGACGGTAGCGGGAAGCCGGAGGGATGACGAGGACGCCGGACGAGCAGTCGGTGTGGCGTCACTGTACCTGGATGGCTGGACGAGAGGCCGAGCTAGGTTGCCGGACGAGCGGCGGGGGTGCAGCCGTGAACGCGAGGTCGTCGGACAAGCAGATGGCAAGGGTCGACGCCTCACCGGACGAGCAGATGGACGGGGTGGCTGAGCGGCGGCCGGTGGATGGCTTCTTCTCTCCTGCTCGAACGACGGCTGGTTGCCTGCTCGATCTTTGGCTCGATGCGTAGGGTTCGATCTGGTTACGAGGGGAAGTGTTGGGCTGGGCCGCGCCTAAGCCCCGGGCCACTTCTGAAAACTTCTAAAATATAGGCTTATTTTTTTCCCACGCCCCGAGCCATGGCCCTGGTGGCCTGGGCCCCAGCTACGCCTTTGGAAATATGTATCTCTAATGTAGCATCATCCTCTCCTCTTCGAGGGAATCCCAACATAACTCACAAGTAGCAGGAAGAATTTCTAGTGCCGCTGCTGGGAAGACATCACCAAAACATATCAAGTAACTTCACATAAACTATCATCTACTTGTATTTACTTTAATTTGCCATTTCCCTCTCATTTTAATCTCCCCCACTTCTAAAACGTTTTCACAAAAACACAAAAATATTTCCGTTTGCCTTTTTGCTCGTTTGCTTGCCTAAAGTTGTTACCATGTTTGAATTTGAGAAATTTATCATTGAAAGTGCTAGCGAAGATAGTACTAGTGAGTATCTTGAGGAGAAACTTATTTTTTTTTATTAATCATGATCCTTCAGAATGCAAGACCCCCAAAAATTTTAAAACTAAAATATATCATGTGGGTAGTGGGAACATTAGTGGGAAGAATATTATTCAAGAATTCTTTGATTCCACGGGAGTGATACCCACAATTAGAGGATCTATTGTTGACAAAACAAATTGCTATGTGTATGCTATTGCCATGCTTGTGGTTAAGTTAGAAAGAATTTTCTTTTGCATATTCATCCGGAACTACAAAAGATATTCTATGAACTTCCAAACATTCATGATCACAAAATTAAGAAGATTGCTACTATTATCCTTATGCATAAATTGACTATATAATCCAAGAAGGTAGAGAAATCTTTGCTCACAATAGGATAAAGTTTGAGAATCCTCCAATAGAAGAAATTATCCATGATGAAGATACTATACGTAGTTTGGAATCTAAAGACTACTTTGCATATAGTGAGAATCTTAGGAGGTCCTTATGCTGAAATTATTAAAACTTTGTACCACCATACTTGTGATAAATTAGAGTGGATTAATAAAGGAATTTATGAAGGGTTTAGTAATGAATGGTTTGAGGAGATGGCTAGGAAACCTATTGATGATGAAATACATGTTTTATATGAAGATATTTATGGTGATGATTCGGAATTTGGAATAACGAATGTTAAAATTACCGAGCAAAGTCCTTTTAATAGTTTGAGCTCGCCCACTAGGAAATAAGAACATGGGAAGGGAGACTTATTAAGAATAGTTTTGGATGATTTTATTAAAAAGGACTTGGGAATGAAACATGACAACACTTGAAACTATGCATTATGCCTAGCTAGGGGCGTAAAACAATAGCACTTGTTGGGCGAAAACCCAATAGTTATCTTTATTTTTCCTTTTTGTTTTCTGCTTTTGAGTGTACACACAATTATGGTTCTGTTTTTTGTTTCAATTAGTGTTTGTGCCAAGTAAAGCCGTTGGGATGATTTGGTTGATAGTTAATTCGATTCTATGAGAAAAACAGAAACTTTTGCGTTCAATCCAGAAAAATCTAAAAATCACTCGAATGTGCTTTTGATCTGATTTTTTTTAAATATTTATATACAAATTTCTCACGTTGTACTAATTATTCAGAATTTTCGGAGTTCCATAAGTATGGCCATTGTTCGAATCTTTGCATATTGTTCTGTTTTTGACAATTCTGTTTTCGCTGCATATTTTACTTGTTTTGATGAATCTATGGATTGTATCGGGGGGTATAAGTCATGGTGAAGTTAGAATACAATAGTTATTATGCAATAATAAAATATGAATGGGTTTACAACAGTACCCAAAGTTTAAGATTTGCTTGTTATACTAACGGATCTCACGCGTTTTTTGTTGAGTTTTCTGTCACTACTGCAGGATGCTGCTAATGCGACACTACGATCAGAGACCTTTCGACAAAACTATGTGCGATGCAATAATCGCAAACGATGGTGTAAAAAACCCGTCAAAAAAGATGCAAAACATTTGCGATGACGGATGCATCAAACACGGTTCAGATTTTAGTTGCGTGTGCGATGAAGGGCATACGGTTCAGTTCAATTAACTGTTAGTGATGAGGAGGAACAAAAGAAACGGTCAACCAAATGAAGGTGTGTGCGATATACAACATACGGTTCACTCGGATGAATTGTTTGTGATTAGGTAACACAAAAGAAACGGTCAGCCAGATCAAGGTGTGTGAGATATACGACATGTTGTTCACTCGGATAAACTGTTTGCGTTGAGACAAGAGAACAGAAATGGTTCAATATAACAAGATGTGTGTGCTACGCGGCAAACATGTCTGTAATCATAAATGTGTGCGAAGACCGATAATAACACAGACGATTGCTGCTAATAAGACGTGTGTGTTGTGCGATGAGATTGCATACATAACAACAACATGTGCGATGAGGTTCATCCAGTTGCCGCATCCCGACCCCGTGCCAAGATACGGGACATGTTATGTTGGCATCATGCTTCATCTTTTCGTAGTATGGGTCGATGATGGCCGAGGCGAGTTCAGTCGGGGAGTCCTTCGTGCTACCCCAGACCCTGTAGTGCTCACGGATTTTGACAAGGTTCTTGTAGGCCAAGCCTGTAACCCTGAGCGCTTGTACATCATCGGTGGTTTCCACCATAGCGAACTTGTAGTCAGTGCTATTGACAAACCTGGTGAAACGATCAGAAGGCTCTGTGGCCATGCAGTAGTGGTAGATGAGGACATGATGGCGCACGCACAACTGGACGACAACAACCTTCTGATCTATGTTGGGACGACCGACGGTGTACTAGAGGTCGATGCCGACCACCTTGTACTTGTCTCGAGCAAGAAACTGCTCAACGGTGTTGATGTAGTCGTCCACCATGCCCGGGTCGATAGTGTACACCACCGAGAGATCCGTCTCCCTCGTGTGGGTCTCCACTTTATGCTCGCCGAAATCCATTGGAGCGTCGCTAGACCTCCCCTCTCTATGTGTCGTTGTGGGTGTGCTTGTTGTGTTGTGGGCGCAATCGAAAGGTTGAAGAGACTAAGGTTATAAAGGCCACGGGAATAAAAGGGGAAGCCGGGCGGCCTGTAATATTGTCACACATGGTAGTTCTAATTTGCAGCGCTTAACTCCATCGTGTCGCACATAACTACATCGCGTGGCAACGCGCGCGGTGCAACCGCATGCATATGGGGCCCCCGACGTGATCGTGCGCAGGCCCAACTGCTGACAGAGCGCATGCGGAGGGACGCGAGCAGAGCACTTCGCGGTCACCTCAACGGCGAGCAACCATATATATATGCATATAGTAGTTGAACATGCAAGGAAAAGCTGTCCACAAGCCGAGCACGCCGACAGATGTGAGGAGAGCGCGCCGCGGCGCCTAACGGCGATCACAGCGTGTTGCGGCGCCTAACAGCAAGCAGAGCTTGCCGAGGGACGCGAGCAGAGGCCGACACAGTGGTACGTGTCAAATAAGACGAACTGTGCAAGCGATGTCGGAGACATCAAGCATGAATCGGATTAGAGTTGCGTGTGCGATAGGTGGCATACAATTGATCCATCTGAGTTGTTTGTGATGGAATAAGCCGTTTGTGTTGTGGGCAAACGCTTGCTGGTATATAACCATAAATTTACCCAACAAAATTTTAATGCATATTACATAAATTATATAACTGGAAACAATGTTCAAATACGAATCCAACGATATAATCTTTGGCGACATGCATTCGTATTTTATTAGTTAAATCCTACTTATAAACCAGGACGGGGTATAGTAGGTAATTAAATCGCAAATATTTTTTTATTAACCGTATGTGTACGTGTCCTTTCGTCCTCCTCTCGCACGTCTTGTCACCTTGCTGCCGCAGACGGCTTCGAGCACAAGCTTGAGTAGCACTTGGGGGCGTTCTTTTGGCCAAACGGTGGTGAGCCCGTTCCAGTGAAACCACGCAGGTTCCGGCGCAAGCTTCCCACCCGACTCGGTGAAATCCCCAAAATGCCAATGCTTACCAGCCTACTATATAAACCCTCACGGCTGGCGAGTCCTTCATCGTATTTTCCCCTCCCTCCATGTAGCTTATCTCATCTGCTTCTCCCACAATTGCCAATGGCACCGGTCCATCATCGTCACTCAGCCACTCCGCCGTCATCAAAGGACAGCTCCAGCTGGGAGGCTACATCGCGGCAGCGGTGCAGTACCAGCATAGTGTAGTGCGCGTGGTGTCCCCTGTTGGGTGTTCGTCGAAGACCCACCACACGCTCCACCATCGCTGTCCGTCGGAAGCTATTGCCGGCCGCCGTTACCACCACACCACCGTCAAAAGCCAAGGCCATCGCCCGCTCTGCCGCCATGGCCCGAAGGCGGGAGGTGGCCGTCGTGGCCGCCACCCCACTACCGGCCACCGCGGCCATCACCCGCTCCGCCACCGCGGCCCAAAGGCGGGAGGTGGTGGTCGTGGCCGCCAGCCCACCGTCGACCATCGGGATCATCACCCGCTCCTCCACCGCCGCCTGAAGGAGGGAGGCGGAGGTGGAGGCCCGCAAATGCGTCAGCGACCTTGCGCGCTACATCAAGTTCCCGCGGGAGGAGGAGGAGCGCCTCGTCGAGCACGCAAAGAGCCTTACCACAGCCGTGGCCGCAACACACGCCGACATAGATGTGAGGAATCAGGAGATGTATGAGAAGTCCGTCCGCTTCGAGAGGGGTCGTCTGAAGGGACAGAGGGCGTTCGAGGTGAGCGTCGCTGAAGGTGCAACAGCGGCAGGCACCGTATTGCAGTTGTCCAGGTCGTCGGTAGGCTCCTCCTCCTCTGCCTCTTACTGAGCGTGCTCGGCAGAGGAGAGGCTGCCGGAAGTAGTACAAAGCCCCTGCGTAGTAGTAGTATTTAGGGGCTATTTTGTTCAGTTCATCTGACTATAGATATGGTGGAACTGTACAACGTACTTAAAATTAGCTAGTATATATAGTTGAACTAGCTATTTGAGTACGTGGTTGGCAACAATTGGGGAAATGTTTGGTCAGTTCAGCCGTCGAGTTGAACTATTTGTATAAAGAACGACTGCTTAATCTATGAATGAAATCTATGCTTAATTACTAAATTTTAGTTGCAAAAATTAGATAGTGCTAGTGATTTTTAGCTGCATATTTTGACAAATCACAATGTTACAAGGATTGACAAATGGCAATGTTACTAGATCAACAAATGTCAATCTTTCCAGTTTGACAAATGGTAATATACCCAATATGACATATGCAAATCTTATCAAATTGTCTGTACGTGGTTGCACACGGGTCATCCAAAAAAAAACGTTTGCGTTTAAGGGAGGTACGGATCCTGCTTGCCAAATTTTCTCTTAGCTTAGCGCCGAATTGTCGCTTTGCATACCTTATTCAATCTGAACCGTTTCCCTTGAAGAGATGCACAAATCCTGCGCGATGAATTTTCCCTTGGCTTACTGCGGAATACCATAGCTCTCACTTTACATACAGGTGCTCTATCTAAAACGTTTGCGATGAAGAGCTGCACAAATCCTCCTCGGCACATTTTCCTTGGCTTACTGGAGAAGCTGTCGGTTTACATACATGTGTTCTATCTAAAACATTTGCGATGTTAGAGTGGCAGCTATTTGTTTCAAAATGCCTTTGTTGGCTGTTATTCGAGTGCGCCTTTTCTCAAAATGGACACGAAAAATACCACAACATGTCGTGTGCCATTCCATGGTAGCATGCCAAGTTTCATTAATTTCAGACGAGTTTTGGTTTTACTAGAATTTTAAAATAAAGTATCTGAATGTTTTGCCGGCAATCAACAACGCCCTGGTGTTTGAAATTCATTCCCATTTCTTGCATGTGACCTAAGCATGCACCCAAGGACACAAATTTGACTTTTCAACCAATTTATATGCACTGGAGCATGTGCATGTAGTTCAAATTTGAATTATGCACATAAAATGCCTAGAAAACCCAGTTAATGTATAAAAATGTCCAAACGAACCCTGAAAAATTCCTAAATTTAATACAACACTCCTGTTGTTCTATGCTGACAGCAGGATTTTTTTGAAAGCAATAAGAGGGAACGGATATCATTTCATCCCCAAAGGTAGCACGTTCCCTACCGAAAAAACCAGGCTTGTTGAGAGAAGCTCTGGTATGTGAGAAGCTTATACCCAAACCTGCCCCAAACGACAAAACTTTTACCGCAGCATGTTGATGCTGCTCCATGATAGCATGCCAAGTGTCATGAATTTTAGACGAGTTTTGGATTTACTAGAATTTAAAAACCAGGTATCTCATGCCAAGTGACGGTGCCCTGGTGTTTGAAATTCATTCCCATTTCTTGCATGGGACCTAAGCATGCACGCAAGGACACAAATTTGTTTTTTCAACCAATTTATATATACTCGAGCATGTGCATGTAGTTCAAATTTGTATTATGCAGATAAAATGCCTAGAAAACCAAGTTAATGTATAAAAATATCCAAACGAACCCCGAAAATTTCCAAAATTTAACACAACACTCATGTTGTTCTATGTTGACACTAATTTTTGTGAAAGCAATAAGAGGCAACGTATATCATTTCGTCCCCAAAGGTGGCACGTTCCCTACCGAAACCATCAGGCTTGTTATGAGAAGCTCTGGTTTGTGAGAAGCATATACCCAAACCTTCCCCAAGTGGGACTGAAAAATTACCACGGCATGTTGATGCCGCTCCTTGATAGCATGCCAAGTTTCAGGAATTTTGGACGAGTTTTGGATTTACTGGAATTTAAAAACTAGGTATCTCAATTTTTGCGACCGAGTGACGGTGCCCTGGTGTTTGAAATCCATTCCCATTTCTTGCATGAGACCTAAGCATGCACCCAAGGACACATATTTGATTTTTCAACCAATTTATATACACTAGATCATGTGCATGTAGTTCAAATTTGAATTATGCACATAAAATACCTAGAAAACCCAGTTAATGTATAAAAATGTCCAAACAAACCCCGAAAAATTCCAAAATTTAACACAACACTCCTGTTGTTCTATGTTGACACTAGAAATTTTTTGAAAGCAATAAGAGGCAATAAATATCGTTTCGTCCCCAAAGGTGGCACGTTCCCTACCGAAACCATCAGGCTTGTTATGAGAAGCTCTGGTTTGTGAGAAGCTTATAACCAAACCTACTCCAAATGGGACAAATTTTTTACCACGACATATTGATGCCGCTCCATCATAGCATGCAAAGTTTCATGAATTTCAGACGAATTTTGGATTTACTAGAATTTAAAAACAAGGTATCTCAATGTTTGCGGCCGAGTGACGGTGCCCTAGTATTTGAAATTCATTCCATTTCTTGCATGGGACCTAAGCATGCACCCAAGGACACATATTTGGAATTTTTAACCAATTTATATGCACTGGAGCATGTGCATGTAGTTCAAATTTGAATTATGCACATAAAATGCCTAGAAAACCCAGTTAATGTATAAAAATGTCCAAACGAACCCCGAAATTTTTCAAAATTTAAAATAACACTCATGTTGTTCTATGTTGATAGTAGAAAAAAATTGAAAGCAATAAGAGGCAACATATATCGTTTCATCCCCAAAGGTGGCACGTTCCCTACCGAAACCATCAGGCTTGTTGCAAGAAGCCCTGGTTTGTGAGAAGCTTATACCCGAACCTGCCGCAAATGGGACAAAAATTTTACCACGGCACGTTGATGCCGCTCCATGATAGCCTGCCAAGTTTCATGAATTTCAGACGAATTTTGGATTTACTAGAATTTAAAAACTAGGTATCTCAATTTTTGTGACCGAGTGACGGTGCCCTAGTGTTTGAAATTCATTACCATTTCTTGCATGGGACCTAAGCATGCACCCAAGGACACATATTTGATTTTTCAACCAATTTATATGCGCTGGAGCATGTGCATGTAGTTCAAATTTGAATTATGCACATAAAATGCCTAGAAAACCCAGTTAATGTATAAAAATGTACAAACGAACCCTGAAAAATTCCTAAATTTAATACAACACTCCTGTTGTTCTATGCTGACAGCAGAATTTTTTTGAAAGCAATAAGAGGGAACGGATATCATTTCATCCCCAAAGGTAGCACGTTCCCTACCAAAAAAACCAAGCTTGTTGAGAGAAGCTCTGGTATGTGAGAAGCTTATACCCAAACCTGCCCAAATGACAAAACTTTTACCGCAACATGTTGATGCTGCTCCATGATAGCATGCCAAGTGTCATGAATTTCAGACGAGTTCTGGATTTACTAGAATTTAAAAACCAGGTATCTCATGCCGAGTGACGGTGCCCTGGTGTTTGAAATTCATTCCCATTTCTTGCATGGGACCTAAGCATGCACGCAAGGACACAAATTTGTTTTTTCAACCAATTTATATATACTGGAGCATGTGCATGTAGTTCAAATTTTGTATTATGCAGATAAAATACCTAGAAAACCAAGTTAATGTATAAAAATATCCAAACGAACCCCGAAAATTTCCAAAATTTAACACAACACTCATGTTGTTCTATGTTGACACTAATTTTTGTGAAAGCAATAAGAGGCAACGTATATCCTTTCGTCCCCAAAGGTGGCACGTTCCCTACCGAAACCATCAGGCTTGTTATGAGAAGCTCTGGTTTGTGAGAAGCTTATACCCAAACCTACCCCAAGTGGGACAGAAAAATTACCACGGCATGTTGATGCCGCTCCTTGATAGCATGCCAAGTTTCAGGAATTTTGGACGAGTTTTGGATTTACTGGAATTTAAAAACTAGGTATCTCAATTTTTGCGACCGAGTGACGGTGCCCTGGTGTTTGAAATCCATTCCCATTTCTTGCATGAGACCTAAGCATGCACCCAAGGACACATATTTGATTTTTCAACCAATTTATATACACTAGATCATGTGCATGTAGTTCAAATTTGAATTATGCACGTAAAATACCTAGAAAACCCAGTTAATGTATAAAAATGTCCAAACAAACCCTGAAAAATTCCAAAATTTAACACAACACTCCTGTTGTTCTATGTTGACACTAGAAATTTTTTGAAAGCAATAAGAGGCAATAAATATCGTTTCGTTCCCAAAGGTGGCACGTTCCCTACCAAAACCATCAGGCTTGTTATGAGAAGCTCTGGTTTGTGAGAAGCTTATAACCAAACCTACTCCAAATGGGACAAATTTTTTACCATGACATATTGATGCCGCTCCATCATAGCATGCCAAGTTTCATGAATTTCAGACGAATTTTGGATTTACTAGAATTAAAAAACAAGGTATCTCAATGTTTGCGGCCGAGTGACGGTGCCCTAGTATTTGAAATTCATTCCATTTCTTGCATGGGACCTAAGCATGCACCCAAGGACACATATTTGGAATTTTTAACCAATTTATATGCACTGGAGCATGTGCATGTAGTTCAAATTTGAATTATGCACATAAAATGCCTAGAAAACCCAGTTAATGTATAAAAATGTCCAAACGAACCCCGAAATTTTCCAAAATTTAAAATAACACTCATGTTGTTCTATGTTGATAGTAGAAAAAAATTGAAAGCAATAAGAGGCAACATATATCGTTTCATCCCCAAAGGTGGCACGTTCCCTACCGAAACCATCAGGCTTGTTGCGAGAAGCCCTGGTTTGTGAGAAGCTTATACCCGAACCTGCCGCAAATGGGACAAAAAATTTACCACGGCACGTTGATGCCGCTCCATGATAGCATGCCAAGTTTCATGAATTTCAGACGAATTTTGGATTTACTAGAATTTAAAAACTAGGTATCTCAATTTTTGTGACCGAGTGACGGTGCCCTAGTGTTTGAAATTCATTACCATTTCTTGCATGGGACCTAAGCATGCACCCAAGGACACAGATTTGATTTTTCAACCAATTTATATGCGCTGGAGCATGTGCATGTAGTTCAAATTTGAATTATGCACATAAAATGCCTAGAAAACCCAGTTAATTTATAAAAATGTCCAAACGAACCCTGAAAAATTCCTAAATTTAATACAACACTCCTGTTGTTCTATGCTGACAGCAGAATTTTTTTGAAAGCAATAAGAGGGAACGGATATCATTTCATCCCCAAAGGTAGCACGTTCCCTACCGAAAAAACCAGGCTTGTTGAGAGAAGCTCTGGTATGTGAGAAGCTTATACCCAAACCTGCCCCAAACGACAAAACTTTTACCGCAGCATGTTGATGCTGCTCCATGATAGCATGCCAAGTGTCATGAATTTCAGACGAGTTCTGGATTTACTAGAATTTAAAAACCAGGTATCTCATGCCGAGTGACGGTGCCCTAGTGTTTGAAATTCATTCCCATTTCTTGCATGGGACCTAAGCATGCACGCAAGGACACAAATTTGTTTTTTCAACCAATTTATATATACTGGAGCATGTGCATGTAGTTCAAATTTGTATTATGCAGATAAAATGCCTAGAAAACCAAGTTAATGTATAAAAATATCCGAACGAACCCCGAAAAATTCCAAAATTTAACACAACACTCATGTTGTTCTATGTTGACACTAATTTTTGTGAAAGCAATAAGAGGCAACGTATATCATTTCGTCCCCAAAGGTGGCACGTTCCCTACCGAAACCATAAGGCTTGTTATGAGAAGCTCTGGTTTGTGAGAAGCTTATACCCAAACCTGCCCCAAGTGGGACAGGAAAATTACCACGACATGTTGATGCCACTCCTTGATAGCATGCCAAGTTTCAGGAATTTTGGACGAGTTTTGGATTTACTGGAATTTAAAAACTAGGTATCTCAATTTTTGCGACCGAGTGACGGTGCCCTGGTGTTTGAAATCCATTCCCATTTCTTGCATGAGACCTAAGCATGCACCCAAGGACACATATTTGATTTTTCAACCAATTTATATACACTAGATCATGTGCATGTAGTTCAAATTTGAATTATGCACGAAAAATACCTAGAAAACCCAATTAATGTATAAAAATGTCCAAACAAACCCCGAAAAATTCCAAAATTTAACACAACACTCCTGTTGTTCTATGTTGACACTAGAAATTTTTTGAAAGCAATAAGAGGCAATAAATATCGTTTCGTCCCCAAAGGTGGCACGTTCCCTACCGAAACCATCGGGCTTGTTATGAGAATCTCTGGTTTGTGAGAAGCTTATAACCAAACCTACTCCAAATGGGACAAATTTTTTACCACGACATATTATGCCGCTCCATCATAGCATGCCAAGTTTCATGAATTTCAGACGAATTTTGGATTTACTAGAATTTAAAAACAAGGTATCTCAATGTTTGCGGCCGAGTGACGGTGCCCTAGTATTTGAAATTCATTCCATTTCTTGCATGGGACCTAAGCATGCAGCCAAGGACACATATTTGGAATTTTTAACCAATTTATATGCACTGGAGCATGTGCATGTAGTTCAAATTTGAATTATGCACATAAAATGCCTAGAAAACCCTGTTAATGTATAAAAATGTCCAAACGAACCCCGAAATTTTCTAAAATTTAAAATAACACTCATGTTGTTCTATGTTGATAGTAGAAAAAAATTGAAAGCAATAAGAGGCAACATATATCGTTTCATCCCCAAAGGTGGCACGTTCCCTACCGAAACCATCAGGCTTGTTGTGAGAAGCCCTGGTTTGTGAGAAGCTTATACCCGAACCTGCCGCAAATGGGACAAAAAATTTACCACGGCACGTTTATGCCGCTCCATGATAGCATGCCAAGTTTCATGAATTTCAGACGAATTTTGGATTTACTAGAATTTAAAAACTAGGTATCTCAATTTTTGTGACCGAGTGACGGTGCCCTAGTGTTTGAAATTCATTACCATTTCTTGCATGGGACCTAAGCATGCACCCAAGGACACATATTTGACTTTTCAACCAATTTATATGCACTGGATCATGTGCATGTAGTTCAAATTTGAATTATGCACATAAAATGCCTAGAAAACCCAGTTAATGTATAAAAATGTCCAAACGAACCCCGAAAAATTCCAAATTTTAACACAACACTCCTGTTGTTCTATGTTGACTCTAGAATATTTTTTGAAAGCAATAACAAGCAACGAATATCGTTTCATCCCCAAAGGTGGCACGTTCCCTACCGAAACCATCAGGCTTGTTGTGAGAAGCTCTGGTTTGTGAGAAGCTTATACCCAAACCAGCCCCATGTGGGACAAAAAAAATTCAACCCAGCATGTTGATGTCGTTCCATGATAGCATGCCAAGGTTCATGAATTTTAGACGAGTTTTGTATTTACTAGAATTACAAAAGCAAGCACCTCAATGTTTGGCAGAGAGCCATGGTGGCGTGGTGTTTGAAATTCATCCCCATTTCTTGAATGGGACATAAGCATCAACTCATGGATACATATATCATTTTACAACCCATTTTATTGCACCGGCGCATGTCATGTAGTTTTATTTTGAACTGTGCACCTGAAATGCCTAGAATACCAAGTTAATATATTAAAATGTCCAAACGAACCCTAAATAATCCCATTTTTTTACGACACACCTATAGTTTCATGTTCACTGCAGATAAAAGTTCTAGCAATTCAAACACCATCCTTTGCAGCTGTGACCCCGTTATGTAATTCAGATCAAGATGAAAAATAAGTAGATCGCACAAAGTTTATTATCACCAACCGTGTGAGATGTAGTACAAAATATCCTGGAGTATCGTCGGTGTATATATAGTACGCATACGGATTACGCGAGAAGGTGCATCGGCTACAGTCCACAGCCGGCGTGTCAAGCACACTAGCTCGCTCCCCAAATATCACTTCACTTTTCAATCGTCGCCGGTGAAAGATGGAGACGTGGACCCGCTTCGTGAGGGTAACTTCGGCGGCCCACTCCGGCGAGAGCGTGGTAGGAGCTGTCAGGCGCGTGCTAGCAAGCTTCGTGAGTGCGACCGCAATCTGCGTCCGGGTGGTCAAGGCAGCCCAAACTGGCGCTATTGCTTCTCAGGTGGCAGCAGCAACATCTGCCTTGGGGATGGCAACTGGCGAGAGTGGCCAACAGTTGTCCGTTCCGCAGCGGCGGCCTTAGCCCTGTTGGAGGCCGCCCACGACCATGTCGAGGCCACCTATGCCCAGCTCATGGCGGTCACCACATAAATCGAATGAAGCTTCTCCAACAACAGTCGACAACCCACGACTGAAGACTTAGCAATCGCCGAGAGCGTTCGAGTAGCCATCTATACCTGTGCGGCATACCTTGCCAGGACGGAGCCCGCCCAAGCCAAGATCACGGCCACCCACGCCAACCTCGTGGCGGCCTATTCCAAAGATATGGCGGACGCGGATAGTGAGATGCTTGCCTAGTATGGTGCGATGGATTCCATGGAGCCCCTTCCCCAGGAGATCGTCGGGCGCGAGCTAGACATGGAGGAGGCGGCGAAGATCGACAAGCACCAGCCGTAGTAGTACTCTTTGTTTTGTTTAATTAAGAGTGCCAGTATTTAATTTGTTAGAGTAAAGTTTAGGTTAGCTAGCTCTGTTTAATTTCTGAAATTGCTCGATTAAGAAGTGTGGGTGTGATGTAGTCTAGTTTGAGTACGCAAATTATGCAATGACATGGATGACCACCGTAACTAGGGAAATTCGACCCAAAATTTTTGACGTTCAAACTCATCAGACACGGGTTAAGCTATTTGAATCGTTTGCGATGTTCACATATCGTACTTAGTCCTAAATAAGGGATCGTGTCTGATGACACTTTGCGCGCTGATGTCTACACACGCTTCTACTCTTGTAGACTATGTTGGGCCTCCAAGCGCAGAGGTTTGTAGGACAGCAGCAATTTCCCTCAAGTGGATGACCTAAGGTTTATCGAACTTAGGGAAGTAGAGGTTGAAGATGGTCTCTCTCAAGCAACCCTACAACTAAGATACAAGAATTCTCTTGTGTCCCCAACACACCTAATACAACTAGGAGTTGTATAAGTGCACTAGTTCGGCGAAGAGATGTTAAATGGCAAGTGATATGGATGGCAAAACAAAGTAATATAAATCTGTAATAAAAAGTGCAGCAAGCAAACAAGTGGTAAACGTGAGCACAAATGGTATTGCAATGGTGGAAACAAGGCCTAGGGTTCATACTTTCACTAGTGGCAACTCCCAACAACATTAACATAATCGAATCACATGATATTTCCCATAAAACATGCAAAGGGGACACACTCGGAGGTCATTCCTTCGTGGTCAAGAGAGGACAAGAATTATGTAGGGCTACAAAAGCACACCTCAAAGTTCGTAGTTCTCAATCTAAGGATTTCCCAATGTCACCGCGGCCATCCAAAGAGAGTCCCACAATCACCACAACATATCTAAAGGATAGTCAAAGACAAGCACCAAGAGACTCTCAATCTTCAATCAACACACAAGAGAGGAAATCACTCATGAAAATACTTTTCTAATCCATGTCCAATAGACTGCTGTCACCTTGGTCTCGGGGATTATACTAGATAAAGACAAGTGAGTACATCAATCCAATACATAGAGGAAGGGGAAATATCATGGGATCACCCTAGATTAACATAGCCTATGATCACAACGAAGATCACATCATGGGAGAGAGAATTGACCACATAGCTACTGGTAAGAACCTCAGCCCCGAGGAGGAACTACTCCCGCATCATGGAGGGAGGAAGCAACGTCGATGGAGATGAATCCGGGGGCACTTCCCCGTCCCGGCAGGGTGCCGGCGCAGGAATTCTGGTCCCCCGAAGCTTGATGGCGATGGCGGCGGAGATCGGAATCGCGTCTGGAGAAAAGGGTTCCGGGATCAGGGTTTCCTCGACACGCTTTAAATATATGCCAAAGGGGGGCACCAGACGGGGCTCGGAGGGCCCAGGCGCCCCCCCCGGCGCGGCCCAGGGGGGGCGCGCCGCCAGGGCGCCTGGGGCCCTGGTGGCCCCCCGGCTGTACTTCGGGCGCAAGGTAGGTTCTAGAACGCTGATTTTTTATATAATTTTTCTGGATTTTTCCTGACAGTTCTCGTAATGTGAAAACCTGAAATACAAAAACAGCCGAAAACAGAAACTGGCACTGGGGTGCACTGGATTAGTAGGTTAGTCCAAATATGATCAAAAGTGTATGGAAGTGTATGAATATCATAGCAATATCACCCAAAAGTGGCATGGAGCAAGCAGAAATTATAGATACGTTTTGGACGTATCAACATCCCCAAGCTTAATTCCTGCTCGTCCTCTAGTAGGTAAATGATAACAAGGATAATTTCTGTGGTGACATGCTATTAACCATATAGGACTTTTTCATAGTCATATGACAAAAGCTTACTGAGACAATGATTCTATAGTAATTAAGTTGCCTCATGAGAAAATCACAAAGGACTGAAAGTTTTACAACATGACATTGAAGCATCAAATAGATTTGCAATGAACATGATGTGCAAATATGATAAAGTGATATCTAGCTTGCCCCCTTTAGTGAAGCAAAACATAAATGCAGGGGCACCTTCAAGGTTTAAGTGATGACTAGATACAATGATTTCAAAATAAACGATATCACAATCATGCAAAAGACAATGCTACTTTGGAACAATGCACATTACACTTAGAATGACAATCATGCTCTCAGTAGTTGGTGCTTGAAGAAAGAAGGTGGAGACTCAAAAAGTAAAAGAATGGCTATGTGCTAGAGCTTTTTATTTTGAAAACATAGAAGCAATTTTGTCAACGGTAGTAGTACTTCATATGTGTCATGCATAAGACATCCTATAAGTTGCAAGCCTCATGCATCGAATACCAATAGTGCTCGCACCTTGTCCTAATTAGCTCGGATTTCCATGGGTTATCATTGCATTACATATGTTTCAACCAAGTGTCACAAAGGGGTACCTCTATGCCACCTGTACAAAGGTCCAAGGAGATAGATCGCATTTGATTTCTCGTTTTTGATAGATCTCAACTTGAGGACATCCATACCGGGACAACATAGAAAATAGATAATGGACTCCTCTTCAATGCATAAGCATATTCTCATAAGAGATTGAGGATTAATGTCCAAGCTAAAACTTCCACCATGATACATGGCTTTGGTTGGCGGCCCAATGTTCTTCTCTAAAAATATGCATACTCATTCAACCCATGGCAAATCACCCTTACTTCAGACAAGACGAACATGCATAGCAACTCACATGATATTCAACAAAAGTGTGACAGTTGATGGCGTCCCCAGAAACATGGTTACCGCTCAGCAAGCAACTTATAAGAAATAAGATACATAAGCAACATATTCTTTACCACAATAGTTTTTAAGCTACTTTCCCATGAGCTATGTATTGCAAAGTTAGTCTGCTTAGTACAGGTGGAGGTTAGCAAAATACTGGGAGCGACCAACTAAGAGAGCAATGACGGTCATAATCATGCAGAGCGACAAAGCAACATTGAATCAGGCATGGTAGTTATATCGCCACTCAGAAATAAAAGATCATCAAGGCTTGACAGACTTTCTTTACAGTCTTAAATATGCGTGAGCATACGCCAAGTCAATCAAAATAAATTCTTGAAGGAAGATATTACTAAACCATACCACATCATAGGCAAACAAATCAAGTTGGTACTCCAATAACACATTGGTAATCCCCCAGCTATTTGAGACTAACCATAAGAAAACCTGAACTACTAAGCGCCATTATGCACGTAGCATCCTTATCATAGACATATCAACCAATGCAACGGAAGAAAACTCTCTTAATAAGATAAGCATGATAATTAAAGAGAGTTCAAGCAACCAACTAAACAAAAGCTCTTTGAAAAGATAAGCATGAATACTAAGAGCTGAGCATGATAGTAGCTATTAAAAGACAAAGAACACACACAGCAAAGATAGACATGAAAATTATATGTTATGTTCTAGGTAGAAGTGGAGCGTGTTTCTCTCCCACATAAAGAACGCTGAGTTCCGACTCGTTATGAAAAACTAAAAAGAAAACTAAAAGCAAGACGCTCCAAGCATAGCACATAACACATGAAGTGATAAAAATATAGTGGAACGAAAGACGAACTGATAATGTTGATGGAGAAGGGGATGCACGGGGGCATCCCCAAGCTTATACGCTTGAGTCTCCTTGAATATTTCTTGGGGGTGCACGGGGGCATCCCCAAGCTTGAGCGCTTGACACTCCTGAATCTTTTTATCATCTTCCCTCGCACACTTGAAAACTCCCTTCATACATAACTCATCATAATCTGATTAGCGAGGTTAGTACCCTTAATAAAATAATTGTTCCTTGCTGGAAATAAAGATATTCTTGAAGTTCTACTGTTTCTCAAGATTGCCAAAAGGTTTTTGCAAAGAAAAAGCAAGCTCTTGGTTTGCAAAATGAAGGAAAAGCAAAACAGGACATAATCTGTGAAAAACAGAACATCAGGTAGTAATTGATTTGTTCGGGGAACTTCTGCGACTCTAATCAAAAAACTCAGAACAGACGCACGGAAGACAATTATATAGTGCACGCTGTCGAAAAAATTCAGACCAAAAATATGATCTGTTGATTTTATACGAATTTTTCTATCCAAGGACAGAATCTGTTTCCTGGACAGCACCTCACAACTTTTGAACTTTCTTGCAATCAGAGGCTAAACTTGGCACAAAGCTGAAAAATAAAGATACAATGATGTTGCTACAGTAGTAACAAACATCAAGACCACTAAAACTGAAAGTAAACATAACAAGGGTTGTCTCCCTAGAGCTCTTTCTTTATAGCCATAAAGATAGGCTTAAGACTTTAATGATGCTCTCGTAGGAATAAGAGCTGAAGAACAAAAGAGAGCATCAAGAAGCAAATACCAAACACATTTAAGCCTAACATGCTTCCTATGCATAGGAATATTGCAATAGAATAATTCATTGAAGCACAAAGCAACTAGCATAGGAAGGCAAAACAAGCATAACTTCAAAATATTCACCATAAATAGAGGAAACTTCTTATTATTAAGATATTTAGAACCAAGTCTCCCTCTCTCATTATAAATTTCAGTGGCATCATGGATGAACTCAACAATATAAGCATCACGTAAAGCATTGTTACCATGATCCACATGCAAAAAGGTACTCTTACTCTCCACATAAGCATAATCTTTCTCATTGGTAATAGTGGGAGTAGGACTATCATAAACAACTTGAACACTATAGATTACTTGTGTATTAGGAGGGTGGTGTTCAACAAGGGAGTAATTCCCTCCATGATTATGACAAGTTTCATAAGGATAATTTCTCCTTATGTCATAGGTACCTTTATAATCACTATAGGTTGGAGTTATGATATCATCATAGTAGAGAAGAGCATTATCATTGCTAGAAACTATATTTGTAATCATGTTGTCTTTATTCTTACTAGCAAAAGAATTATCAATTATCACATCACTTGTGGGTAAAGGATTTGCAATCCTATCATCCCCAAGCTTATAGCTTCCCATATCATCACTTTCAGAGTTGGTACCAAAAAGATTTTCAAGATCATAAGTAGCATTATCATCATTTTCCCAATCACAATAAGTGACATGCATATCATAATCAAAATCATCTTCAATAGTACCTACGGACGTATCATCAAGATGATAATTAAGGCAATAAACTTCACCTTCTTCTTTAAACTTACAATCGTTATGATAAAAGTTGATGGGAGGAATATGCTCAGGCCAGGTTGATACCCATTCTTCTTCTTTCTTGCTCCTCTTCCTCCTCCTCTTCTTTTTCTTCTTCGTAACCTTAGGAGGGAGTGGTTGGAGATGAAGCTTCTCCACATATCCTGGTTTATCATTAGAAACAATAGGGGAAACTTGGGAGAAACTCTCCTTTTTATTAGCAGAAATATAAGAGACATTTTTATACTTTGGTAAAGTTCCCTCCTTTATAATCTTACCTATGTAATCATTTTCATGGCAATTAACAACACAATAGAGATGGCAATTTTGCAAAGTGTTTTTTATTCCTATGGCATTAACATCTAGCCATGAAGTCTTTTCTGATAACTCTTCACACATCAAAAATAACATAAGCTCATCATAAAGATCAGAGGTGATCATGTTATCACACAACCGATTAACAGTTATGTTTTGAAAGTTCATGCATTGAAAATGAAAGTGACCCTCTATATGGCAAAGTTCACAAGTAAAAGGATAAAGGTCACACAATTCTCTAGCAATTTCATTTAAATCTCTGACCCAAGTGATTGTTCTTTCATGCTTATGTTGCTTACAATACTTCTCTTCTTCAATCATAGGCCTTTCACAAGGTCTATCCACTCCACAAAAATTAACATGCTTATATAAAACTTCATTTTTAGGAATTGGATCATGCATGTTGCAATCATCATGAACAATTTCATTTTCTTTGCAAGTCTCTTTAAAAGGTTTATGATACTTGATCCAATCCTCCTTAGGCATATTAAGATGTGAAGCAAAAGATTTGAGGAAATCAACAAGGAGTTGAGAATCAAGTCCAAACTTAGCACTAAACTTATTAAAACTTGTAGTTTCAACAAAGGACTTAATGCAATTATACTCATAAATTATACCTGACTCTTTACCTTTGTCGATCTCCCAATCTTCAGTGTTGCGTTGAATTCTTTCAAGGAGTTCCCATTTAGCATCAGTCTTTTCGTTTGTGAAAGAACCCATAGAGGAAGCATCGAGCAAATCTTTATCCTGTCGAGAGAGCCTCGCATAGAAATTAGTAATAATCATATCTTTGGGGAGCCCATGGTTAGGACTTTTTAGCATTAAAGTTTTCAGTCTCCCCCAAGCTTGAGCTATGCTCTCTCCGTCATGAGGATAGAAATTATAAACATAATTCCTATTCTTATGGACTTCATGAAGAGGATAAAACTTAGTATAAAAGAGAGACATAAGCTCTTGCCAATCAAGCAAGTGCGAGTTATCGAGAAGCTTATACCAATCTGAAGCCTTATCTATAAGTGATACGGCGAACAATTTCCTCATGACAAACTCCCTTGATACACCTGCAAGCTTAAATAGTGAACATAATTGTGACAGATATAGCAAGTGTTCACCCGGATGTCTGTCTCCTGCATAACGATTAGCCACGACATAATCGATAATACCAGCTGGTATTTTATAGGGCACAATTTCAGTAGGGGGAGGAGCAACCACCACAGGTGTGGGGCGTCTTCCCGCAAGCAACGATCCAATAGCAAGGTTTTCCATAAACATAACAAGTGAAATAAAAACAAGAAACAAAAAGATTTAGTTGCAAGATCTAAAGATATACCTTCAAGCGCTCACCTCCCCGGCAACGGCGCCAGAAATAGCTTGATGTCTACACACACTTCTACTCTTGTAGACTATGTTGGGCCTCCAAGCGCAGAGGTTTGTAGGACAGCAGCAATTTCCCTCAAGTGGATGACCTAAGGTTTATCGAACTCAGGGAAGTAGAGGTTGAAGATGGTCTCTCTCAAGCAACCCTGCAACTAAGATACAAGAAGTCTCTTGTGTCCCCAACACACCTAATACAACTAGGAGTTGTATAGGTGCACTAGTTCGGCGAAGAGATGTTAAATGGCAAGTGATATGGATGGCAAAACAAAGTAATATAAATCTGTAATAAAAAGTGCAGCAAGCAAACAAGTGGTAAACATGAGCACAAATGGTATTGCAATGGTGGAAACAAGGCCTAGGGTTCATACTTTCACTAGTGGCAACTCCCAACAACATTAACATAATCGAATCACATGATATTTCCCATAAAACATGCAAAGGGGACACACTCGGAGGTCATTCCTTCGTGGTCAAGAGAGGACGAGAATTATGTAGGGCTACAAAAGCACACCTCAAAGTTCGTAGTTCTCAATCTAAGGATTTCCCAATGTCACCGCGGCCATCCAAAGAGAGTCCCACAATCACCACAACATATCTAAAGGATAGTCAAAGACAAGCACCAAGAGACTCTCAATCTTCAATCAACACACAAGAGAGGAAATCACTCATGAAAATACTTTTCTAATCCATGTCCAATAGACCGCTGTCACCTTGGTCTCGGGGATTATACTAGATAAAGACAAGTGAGTACATCAATCCAATACATAGGGGAAGGGGAAATATCATGGGATCACCCTAGATTAACATAGCCTATGATCACAACGAAGATCACATCATGGGAGAGAGAATTGACCACATAGCTACTGGTAAGAACCTCAGCCCCGAGGAGGAACTACTCCCGCATCATGGAGGGAGGAAGCAACGTCGATGGAGATGAATCCGGGGGCACTTCCCCGTCCCGGCAGGGTGCCGGCGCAGGAATTCTGGTCCCCCGAAGCTTGATGGCGATGGCGGCGGAGATCGGAATCGCGTCAGGAGAAAAGGGGTCCCGGATCAGGGTTTCCTCGACACGCTTTAAATATATGCCAAAGGGGGGCACCAGACGGGGCTCGGGGGGCCCAGGCGCCCCCCCGGCGCGGCCCAGGGGGGGGGGCGCCGCCAGGGCGTCTGGGGCCCTGGTGGCCCCCCGGCTGTACTTCGGGCGCAAGGTAGGTTCTGGAACGCTGATTTTTTATATAATTTTTCTGGATTTTTCCTGACAGTTCTCGTAATGTGAAAACCTGAAATACAAAAACAGCCGAAAACAGAAACTGGCACTGGGGTGCACTGGATTAGTAGGTTAGTCCAAATATGATCAAAAGTGTATGGAAGTGTATGAATATCATAGAAATATCACCCAAAAGTGGCATGGAGCAAGCAGAAATTATAGATACGTTTTGGACGTATCACGCGCTAGTTTTTTTCAGTGAACCGATTCAAAATTTTTGGCTTCCGCGGAAATATCTACCTCCCCGCCCCTCCCCCTTATCAAAAGCTACATTTCCCCCATTTCCGCCTTCCTTTCCAAGTTGAAAACCTCACTCCTTGCTTGCAGCACCGCCTCCTCGCCGGCGACCCTCCTTCATGCTGCTCGGCCTCGTCTATCCAGGCAGGTAATCCACACCCGACCCCCATCCTCCTTCCACATCCCACATGCCCCGACCGCCGGTGTTACACCTTCCACCCAAATCACCGTCCCCTCCACCAAATAAGCACCGCCCGAAGTCCTGGTGCATGCAGTATAGCCAGGAGCTCAAGGAGAATTTGGCAGCGAAGAAGCAAATTGCGGCCGCACGCGCGGATAAGGTCGCAATGGCTGCCATTCGTGCCGACCCCTAGATTTTGGAGGAGCACCTAGCCGTCGAGGCCTGATACGTCTGCAATGTATCTATAATTTTTATTGTTCCATGCTATTATTTATGATGTTTTGGATGTTTATTGGGCTTTGCTATACACTTTTATATTATTTTTGGGACTAACCTACTAACCCAAAGGCCCAGTCCAGATTGCTGTTTTTTGCCTGTTTTAGGGTTTTACAGAAAAGGAATATCAAACGGAGTCCAAACGGAATGAAACCTTCGGGAGAGATATTTTTGGAGCAAAATACGCACGGGAGACTTGAGAACCGCAGAGTAGGGCTGACGTGGCGTCCACGAGGGTGGAGGGCGCCCCCCCTATAGGGCGCACCCCCTGCCTCGTGGGCACCCCGTCTGGCCCCCGGTGCCCTCCTTCCTCCTATATATACCTACGTACCCCGAAACTACCAGAACAACAGAGAAAACCCTAGTTCCACCGCCGCAACCTTCTGTTCCCGTGAGAACCCATCTTGGGGCCTGTTTCGGAGCTCCGCCGGAGAGGGGATCTACCACGGAGTGCTTCTACATCATCATCATCGCCTCACCATGAGTTGTGAGTAGTTTACCACAGACCTTCGGGTCCATAGCTAGTATCTAGATGGCTTCTTCTCTCTCTTTCGATCTCAATACCAAGTTCTCCTCGGTCTTTGAGGAGATCTATTTGATGTAATCTCCTTTTGTGGTGTGTTTGTCGAGATCCGATGAATTGTGGGTTTATGATCAAGATTATATATGAGAAATATTTGGTTCTTTTTTGAACTCTTTGTGTGTGATTATAATATCCTTGCAAGTCTCTTCGAATTATTGGTTTGGTTTGGCCTACTAGATCTATAGTTCTTGCAATGGGAGAAGTGCTTGGATTTGGGTTCAATCTTGCGATGTCCTTTCCCAGTGACAGTAGGGGCAGCAAGGCATGTATTGTATTGTTGCCATCGAGGATAAAAAGATGGGGTTTATATCACTATGTTTGAGTTTATCCCTCTACATCATGTCATCTTGCTTAAGGCGTTACTCCGTTCTTATGAACTTAATACTCTAGATGCATGCTGGATAGCAGTCGATGTGTGGAGTAATAGTAGTAGATGCAGAATCGTTTCGGTCTACTTGTCTCGTACGTGATGCCTATATATAATGATCATGCCTAGATAGTCTCATAATTATTCGCTTTTCTATCAATTGCTCGACAGTAATTTGTTTACCCACCGTAGAATATCGCTATCATGAGAGAAGCCACTAGAGAACACTATGGCCCCCGGGTCTATTCTCAACATATCAATCTACAATATACTTTACTTTTTCGCTTTTACTTTCTTTTCTTATATCCAAAAAATACCAAAAATATCAAACTATCATCTCTATCAGATCTCACTTTCGTAAGTGATCGTAAAGGGATTGACAACCCCTTATAGCGTTGGCTGCGAAGTTCTTATTTGTTTGTGCAGGTGCGAGGGACTCGCGCGTGGTCTCCTACTGGATTGATACCTTGGTTCTCAAAAAACGGAGGGAAATACTTACGCTGCTGCATCACCCTTTCCTCTTCAAGGGAATACAACGCAAGCTCGAGAAGTAGCAAGAAGAATTTCTGGCACCGTTGCCGGGGAGGCTTACGCGAAAGTCATATACCAAGTACCTATCAGAAAACCCTTACCCTTCGCATTACACTTATCTGCCTCTCGTTTTCCTCTCCCCCACTTCACCCTTGCTGTTTTATTCGCCCTTTTTCCGTTTGCCTTTCTGTTTGCTTGTGTTGCCATGTGCCCTCTATTTGCTTGCATCTTTGCTTGCTAAAAAATCTATTGTTATGGATCACCTTAAAGTGTTCTACTTGGATCATCTTTGATCCTTATGCTCTCGTGCTGAAACCCCAACTAGCCTAGTTGATGGGAAATCTTTAGATGAGCATGCTCATTTTGTGCGTCACCGTTTGTCTGAAAAAGGGAGACTCTTATGGGATCAAATAAACAGATTGCTGTGTTATGCTTGGAATCTTTGTGAAATTTGTGACTTTACTTGTTGCTCTAAGAACCCTGAAAAACACCTCCCCTACCTATGTGAGTTTAATGATAATGAAATCTTATCTTCTTATGCAAAGGGTGTTTATAGTTACTATGATATCGAACAAATTGAAGAATTCATTGCTTTTAAGGGTGCTTATGAAGTTGCGTCATTGATTGAAAAGTATGATATTACTCTCTATGAATCTGAAAATTTTGACATACTTAAATATTGCTATGAAAACTATGCTCATAATGTCAATGTCAAAGAATTTATTGAAAGAATGACCGCTGCTTTGAAAGAAAATAATGATATGCATGAATCTATAGGTAATTATGATTCCGATGATTTGATTGAAATATCCCTTGATGAACATGATGCTTGCTATTCTTGTGGCCATGATGGCAATATTTATGAAGATGAATTTGCTATAGTTCCCTATGTTAAACATGAGATCGTTGCTATTGCACCCATACTTGATAGTTCCTTCGATGAAAAGCATGATTGCAATGATGTTATTATAAATTCTATTAATGTCAATTGTGTTAATGATATGCAAAACCTCAAGCTTGGGGATGCTAGTTTTGCTATGATTACTATTTGTTGCAATGATCATGATTGGGGTGAATCTTCTTATGATTTCAAAAATTTATTTAATCCCCATGATGAATGTAAGATTGATAATAATGTTTGCAATAATATTGAAAATGGGTTTGGAAGAGTGTCAACTTTAGATCCCACATATTTAGAGAATATTCAATCTTATTTTTTTTGATAAAAGTGGGTTTGGAGAGGTCATGACTTTAGTTAATATTGATCCCACTATTTTGGAAGAGTGTCAACTTCGTATGCATGTGGATCGTGTTAAGAATATGTTTTGTGCTAGCTATATTGTTGAATTTTCTTATAATCCTACATGCAATTATTATGTGAAAGGAAAATATGGTCGTAGAAATTTTCATGATACTAAATTACCTCTCGTTATGTTGAGATTGCTATTGTTTCTTTTTTCTTCCTTGCATATGCTAGGCCTTGCCTGTCTTGCTAATTTGTTTTCCTATAAAATGCCTATGCATAAGAAGTATGTTAGACTTAGATGTGACTTTCACATGCTATATGATGCTCTCTTTGTGCTTCAATTCTCATCTTTCATGTGAGCATTATTGAATTCTCAAGCCTATCTTAATGGCTATAAAGAAAGAGCTTGTTGGGAGGCAACCCAATTTCATTTTTTTGCTTCTGTTTAGGAATAAATATTGCATCTAGCTTCTGTTTAGATGTGGTTTTGTGTTTAATTAGTGTTTGTGCCAAGTAGAACCTTTGGGAAGACTTGTGTGAAGTTTACATGATCTTGCTGTGAAAAACAGAATCGTTAGCGCTCGCTAGAATGGTCACTAGATTTTGCCGGAGCGTGCTATTTAGTTGATTCTTTTTGCATATTGTTAATAGAAAAATTCCTCATGGTTACCAATTTATTTCAATTTTTTGGAGTTACATAAGTATGCGAAAACTGCAGATTACTACAGACTGTTCTGTTTTTGACAGATTCTGTTTTTCGTGTGTTGTTTGCTTATTTCAATGCATCTATGAGTAGTATTGGGAAGTATGAATCATAGAGAAGTTGGAATACAGTAGGTTTAACACCAATATAAACAAAGAATGAATTCATTGCAGTGGTTTGCTTTCTTATGCTAACGGAGCTCACGAGATTTTTTTCTAAGTTTTGTGTTGTGAAGTTTTCAAGTTTTGAGTATTGCTTTGATGGACTATGGAACAAAGAGTGGCAAGAGCCTAAGCTTGGGGATGACCAAGGCACCCCAAGGTAAAATTCAAGGACAACCAAAAGCCTAAGCTTGGGGATGCCCCGGGAAGGCATCCCCTCTTTCGTCTTCATCCATCGGTAACTATACTCGGAGCTATATTTTTATTCACCACATGATATGTGTTTTACTTGGAGCATCATGTATAATTTGAGTCTTTGCTTTTTAGTTTTCCATAATCATCCTTGCTGGACACACCTATTTGAGAGAGTTAAATATGGCCTAGGAATTGATAGAACAATCTATGTGCTTCACTTATATCTTTTGAGTTGAATAGTTTTTGCTCTAGTGCTTCACTTATATCTTTTAGAGCACGATGGTGATTATATTTTGTAGAAATTGTTGATCTCTCATGCTTCACTTATATCCTTTTAAGAGTCTATTAAAACATTATGGTAATGTGCTTTGGCTATAAAACTAGCCTTCACATGATAGACATCCAAGATCAATGTAGTAAAAACTTTCACACAAAGTGCATTGAATATGATGAGAAGTTGGATGCTTGATAATTGTTTTGAGATATGAGGATAGTGATATTAGAGTCATGCTAGTGGAGTTATTATGAAATTGAGAAATGTTTGTGTTAAGGTTAGTGATTCCCGTAGCATGCACGTATGGTGAACTGCTATGTGACGAAGTTAGAGCATGAGGTATTTGTAAAGTGTCAACCTTTGTGTGGAGGTTGGGGGCGCGCAATGGTTAACACATACCAACCTCCCCCCTAGGAGCATGCGTTGATTGCTTTGTTTTGATGACTCGTAGATTTTTGCAATAAGTATATGAGTTCTTATGACTAATGTTGAGTCCATGGATATATGCACTCTCACCCTTCCACCATTGCTAGCCTCTCTTGTACCGCGCAACTTTCACCGGTACCATACACCCACTATATATCCTTCCTCAAAACAGCCACCATTTATTTTCCACAAAACAGCCACCATACCTACCTATCACGGCATTTCCATAGCCATTCTGAGATATAAAGCCATGCAACTTTCCACCGTTTCGTTCATATGACACGCTTCATATTGTCATATTGCCACGAATGATCATGTAGTTGACATCGTATTTGTGACTAGGCCACCATGCATAATTTTTCATACATGTCACTCTTGATTCATTGCATATTCCGGTACACAGCCGGAGGCATTCATATAGAGTCATACTTGTTCTAGTATCGAGTTGTAATTCAATATAAGTGTGATGATCATCATTATTAGAGCATTGTCCCATGTGAGGAAAGGCCAATAAAAAAAACAGATGGCCCAAAAAAATAGAGAGGGGCTAAATAAAAAAGAAGAGAGAGAAAGCCCCTCCAAAAAAATGAGAGAAAAGATAGGAGGGACAATTGCTACTATCTTTTTCCACACTTGTGCTTCAAAGTAGCACCATGTTCTTCATGATAGAGAGTCTCATATTTAGTCACTTTCATATACTAGTGGGAATTTTCATTATAGAACTTGGCTTGTATATTCCAACGATGGGCTTCTTCAAATGCCCTAGGTCTTTGTGAGCAAGCAAGTTGGATGCACACCCACTAGTTTCTTTTGTTGAGCTTTCATACATATTTAGCTCTAGTGCATCCGTTGCATGGAAATCCCTACTCACTCACATTGATATCTATTGATGGGCATCTCCATAGCCCGTTGATACGCCTAGTTGATGTGAGACTATCTCCCTCCTTTTTGTCTTCTCCACAACCACCTCTCTATTCCTCATAGTGCTATGTCCAAGGCTCACGCTCATGTATTGCGTGGAAGTTGAAAGGTTTGAAAGAATAGAGCATGAAAACAAGTGCTTGGCTGAAATCGGGGTTGTGCATGATATGAATATTTTGTGTGATGAAGAGGGAGCATAGCCAGACTATATGATTTTGTAGGGATAGGTTTCTTTAGCCATAGTATTTTGAGAAGACATGATTGCTTTGTTAGTATGCTTGAAGTATTATTATTTCTTATGTCAATATAGACTTTTGTCTTGAATCTTTCAGATCTGAACATTCATGCCACAATTAATAGAATTACGTTGAAAAACTATGTTGGTTAGCATTCCACATCAAAAATTCTGTTTTTATCATTTACCTACTCGAGCTAAATATGTACAATTTGGGTGTTCCATGCTATAATTTTTTATTGTTCCATACTATTATTTATGATGTTTTGGATGTTTATTGGGCTTTGCTATACACTTTTATATTATTTTTGGGACTAACCTACTAACCCAAAGGCCCAGTCTAGATTGATGTTTTTTGCCTGCTTTAGGGTTACAGAAAAGAAATATCAAACGGAGTCCAAACGGAATGAAACCTTCGGGAGAGATATTTTTGGAGCAAAATACGCACGGGAGACTTGAGAACCACGGAGTAGGGCTGACGTGGCGTCCACGAGGGTGGGGGCACGCCCCCCCTATAGGGCGCACCCCTGCCTCGTGGGAACCCCGTCTGGCCCCCAATGCCCTCCTTCCTCCTATGTATACCTACGCACCTCGAAACTATCAGAATAACAGAGAAAACCCTAGTTCCACCGCTGCAACCTTTTGTTCCCGTGAGAACCCATCTTGGGGCCTGTTCCGGAGTTCCGCCGGAGAGGGGATCTACCACGGAGTGCTTCTACATCATCATCATCATCGCCTCACCATGAGTTGTGAGTAGTTTACCACAGACCTTCGAGTCCATAGCTAGTATCTAGATGGCTTCCTCTCTCTCTTTGGATCTCAATACCAAGTTCTCCTCGGTCTATGAGGAGATCTATTCGATGTAATCTCTTTTTGCGGTGTGTTTGTCGAGATCCAATGAATTGTGGTTTTATGATCAAGATTATCTATGAGAAATATTTGGTTCTTTTCTGAACTCTTTATGTGTGATTATAATATCCTTGCAAGTCTCTTTGAATTATTGGTTTTTTTTGGCCTACTAGATCTATAGTTCTTGCAATGGGAGAAGTGCTTGGGTTTGGGTTCAATCTTGCGGTGTCCTTTCCCAGTGACAGTAGGAGCAGCAAGGCACGTATTGTATTGTTGCCATCGAGGATAAAAAGATGGGGTTTATATCACTATGTTTGAGTTTATCCCTCTACATCATGTCAGCTTGCTTAAGGTGTTACTCCGTTCTTGTGAACTTAATACTTTAGATGCATGCTGGATAGCGGTCGATGTGTGGATTAATAGTAGTAGATGCAGAATCATTTCGGTATACTTTTCTCGGACGTGATGCCTTTATATAATGATCATGCCTAGATAGTCTCATAATTATTCGCTTTTCCATCAATTGATGGACAGTAATTTGTTTACCCGCCGTAGAACATCGCTATCATGAGAGAAGCCACTAGAGAACACTATGCCCCCCGGGTCTATTCTCAACATATCAATCTACAATCTACATTACTTTTCCGCTTTTACTTTATGTTCTTATATCCAAAAAATACCCAAAATATCAAACTATCATCTCTATCAGATCTCACTTTCGTAAGTGACTGTAAAGGGATTGACAACCCCTTCTCGTGTTGGCTATGAAGTTCTTATTTGTTTGTGCAGGTGCGAGGGACTCACACGTGGTCTCCTACTGGATTGATACCTTGGTTCTAAAAAACTGAGGGAAATACTTACGCTACTGTGCTGCATCACCCTTTCCTCTTCGAGGGAATACACCGCAAGCTCCAGAAGTAGCAAGGCCACCGTCGACGCCTCGCGCACCGACGCTGCAATGCAGTTGGCTGCTTTAAATGACAGTTCGTGGCGTTTTTTAGAGGCCACCCTCGGTGCCTTCGACTAAGACTACGAGGTGTTTTCTCAGCGTGCACGTGCTTACCTCAACTCGAGAGCCAGCAGGTTGGTGCCCGGAGCAGCTCATGCAACTCACCACTACGACGAGGGCACCCACGATGCAGGGGCCTCGCCCTCTTCCATGTCCAAGGTGCCAATTGTCATTGATATCTCCGACAATGAGGAGTAGCTTGTCTTATTAGCTCACTATAAGGTCCCATGTTCAGTTTGCTAGCTACTGCCTTTCCTTAACAAATTCTAGTGAATTGTGCTATCTACTTTTACCATGCAATCTATTGCTCTAGTGTATATGTTCTATATATCGTGCAATGTGGTGCTCACTTATTAACTGTTTGGTTAATTAGTTGTTGTGTTCAGTTAACTGTTTGGTTCAATTATGCAAATGTGATGTTCAATTCTTCATGGTGCAATTTCGTATTGTCTTCCATGTGAGAAATAAATCAAAATTTTCTTTACGAAATACGTCAGAAACAAATACAATTGCTATATTTCCAAGTTCTCAAGCATGCTTGGTTTGGTTAACTGTCTGATCTTCTAGTATGTTATACATTGTGCAATGTGGTGCTGAGTTAACGTTTGGTTCATTTGTTGTGGTGTTTAGTTAACTGTTTGGTTCAATTCTACAATGCGATGTTCAATTGTTGTGGGTGCATTCTGTTATTGTATACCATGTTAGAAATAAATCAAATTTGGTTGTACTAAATACATGAGAAACAAATACAATTGCTATATTTCCAAGTTGTTAAGCATGCTTGGTTTGGTTAACTATCTGATCTTCTATTAGGAACATGTTATATTGTGCAATTTGGTGCTTAGTTAATGTTTGGTTCATTTGTTGTGGTGTTTAGTTAACTGCTTTGTTCAATTCTGCAATGCGATGTCCAATTGTCGTGGGTAGAATTTTCTATTGTTGTGCATGTGAGGAATAATCAAATTTGGCTGCACTTAATACATGAGAAACATATACAATTGCTATATTTCCTAGTTCTTACTCATTCTTAGTTTAGATAAATGGGTTTTCCATGTGGCTTGAATTAATCTGATGAAACTGCAATGTGCTTATTTTTCATCAGTGTGAGGGATATTATTACTAGGTATAAACCGCCCAGGAGGGGCCGGTTTATGCCTATGGAGATTATTTCTACTGAAGCCCAGCCGAACATGGAGCAAGGCGCTTTAGTCCAAGAAGCTTAAAGCCCAGGAGGCGTTAGGGCCCATGATTTGTAAACCGCCATATGATGTGTAACTTGTGATGTAAGATAGGAAGGATAGAAACCGAGCCGGACACGTTTATGAGCCGGCCCCGGGATTCTGTAAACCGGACCAGGCATCACCTCGTATATAAAGGGACGACCCGGCGACGGTTCAAGAGGAGGACAACAATTCAAGACACACGCAAAGCGGATTTGCTCCCTAGTCATCGAAACCCTAGCAATATTACACCAAACTAGACGTAGGCTTTTTCCTTCATCGAAGGGGCCGAACTAGTATAAAATCCCTGTGTCCTTGTCCGCTTTAACCCCTTTAAGCTAATCCATAGCGATGGCCTCATGACTAAGTCCTTTTGTTAGGACATCTGCCGTAACGAAACCACGACAGTTGGCGCCCACCGTGGGGCTATCGCGTGATGGTTTCGAGTTCTTGAAGGGCAGCTTTGAAGGACTCAAGGGCTATGCAGTGGGCCGGATGACCAAGAGTCGTCGCGGCAGGATCTACATCGACGATGCAGGCTGGGGCCCCGAGGCCGATTCAATCAAATACGTGTACCGGGTCCACTTTGGCGGCATCCATGTTTTCATTGGCAAGATCGGCGAACCGGGCCCTGAGCCGGACATCTTCCCCAACATCGTCGAGCCGGCTCAGCGTGCGAGATCTGCCCGGATTTGGCCTGCCATGAAGCGCATTTTCGTAGGGGCAGTTCACGGAGGACAAGCAGAAGACGGATCGGACTCTGGCGGTGAGACTGTTATCTATTCCGGTGATGAGTCGTCCTTTGGAGAGACAAAATCTTTATACCTCTTGCAGGATGGCCGGTCTGAGGGCTGTTCCGATGGTGGCAGTATTCCGGACCCCCTTGATCCGCCGAACCGGGTTACCGTCTTCATGGCCGGATCACAACCTATGCAGCAGTCATCAACTACAACAGCGCTAACATCGGATACGGTGGGGGCTAGGGCTGGAGGCCCTGGTCCGTCATCGACCGAGACTTTGTCCACCTTGGTCGATACCTTGACAGCGCTGTTGACAGCAGAGGTAGCCTAGGCCGATAAAGCACAACATGATGCACAAATCGCTTAGGTGAAAAGCCAGATAGATCAAGCCAAATTGGACCTGGCTGCTGAGAATACCAGGATGATTGCGAAGCAGGCCGAGCTGGGCGCTCGGGCTTATCGACTCATGTTGGATCAAACCGCTTCACATGAGGTAATGAGGAGAAGGCAACGATCTCGCCTACCGCCGGTTTACGAAGCAAGGAACCTTTTTAGCACACCAGGAGAAGGAACCAGTAACCAGCCAGAGGTAAACGGGGGAGGAGCGCCGGGTGCAGGAGCGTCAGTTCAGCCACAAGCCGCGGAGCCAACCCGCCAGGTCGTCCCATCACAGCATGTACCCACCCCTTCCGGTCACTACTCCAATCCATTGGATAATATAGTTGCTGTCGCTTCACGATTGGCCGCCCTTCCCATTGAAGGAACGTCCCCCGTAGCAGTGGAGGCACGGCGGGCCAGGGAGTTGCTGGAAACGGCGCTAACCTAATAGCAAGCTTATTCTCACAACCGTGAGAGAATTCACTCCACCCCTCGCCCAAGCCGGAGTTACACTAGGCGTCTGGATGAACCGGCCGTGCCAAGCAGCGCGCGGAGACGTAACCCGCCGCGGAGGGATGATCCTGCAGGAGGAGACGCGAATGCTCAGGACGTGGTGGATCAGGGCAGGCAGCGCCGGGAGGATGAGTTAGCAGCACATTACGAAGCCCGTCAGCCAACGCCAGTTCGTCCTTCTACCTCAGTTGAACCGGGGGTTATGTCTAGCTTCCTGGGAGTGCCTTGTCTTAATCCCGCTTTGCGCAACGTGAAACTGCCCAAGGATTTCAAAGGACCACGCAAGGTGCCCAACTATACCGCGGACCTATCTCCTGAGACATGGGTTGAAAGCTATGAGATGGCAATGGAGATGCTGGATGTAGACGATGCAGCGTGCGCCAAGTATTTCAATATGATGTTGGAGGGTACAGCTCGCACTTGGCTGAAGGGCTTGCCACCCAATTCCGTCGGATCAGGGGCTGAATTGCGCCACTGGTTTATCAATAACTTCAAAGAAACGTGCAAACAACCAATGTCTGTCGTTGATTTAGCTGCCTGTGTTCAAGGAGAGAACGAGTCGACAAGCCATTGGGTACGTCGAGTGTCACAGATCCTACATTCTTCTAACAGCATCAACCCAAGCACAACAGTTGTAACCTCGAAAGGCAATTGCCGGTTTGAACCTTTGAAACTAAAATTGGGACGGCTTAAACGTAATTATGATGACATGGGGACGCTCATGGGCGCCTTAGTGAAATATGCGGACTCAGATAGTGCCAAATACCCAGACTCTGATGATGATAAGTCAGGGAAGACAAAGAAGAATGGTAAAGCGCCACAGCCCAACCCGGCGAGTCAGGGATACAACGGTAAGCGTAAAGCGGATAGTAGCTCAGATTTTGTGGCAAACACCAACGCTCAGGAGAACGACCAGCGCCGCAAGGGTAGACCGCCCCCGCGGAATGGGAGGAAGCCCATCTACCTGGAACGCCAGATGAACATCCCTTGCCCGAGGCACGGTACGGCGGAAAAACTAGCTACGCATCTCTGGAAGGACTGCTTTATTATGAAGTAAATCATGAACCGGTCCTACTATGATCATGGACCGTCCGGCGGACCAGGCCTTGGATTCCATGGGCCGGGTTATCAAGGCAATGGATCCGGTTCAGGGTACCAAGGTAATCACAGCAACCAAAACGGGTACAGTCAGCATAAGCAGCAGCACGGTCAGGATGGTTATAATAATCAGCATAACCAGCAGCACGGTCAGGGTGGTTATAACAATTGGGGCAATCAGCAGCAGCAACAGTCCGGATATCAGAGTAATCCGAAGCAGTTGAGTAGTGGACAATATCACGTCTTTACCACGAGCTTATGTAAACGTGATCAGAAAGTTTACAAGAGGGCAGTGCATTCAGTTGAACCGGCAGTATCACGCTATCTACGCTGGTCAGAACAGCCCATTGTGTGGAGTCGAGAGGACCACCCGCCCCAGGTTGATAATCTGGGTCAGCTGGCTCTGGTCATGGCACCCCAAGTAGGGGGCTATAAGTTTACCAAGGTGCTTATGGACGGAGGCAGCAGCATCAACATTTTATATTATGAGACTTTCCGACGCATGGGACTAACAGATAAAAAGCTTCGGCAATCCAACACAGTTTTCCATGGTGTGGTGCCTGGAAAATCGGCATATCCAGTTGGTAAGATAGACTTGGAGGTCACTTTTGGAGATGAGCATGATTCCAGGTCTAAGACTTTGACCTTTGAAGTGATAAAGATCAAAAGCCTGTATCATGCCCTATTCGGGCGGCCGGTTTATGCTAAGTTCATGGCGAGGCCGTGTTATGTTTATCTATAGCTCAAGATGCCGGGCCATAAGGAAACCATTACAGTCCATGGGAGCCGCAAGATTGCTTTGGAGTGCGAGGAAGGCGATGCAGCTTATGCTGAGGCAGTTTGTGCAACTGAGGAGCTAAAATTTTATAAATATAATGTTGATCCGGTCGATATGTCTCCGCTGAAAAAGCCAACCACAGAGCATGATCCAGCCTTGAAGTTCAAATCAACTGAAGAGACCAAGCATGTTGACTTTGTTCCGGGTGATTCATCTAAGCAGTTCACCATCAGTGCTAACCTAGACCCAAAATAGGAAAGCACGCTCATCGAGTTCATCCGTGAGAATCGGGACATTTTTCCATGGAAACCTTCTGACATGCCAGGTGTACCGAGGGAACTTGCTAACCACACTCTCGACATTGATCCTTAATTTAAACCGGTTAAACAATTTCTGCGCCGCTTCAACGAAGAAAGGCACAAGGCTATTGGTGAAGAAGTAGCTAGGCTCTTGGGAGCATGCTTTTATAATTGAGGTGCTTCATCCAGAGTGGTTGGCTAATCCAGTGCTGGTACTTAAGAAAAATGGCACTTGGCGAATGTGTGTTGATTACACAGATCTGAACAAGGCTTGACCAGCTGATCCCTTTGCCCTCCCCGTATTGATTAGATCATTGACGCTACGGCGGGTTGCGAGCGCCTAAGTTTTTTGGACGCATATTCAGGTTATCACCACATCAAAATGGCAGTTAAGGACTAGGAGAAAACGGCCTTTATAACGCCCTTTGGAGCCTTCTACTATGTATCTATGCCTTTTGGGCTTAAGAGTGCCTAGGTGACCTATCAGCGTTGTGTGCAGAACTGCCTTCATGGACAGATTGGGCGGAATGTTCATGCATATGTGGATGAAATTGTGGTGAAATCCAGGAAGGAGGAAACATTAATAATAGACTTGAGAGAAACCTTCGATAATCTCAGGGTTTACAAAATGATGCTTAATCCGGACAAATGTGTTTTTGGTGTTCCAGCAGGCAAGCTCCTGGGATTTTTGGTATCAAACAGAGGAATTGAAGCTAATCCGGAGAAGATCAAGGCAATTACATCCTTGGCTAAATCGGCGTGCATTAACGATGTCCAACGCTTGGCGGGCCGTACTGCGGCGCTCAGCCGGTTTATCAGCCGTTTGGGGGAGAAGTCCACCCCGCTTTATCACATGATGAAAAAGACAGATCTCTTTGTCTGGAGTGATGCTGCTGATGCTGCGTTCGAAGAATTGAAGAAGCAATTAGCAGAACCACCAGTCCTTGCTGCGCCAGTCGATAATGAGCCACTGTTGCTATATGTGGCTGCTAACGCTCGTGCAATAAGCATTGCTATTGTGGTAGAGCGCATGGAGGCAGGAAAGGAATATCCGGTTCAACGGCCGGTTTACTACATCAGTGAGGTACTCATTGAGTCCAAGCAGAGATACCCGCATTGGTAGAAGTTGGTATATGGAGTCTTCATGGCAAATCGGAAGCTAAAGCAGTATTTTCAAGGCCATCCAATCACTGTGGTCAGTTCACCTCCGCTGGGGGATATAATCCAGAATAGGGAGGCGACTGGTCGGGTTGCAAAGTGGGCAATTGAACTTAGCCCTCACGGGTTGAAGTATGTGCCCTGTACTGCAATAAAATCCCAAGCACTGGTGGACTTCGTCAATGATTGGACAGAGTTGCAGGCACCAGAGGAAAAGCCGGATCACACGTACTGGACTATTCACTTTGATGGATCCAGGCACCTAGAGGGCTCGGGGGCTGGAGTCGTATTAACTTCCCCACGAGGTGATAAGTTTTGTTATGTCCTCCGTTTAATGTTCCCTTGCACTAACAATGCAACTGAGTATGAAGTTCTCCTCCATGGTCTGCGGATGGCCAAGGAGATGAATTTAAGCCGAGTTAAATGCATTGGAGATTCGGACCTGGTGGCTCTACAGGTGTCTGGTAAATGGGATTCTAGAGATCCACTTATGGCAGCATATCGACGAGAGGTAGACGCTATTGCTGGGTTAAGCCGACTGGGTTCTCAACGTAAACCGGTTCCACCCAATACCTTGCTGGATGTATTACATAATCCGTCGGTCCAGTTACCTTTAGAAGAGGACTTGGTTGTTCCTGATCCGGAGGCTCAATTGGTGGCGGCGCTTCATGTTATTCCGGATTGGACGCTCCCTTACCTGGCGTACATGAACCGAGGTGAGTTACCAGAGGACGAAATCTTGGCTAGACAGATAGTCCGGCGATCCAAATCAATGACCATTGTCAATGGAGAATTACATCATTGCAGCGTCTCTAGGGCGTTTCAACATTGTGTGTCGCCAGATGAAGGCCGTGATATTCTTAGAGAAATCCACGAAGGAGATTGTGGTCATCATGCCAGTTCAAAATCTTTGGTGGCTAAAGCGTTTCGTCATGGGTTCTACTGGTTGACGGCTCATGCCGACGCAGAGGATTTGCTCAGAAAATGTGATGCTTGCCAGAAGTTCTCACGGCGTGCACATATACCGGCTCAGGAGTTGAGTATGATTCCAATTACTTGGCCGTTTGCGACTTGGGGGCTTGACATGGTTGGACCCTTCAAGAGATCCCCAGATAATAAGACCCGCCTTTTGTTGGCGATGGATAAGTTTACCAAATGGGTTGAAGTGGGACCAGTCAGCAAGTGTGATGTAGCAATAGTGGTTCAGTTCATCGAAAGAGTGATTTTCCGGTTTGGCTTTCCACACAGCATTATAACTGATAATGGTACCAATCTATCCAAGGGGGCTATGGAGGAGTTCTGTCAACGAGAGCACATCCGCCTTGATGTATCATCAGTAGCTCACCCTCAATCTAATGGCCAAGCTGAAAGAGCCAATCAAGAGATCTTGAGAGGCATTTAACCCCAGCTTATGGTCCCTTTGCAGAGGACACCGGGTTATTGGGTGGAGGAATTACCCTCTGTGCTATGGAGCATCAACACTACACCTAACAGGTCTACAGGGTACACGCCTTTCTTCGTGGTATATGGAGCTGAAGCGGTCCTCCCTAGTGATATCCGTCATGATTCGCCATGAGTGGCGGCTTACATCGAAGCTGATAATGAAAGGGCACGGTAAGATGCATTAGACCGACTGGATGAAGAACGGGACACGACAGCAGCTCGATCGGCGATTTATCAGCAAGATCTGCGCCGGTACCACAGTCGCCGGGTTAAAACCAGAACGTTTCAAGAAGGAGATCTGGTGCTCTGGCTCATCCAAGACCAAACGGACATGCACAAGTTATCCCCACCTTGGGAAGGACCCTTTGTGGTCAGCAAGAACCTGCACAATGGATCATACTACCTCGTCGACGTTCGAGAGCATAAGGACTCACGTACGGCGGAGGAGGAGACCAGACGGCCGTGGAACATCGCTCTTCTTCGACCTTACTACACCTGAGCCATAGGCTCCGCTTTATGTACATATCTTTACAATGTATATATTATGATCAATATAATAAACCGGCGTCCCCGATAAAGCGGGTATCAGCCGCCTTTTTTCATAAGAGTTTGTCACATGGGGGCTTCTGTGTGCAAGGGAGTTCCTATGGCCTCTTAAACCGGCGACCACATCAAGGCCATCATAAGAGCATAGCTCTGGTTGCTTCGGCAATTCCCACATGATGATGAGGGGAAAAAGAGAGTTTTGATGCCTAGCATAACTCAAAGATAGGCCCCGACGAGCATAGCTCAAATGCTACCTGGGGGCTCCTGATGCACATCATCAATGAGTTGACAACCCTTGTAGTAGGCTATCAAGACATGGCTTGGAAGCCTGGTGTATACACCTAAAACCCTGGATTAGCCTGCCTGTATTAAGTAAGTCACTCCGCCCAGGTAAACCTGGTATGACCCGTCGAACGTATACACAAGTCAATCTTTACAGACCCTGAACTTGGTAACGTTAAATTGACGATCATCGAGTATTTACACAAGTCAATCTTTACATACCCTGCACTTGGTAACATTAACATTGATGATTTGGTTAAGGATTGAGGACCATCTTAACAGGCTTTGTAAAATGGTTAATGACAATAGCCTGGCAGCTCATAAAAAGCCTCGAATTTGGAGCCTGGCAGCTCGTAAAAAGCCTCGACTACATGGTCTTATTTGCCCAAAAAAATTATTTTTGATTTTTTATAATTTTTTTATCTTCAAGGTCATTGGTGTTCATCCAAGTCCATTGGTTCAAGGAGTGGATGACTATAAGTTGCCACTACACCTGCGTTTACAGAGCCTTAGTCTGGGTTAATTATACAAACACCAGTACTGACTACATTTAAACCGGAGTTTATCATAACCCAGTTCGGTTTCATCATGAACCGGCAAATGATCAAGGGAGTCATCAATACTTGCATCTTGGATTATTGTCTTTGCTATCAACTATTGATTAAGGTTAATCGTGACACACTTAATCACAGGTATGATACATACTTTATATTTTGTACACAGTTCAAGTTATAAACATAGACCATGTGTTTGGGCATTATGACCCGTCCGGCGCTAAACCGCCAGGACACTTTAAACATTGTTTTATGCAGAAGCAGGTAAAATAAACCAACAAAGGCATTATAAGCAAGAAATAATTATGAAGTTGCTAACTGAAGCAACCTCATACAAAGGATAGTACGTGACAACATAAAAGTATTTCAGCTATCCTATTACAAGGCGCTGGAGAGCCCAAAAGAATATCAGTTTTTCCTCAAGTGCCGGGACATAAAATTTAAACCGGCACCGGCTTAGGACTCTGCGTCAGCCTGATGTGAAGGTTGTGGATCAGCTCGCTCCGGTTCTTCGACGGTCTCTTCCAGCTGCTGGAAGTCAGTAGTTGTCCAATCAATCTTGGTCAGCGCTCGAAAATAAACTTCATCATTCACGAGGTCGGACGGATCATTTTCAGGAGCAAAAGTGTGCTTACGGACGGGCGGAATAAGATTTTCAATCTCATAAGCCGGAAGCTCGGCCCGCACGTTCTCAGCATCATATCCCGGATGATATCAAGACAGATCAGCCTCATCAGCTAATTTGCTAGCCAGAGGCCGCATTTCCTTGGTTAACGCACGTAAGTCATTGTTGGAGAAGGCTGATCTGTCTTCCTTCATGCTTGGATAGCCGTTCATCGCCTCTGCCGGGTTAAAATCAGGCACCCAAGCTTTTGCTCGAGTTAAAGCCATCAGAGCACCCGCCCTTGGAGACGACTTCTTAAGCTCCACGAGACGGGCATGTAGAATGGATAACTTTTCCAAAGTACCCTTGATAGTTGTGGGAGCCGGTTTATTGTGCGAGGCAACACAGACTATCCTCTGGGCACCGGAATATAACTGCTCCACCAGAGTATATGCGGCCTTCAATTTCCTTCGCATATCATCGCCAAGATGAGCAATGCGTCTTCCTGCATTAAAAAGTATGAGTTAAACCGGAACGGTACAAGACTGCAATGTTCAGGGCTATGTTAATAGTACTTACCAAAGATGGCAGTCGTCATGGCATTTATCTACTGCTTCAATCCGGACAATTCCTCTGTCACCGGATTAAGAGCAGCCTCTACATCAGTGGCCCTCTTCTCCAATATAGCTTTCTCAACATCCCAGTCTGACCGCTCTTTTTCAAAATCTTTCTTCAGCTTTTCTATGTTTGCTAAAGCGAGTGTCAGCTCGTCTTTGACTTTGATAGCAGCAGTTTCTTGGAACTTCAAAGTATCCCGGAGCTCGGTCACTTCAGAGGTTTACCTGTTCAAGTCAGTCTGCCAAGAGGAAAGCACATTATATATTCATGAGACATCTCAGTCAAGTCCCAAGCACATAACAAGTTATGCACTTGACACTTGGGGGCTAATGTGTATTTGCATTTAAAACAGACCTTTTTTCAGTCAAGTCCCAAGCACATAATAGGTTATACACTTGTCACTTGGGGGCTAATGTGACATTATTCAGAACAGAATTCAAGTTGAAGTCCCGGTTCATCCTAAAGGAGTAAACCGGCCCTTGGGGACTACATATGTGCAAAACAAACTATCTACTGGATCTACTAAAGTCCCGGTTCACCCTAAAGGCCTAAACCGGCACTTGGGGGCTACGATGGAGTAAAGGATAAAGTTACAAGAGGTAAGCAGAAATAGAGTACAAGCAAAAGGTAGAAAGGTTACCTCATAGCGCTCCTTCATCATGTTTACCAATCCAACCTCATGATCACGGCTGGTGTACAGCCGGTTCAGAAAGCCGGAATGGAGTTCTTGGGCGCTGAGCTGAGCGTAGCTAGACAAATCAGTACTCCACTGGCCTTTATCCTTGCTGGGAATTTCGTCCTTGGAAGTATGCTTGGACAAAGAGACAGGCTCACCAGGAGCAGTAAAGCTAGTCCCAGTGATTTCAACATCTCCAGTTGAAGCGGCCGTTTGCTTAGTGGGACTAGCAGGAGCAGGGCTGGCTCGGGCAGGACTGGCCGGTTCAAGGTCACGGTCCATTGGATCACTCCCCTGATCAACAAAGACTTCGTGATCCATAGCGGGAGCAACATCATGCAGAATATCAGCATTGTCGTCAGAGGGTTCAGCAAATTCAGGATTTTCTGCCGGTTCAGGAATTGTGTTATTGACTGCCGGTTTATTCAGTTTGGCCTTTTTGCTAGGCTTGGGTTTACTGCGAAAGATAAAAATAAGGAAAATCAGAAGAGTCAAGATAAAAGTTAAACCAGACAAAGTGAAAAACAGCTTACCCAGGAACAGTCTTGAGGGGAGGAATCTGCGTGGCTGTTGATTCGCCAGAGGATGAATGAGGAGTTTCCTGATAATTCGAATCAGATGGATTAAGAGGCTATCGAATAATACCTGCTTTAGGATAAAGAGTGTCTGGAGTGTGTAAAACCTCGGAACGGCGCCTCTGGGCTAGAGTGTGCGGTAACCTAGTGGATTCAATAGCGTGACCGCTATGATGTGTGGTGCGGCGAGCTTCATGTTGCTGTTTCTTCAAAATAAAGTTTGGATCCAAATAAGCGAAAGGATGAGAAAACTGTACTTTCCGGCTTGTTCGACGAATTTTTTGTGATGGCAGCGATTCTGAACCGGAAGAAAGAGTAATTACCTCAACATCGTCCGCTTTACTTCCTTCAGCGTGTCCCTGGGTACAGTCATTGTTAATATAAATGCAGACAGAGAAAAGACAAGGAAGTCAAAAGAATCAGGTAGTACCTCGGAGGCCGGTTCATCATCTTCCGGATTGGATCCAGACGCGGCAGTGTTCTTCTTCTTGACAATTTTCTTGATAGCCTTGGTCTTTTGGCGAGGTGCTTTCGCCGGTTTATCCTGGGCCTTCCTCTTCTAGAATGGATCATTACCCTGTTGAAGAAATAAAGACACTTCAAGACGAGTGCTGCAGACGGATTAAAACAAAGCAAAACAATAATTTTTTACCGATGGTGGTTTGTTCAGCGCAGAGAAGGGAGCCAATCCGGTTTGACTGCAAGCTTCTATGGGTTCATTCAGCAGTCTCTTGACGGATTCATTGATCTCGTTTTCTGATAACACTGCTTCTGTGTGGCGCAAAGGATCTTTGGGATTCCCAGTACACTCACACATTAAACCGGAACGCCGGCTTAGCGGGAGAATACTCCAAGAAATCCAGCAGCGGATAAATTCAACCACGGTTAAGCCATTGGCCGTGAAAGCCATGAGCTTTGAGAGCTGAGGAGCGTAACGAACTTGTTCCTAGGCACTAAGCCGCTGGGGAAAAGGGTGGTTCTCCGAGAGACAGTGGGAGCGATAACCCGGCAATGGATTCTCATCTTCTGGGGAAGTATCTTGGTAGTAGAACCAAGTTTGATTCCAGTCCTTTGGATGGCTGTGGAGACTGGCATGAGGAAAACTAACGTCCTTTCTTTTCTGAATGGACATCCCGCCGAGCTCAGTATTTGGACGTCATGAAATTCTGTGCGACGGTTTAGATGAAAAAAATCCCGGAACAACTCAACTGATGGCTCCTCTTGCATGTAAGCTTCACAAAAGACTTGGAAGTTGCAAATATTTGACACAGAATTGGGACCAATATCTTGCGGATGAAGCTAGAAATTGGCTAGCACATCACGGAAGAACTTCGACCTAGGAGGATTGAATCCCCGGGCTAAGTGGTCAAGAAAGATGACAACTTCTCCCTCTCTGGGCTCTGGAGGACACTCTGATCCAGGGACCCGCCAGTGAAGGACACTTTTTGGGCTTAAAGCACCAATTTCGGCCAGTTTCTCTAAGTCCTCCTAGTAACCCGGTATCGGACCCAGTTGCAGGAGGTAAACTGCTTGGCCATTTTGGAAGGAAAAGTCTGAAAATATAATGAAGAGCTAGTTTACAATTTAAGCAAGTTTAAACCGGCAGCCTCTATAAAGGTACTTGTCTAAAACAACGGTTTAAGCAGGGGCCTAATGGTATCTACCGGATTAAGATAAGATATCTGGAACAACTAAAAAACAATGGCGTCTACCGGATTACAGTGTCTGAAAAAGCTAAACCGCCTACAAGGATATACAAGATACAGATCTGAAGTTGTGAAGAAACAGTTTTCGCACAGACAGTAATGAAAATATGGATCTACAGCATGCTGGAAATTCAGAGATATTGAGGTTATATTCAACAGATGTGATGAAGGTTCTAGCAGAAGCAATCTAAACTAGTAATATTGGGAAAGATAAAGGCACTGTGAAGAAACAGAGTTACTCCTACAGCTATCAAATAGGAGATTCAGATCTGCACTAAAACTACCGGGCTATGACAAAGAACTAGGAAGAACAGTGCCTACCCGCTAGCTCGTATGAAGGAGAAACCCTAATGAGATCTAGGGGCAGGATAAGAAGGAAACTTACCGGAGCAAGCGAATGCGGAGGCGCGTCAGAGTTCTCTGGTCCAGTCAGGTTGATGTAGCGGCCAAGCTTGATGAAGACGCGGAGCTTGACGGCGGCGGCGGAGCTCGGGTATGAACATGCGCGAGGAAGGAGAAGGCAAGGGATCAAGGGGGGAAAAAGAGATACCCCATGCCCTATTTATAAGCCGCAAAATGAAACAACGGGCGCGGGAATCAAGGAGCCAAAAAGGCGGATATGGCAAGATATTGTTGCCTCGATCTCCGGAGCTTTTAATGACTGAAAGATAAAAAATAGATACAAGTGTGAGTGGGCAAATGACGTCACAACGGTTTAATACGATCCGGAAAGATGACGTCACGCCGGTTTATGAAGCATTTGAAGCTGCGGAAGGGGAAATCTGTACAAGACGTTGAAGATTGACATGAACAGGTTCAAATCCATCTGGGGCCTAATGTTAGGGATATTATTACTAGGTATAAACCGCCCAGGAGGGGCCGGTTTATGCCTATGGAGATTATTTCTACTAAGGCCCCGAGATTCTAACCGGACCGGGCGTCACCTCGTATATAAAGGGACGACCCGGCGACGGTTCAAGAGGAGAGCAACAATTCAAGACACAGGCAAAGTGGATTTGCTCCCTGGCCATTGAAACCCTAGCAATATTACACCAAACTAGATGTAGGCTTTTTCCTTCATCGAAGGGGCAGAACTAGTATAAAATCCCCATGTCCTTGTTCGCTTTAACCCCTTTAAGCTAACCCGTAGCGATGGCCTCACGACTAAGTCCTTTTGTTAGGACATCTGCCGTGATGAAACCACGACAATCATCATATTTTACTAATAGCATGTGAACCCTTACTTAACATGATCACTAAATACCTTATATGTATTACATGGAAACAATGGGAAGCACTGAGGTTTACAATCGAGGTTTGCGCATGCATGGTCCTTTGTCTAATAGCACATTATTGTGCAATTGCCGGAACCATTCTAAATTTAGGTTTTAACAATTTGGTATTGCACATGTAGGTCCTGCTGTCAGAGGTTTTTACCCACTATTCAACCCTTTTTGCATATGGGGAAATGAGTTGTCCATGAATATTAGTCAAGTCAAGAAACTAAGAAAGATTGCTAGGATAAGGAAATTAGTGGCAAAAAACAACAAGATCTTTGTCTGCACAATCAAGAAGACATCAGTTCACTACATGATGGTACTAACTATTATACCTTGCTTTTTATTCCTTTGCCCCATTTCCAATATAGAGAAGATATTTATGCACATTCTTGTTTTCAGGCCTTTCCAAAGCAGTTCACTGATGATTGTCTCTCAAACCACCTGTATGGTCAGGAGGCGAGGAATGTATTCATACAACACCCACGGTTCAATATTGAAGTGTTCCTGAAGGGGACGAAGGATGGACGGTCAATCATCCACAGGCACTGTCCTAAAGTTGCAAAGACCTTCAACATCAATGAAGGCTCAATATTCGCCTTCCACTTCAACAGTTTTCCAAATGATATACATCTGTCTATGTACCGTCTATGATGCTAATTTAGAAAGGTTATAGATGTTGCATGTGAAACTTGGTGCTGGTGCAGTTGTGTAATGGGGTAGCTGAGTGCTGAAGCTATATGATGTTGTACTCTGATGTATTTCAATTATGAAAATGAAATATATTGTGTGATTAATATGAAATGTCAATAAGATTAATAAATGGATTAGTAATAATAGGATAATTAGCTTGCTAATTGGGTTTTTTCTATTGCAAAAGGTTATTGAGAAAACACCGCGGGCGACGACCTTAGGCGATGCACATAGTTTCTAGGAATAAACCGTGTTGGATTAATGAACAATCACACACGCCATCCTCTTGAAAGTTGTTTGCGTTAGGCCACATGGCGTAGACGCTTACCACATAAAAACTGTGTGTGATGGACAGCCTTTGCCACATAGTTTCTTCTATGCACCGTGTGTGATGCATTCAATAATGCAAATGATAAAATTGTTAATACCGTGTGCAATGGAAACGCTATCAAAAATGATTTAACCTGTTAAATTGTGTGTGATGTACCTGCGAATAGAATTTTTTTCCTTGGAGCGACTGTGTGGGATGTATATATGAAAGAAAACGTTTAGCGGGGACTGACTGTGTGGGATGAACTTACGACCGGAAATGATTTCGCCTGTATAATTGATTTTTTTAGCATTACTGTACGTATAACCTTATTTGATCGCTCGTGGGTCGCACACTACCGCATTTTGCCGAGCGTGTGTGCCAGGAGGGGATATCCCCGATGGTTTCTGGGTCGTGTGGGAAGGACCCCCCATCACAGTCACCCACTAGGCGACGATTCCAAATGCCATCGCGGAAAGGGGTTAAAACCGTTTGTATAGCACCTCGTTGTACTAGTGTGTGTTGAAGTTTTCAAGTTTTAAGTGAGACCGCGATGGATGAAGGAATAAGGAGTGGCAGTACCCTAAGCTTGGGGATGCCCAAGGCACCCCAAGGTAATATTCAAGGACACCCAAGACTCTAAGGTTGGGGATGCCCCGGCTGGCATACCCTCTTTCTTCTACCAACCATCGGTGAATTACTTGGAGCTATATTTTTATTTATCACATGATATGACTTTTGCTTGGAGACTCGTGTATTATATGAGTCTTTGCTTTGTTTGCTTTTTAGCTTGCCACAATCATCTTTCCTGGATACACATATTTGAGAGGGGCACACATTATTCGTGATTTGTTAGAATACTATTTGTGCTTCACTTATATCTTTTGAGTTAGGTAGTTGCTCTAGTGCGTCACTTATATCTTTTAGATCACAGTGGTGGTTATGTTTTAAAGAAATAATTATACTCTCATGATTCACTTATATAATGTTGAGAGTTTGATAATAGTAATGACAATATGAACAGGTTATGAAATTGGTCCTAATATGATAGGTATTCAAGAGGGATATAATAAAAACTTTCATGTAAATCAATGCATATGTTAAGTTTGATTCCTTGTAAAACTTTTGCGATATAAAGATGGTAATATGTGGGGGGTACTAGTGAATTATTGTGGTTTAGTAAGAATATTGGTGTTAAGGTTTGTGATTCTCGATGCATGCATGTATAGTCTCTCGTTATGCTAAGAAGTTGGAGCATGATCTATAATTGAGTGTCTTTTGCTGGAGGTCAAGGGGGCTGGTTAACTCCTACCAACCTCCCCCTAGGGTCATGCGTAGTATTACTTTGCTTCGAGGGCTAATAAATTTTCGTAATAAGTATGTGAGTTCTTTATGACTAATGTGAGTCCATGGGTCATACACACTCTCACCTTTCTGCCATTTCCTAGCCTCTCCGGTACCGTGCATTGCCCTTTCTCACCTCGAGATGTGGTGCAAACTATGCCTGTGCATCCCCCATGATATTATACACTAAACTCTATCAAACATAAACCTCCGTATATCTTCCTCAAAACAGCCACCATACAAACCTATTACGACATTTCCATAGCCATTCCGATATATATTGCCATGCAACTTCCACCGTTCGTTATTATGACACACATCATGATTGTCATATTGCTTCGCATGCTCACATAGCCGACATAGTATTTGTGGCTCATCCATCTTTCATCATTATTATACATGTTATGCTAGATCATTGCACATCCTGGTACATTGCGAAATACATTCATATAGAGTCATATTTTGTTCTAGTATCGAGTTGTAAGCAAATAGAAGTGTGATGGTCATCATTATTCATTACTAGAACATTGTCCCAAGTGATGAAAAAAAGGGAGGCCAAAAAGAGCCCAGGAAAAAAAGGCTAAAAAGAGCCCAACAAAGAATGAGAGGAAAAGAGAGAAGGGGCATATTACTATCCTTTTTCACACTTGTGCTTCAAAGTAACACCATGTTTTTCATACAGAGAGTCTCCTATGTAGTCACTTTCATATACTAGTGGGAATTTTTCATTGTGCACACCCACTTAGTTTTTATTTTGAGCTTTCGTACACTTATAGCTCTTAGTGCATCTGTTGCATGGCAATCTCTACTCCTTGCATTGACATCAATTGATAGGCATCTTCATATCCCATTGATTATCCTCGTTTAATGTGAGACTTTGTCCTTTTTTATTCTCCATATAATCTCTACCACCATACTCCATTCCACCCAAAGTGCTATATCCATGGCTTGTGCTCATGTATCGCGTGGGGGTTGAAAAAGCTGAAGCACGTTCAAAAGTATGAACCAATTGCTTGGCTGACACTGAGGTAGTGCATGATTTATATTTTTTGTTAAGAAGATAGAGCATGAAAAGGCTGTATTATTTTGTAGGAGTAGCATTCTTTAGCATTTTTATTTTGAAAGGTATGATTGTTTGTTGGTATGCCCGAGTATTGATGTCTTTAAGTCAAATTATAGACTATTGCTTTGAATCATTTAGATCTAAATATTCATACCTTAAAAGAAAGATTACATGATGAACATATTAAGTAGCATTCCATATCAATTTTTTTATTTACCTACTCGAGGACGAGCAATAGTTAAACTTGCGGATGCTTGATACGTCTCCAATGTATCTACAATTTTTTATTGTTCCATGCTATTATTGTATCAATCTTGGACCTTTTATATGCAATTGTATGCAATTATATATCATTTTTGGGACTAATATGTTAACCTAGTGCCAAGTGCCAGTTGCTGTTTTTTAACTGTTTTTGGTTTTTTAGAAAATCAGTACCAAACGAAGTCCAAATGCAACGATTTTTTTGAACATTTTTTTCTATACAAGAGAGACCCTAGAAGCTTCAGGAGGAGACCAGAAGGCGAACGAGTAGATGAAAAGGCACTAGGGCGCACCCTGGCAGCGCCCTAGTACTTTGTGGGTCCCTCGGGGCTTCGTCTGACCTAATTCTAGCTCTACCAATTCTCTAAAATCGGGAAACCAACAGAGAGCCACCCCAAATACTTTTCCGCCACCGCAAGTTTCTGTTCTTCCGCGATCCTGAAAGTGCAATTTATCCCCGGGTGGTTTTGTTAATTCATAACAACATATATCTCATTGAACTAATATCCACTAGAGATGAATATTTCAGGATGTTCAATGATTGGCATGGCATGGACTAGGCAAGTGGACCCCTCAAAATGCTACAAAAAATATTGGCAAAAGCTTAAGAGTCTACATTTTTGTTTGAGTGATCCAAGATCACATTGAGTCCATAGGAAAGCCAATACTATTAGAAGAGGATGAGGTGTTGCTTAATGATTTGGTTTCTCAAAGTGCTTAGTGATATTGCTCCAAAACCCTCAGCCACTCTCTCCAGCGATATGTCCAAACCCTAATTTCCAAACTTGGCCCCATCTATATTTCCTACCAAGCGCCACTGAGTTCATTTGACATAGCCATTGCCACAAACCATAATAGTTCGGACTCACCGATACGGATTTTGATCCCATCGAGAAGGCCTTCCAATGCTCTGTGGCTTGTTGCAGTCACTTCGGTCTCACTGAGTTGTTGTGATCGGTCCCATCGAGTTGGCTTGACAGATTCTCTGTTGCTCATTGCATTCACTTTGGTCCAACCAAGTTGATGCAATCGGTGCCACTGATATGAAGTTTGCCGTAAGCCCTATGATACATCCATTTTGCGTCGTGCTTTTATGTTTATATTTATTGCATTATGGAATATTATTTCACATTATGGTACAATACTTATGCCTTTTTTTTCAAAACTGTGCCTAAATTTATACAAAATTTGAAAACTGTTAGTCTGTTAGAGAAAAAATCGAAAATATGACCCCGTCGGCCTTAACTGGGCCGACCAGCCAGCCGTCGGCCTCGGCTGGGCCGACCAGGGGCCCGTCGGCCTCGCCCTGGCCGACCAGTGGCCCGTCGGCCTCGCCCTGGCCGACCAGGGGCCCGTCGGCCTCGCCCTGGCCGACCAGGGGCCCATCGGCCTCGCCCTGGCCGACCAGTGGCCCGTCGGCCTCGCCCTGGCCGACCGGTGCCCGTCGGCCTGGCAGCGGCCTAGTCTGGGCCGACCAGTGCCTCTGCCAGCTAGCACATCAGCCACTTTTTTTTTAGACGAGTGCATCAGCCTCAAAATTCTTCCCG
>LR738715.1:629613848-629650139 GCA_902687465.1 Secale cereale
CTGCTGATAGAAAGAGCTCCCCGCTAAGTCCGGAGGTGGCTGCTGCCAGGAAGAGCTCGGTGGCTGCTGATAGAAAGAGCTCCCCGCTAAGTCCGGAGGTGGCTGCTGCCAGGAAGAGCTCGGTGGCTGCTGATAGGAAGTGCTCCCTGGTTGTGAAGGAGGTGGCTGCTGCGAGGAAGGTCGTGGTTCTACACGCTCCTGCATAGAGCGTCGAGGTTCTGAACGCTGCACCGAGGGTCGACCTTCTGAACGCTGCACCGAGGGTCGACCTTCTGAACGCTGCACCGAGGGTCGACCTTCTGAACGCTGCACAGTGTGGCGTGGTGGAAGATGTGATGGAGGAGGAATAGCAACATCTGAAGATCGTCTACATGCAACAGATGCGTAAATCCCGCGTAGCTTCTCAACATGACGCCTCAACCATGAGCACCACGACTGCCACGACCACCACGTGCTGCTACTGTCGTCGATGTGGAAGCACTCGTCGATGTGGAAGCACCGTCTTTCTTCAGTTCAGGACAATATTTCATCCTATGCCCATAAGCCGCACATAGCAAACATTGTCTGGTTGCTCCACCAGCTTCAGATTGGTCCATATCGTTTCGGATGCGTTTTACCTTACGTCTGCCCCTGCTTGTTCGCCGAAGTCCTGGATCCGGGATGTATACTCTATCCCCGTCGTTTACCTTGTTGAAATTGCCGACGACTCTAAACCCAGTCATCTCACCTGTCCAGACATTGAGTACTGCTTCTTTTAAATAGTACGGGGACACGAAGGAGATAGCGTCCAACTTAATCTGGCCACATGCAGCCAACACATGTGAGCAAGGTAGGTGCAGCAACTCCGGTTTGTTGCATGTACACTCACAAGATGGATAAAGTTCATTCCCTATTTTTACCTCGTGGGTCTTCACCTCATTTGCAGAACCAAAACCATCAGTAGGAAGCTGAACCTCATACCTCATTTCCTGATTACCTATGAGTCTGACAGTGTGCTTCTTTGCTTTCTCTATCTTCTTTGCCATGTACTCCATGACACGGCTACAATAAGGTGTGTTTTGTTTATCTTCAATATGCTTCTTTGCTAACTCATGTCTTTCTCTGAAATATCTCAAAGTGCCATGGAATACAGCCTCCACAATAGCTGTGAGTGGCAATGCTCTATTCCCTCTAAGTACAAAGTTATACACCTCTGCAAGGTTGCTTGTCATGTGGCCATACCTAGCTCCATGGGTGTCATGCAGCAAAGACCAATTTACGGGAGGCTCTTTCTCTATCCACTGAGAAAAACTCTTTATTGCCCTCCCCTTCTTTCTCTTAGTATTAGGAGGGTCAATTCCTGGCAAGTCACACAGACCTACAGGCTCCTCTAGCTCTGCCATGAGTGTTGCTAATTTAACCTGGTCTGCTTCCATTTTCTTCCTGGCAGTAACCTGCTTCTTAGTAAACTCATCAAGTTTTGACCAAATAAAATGGTACTTACGGTGCTGGTTCTGCTTGCATAATTTTTTGAACAAGTTCATCAACCGCTTGTTCTTAAACTGTGAGAAAAAATTTGCCCCTAGATGGCGCATGCACCACCGGCTCTGCAAGTCCTTCCAAGGTGTTCGTTCGTCTTCTGCTGGATTCCTTAGTGTCTTCACTGCCTTCAATATACCAGCATGTCTGTCATGAATGACACACACGTTTGGTCGGTCCTTCACGATCGCAATTTTCACTTGCCGGAAGAACCATACCCAGCTTGGAAAGTTCTCACCCTCCACAAATGCCATGGCAAGTGGGATGATTTGATTGTTCCCGTCCACACCAATTGCGGTCAGGATTTGCCCTTTGTACTGACCAATCAGGAATGTACCATCCACAAACATCACAGGAGGACAATGCCGGAAAGCTTCGATGCACATAGCGAAAGAGAAGAATACTCGTTTCAACACCTTGAAATCAGGTATACTCTCCAACCTCGTGTGCTGTATGTTTACATAAGTGCCGGGATTCCTCTCCTTTAGTATGGCAAGGAGACGGACAACATTATCATATGAGTCGAAGAACGTCCCAAACCTTTCCTCCATAGCCTTCTGCTTAGCCCTCCAAGCCTTCCCATAAGGAATGTCATATTTCCATCTGACCTTCACTGCTGTCTGGATGTGTTTTGCTTCCATATCTTTCTTCTCCACTATCTCAGTATACATGAGTTGCGCAATGAGAGTTGAAGTCAGATTTGGATGACGAACCAATAGGTTTCTCCTCACACAATTATGTGGGATCACATTGGTGACAACCCAGTGGATGTTATACTTCGGCACGTGCCCGTGCACCTTCGCAGGACAGCCTTTTTCAACACACTTCACGGTATAGTTTGTTGAACTTGATATGTGTGTCCGAAAAACCCTTTGCGTAGACATAGCCCACTTTGTCACCGCATACTTCAATTTTTTCTTTGTATCAAACATAGCCCCTATCTGGACTTGGTTCAGATTATACTGCCATGGAGTCTCATGGACATCGTTGACCGTAAGGCCGGTGGATATGTCCTGATCCCATGCAGAAGGAATCGGTACCTCCACTTCATCCTCGGAATTTTCAGAATCCAGATCCTCAGCCAATCCATCCTCATCCTCTTCCTCCATCACCCTCTGCATTTCCTCCTCTTCCTCATCCACATCAGAATCCAGATCCTCCGCCAATATAATCGACCGACTACTCTGCCCAGTATTATGACCACAAACATTGTCGGACACGAACTCTGACTCTTTCTCGACTTGGATAGCATCCACATCCGGTGGCTGTGACCCGGATAAATAATTCTCGTTAGCCACTTGACTACCTTGGCCGGGTTCATACCCCACGTGAAGTTGTACAGTATTCTCCTCCTTCGCCACAGGTTGCACTAGAACATATGGCTGGATTCTTCGGTCTCGGCAACGACTTAACAGAGTCAACCAATGCTGGCTCCTATTTACCGGCATCAACTCCCACTTCACATTTTTACAGGATTTGGTCCACAATGCATGAATGTTGACGGAACATACTTCAGGATTCAACCCAAAACTAGTAGTCAACCAGTACTTCAACTGTCTAATGTCCAGTCTGTTCGGGTCTGAAAGTGTCATGACGCCATTTTTAAACTCGCTAAGATCAACCCCCAACTCATTATATCGAACATTACCAGGGCCGTAGTAAACTGTCAAATTTATTGATTCAGACATTTTCACCTGTCAGACATTGCCACCTTCTCAATAATCGCAATGAAAAAAAATATTGCCGGCTACACTAACAAAATATGTTACCGGGTACACTAACAAAAATATTACCGGCTACACTAACAAAAATATTACCGGCTACACTAACAAAATATGTTACCGGCTACACTAACAAAAATATTACCGGCTACAATAACAAAATATGTTACCGGCTACACTAACAAAAATATTTCCGGCTACACTAACAAAAAAATTACCGGCTACACTAACAAAAATATTACCGGCTACACTAACAAAATATGTTACCGGGTACACTAACAAAAATATTACCGGCTACACTAACAAAAATATTACCGGCTACACTAACAAAATATGTTACCGGGTACACTAACAAAAATATTACCGGCTACACTAACAAAAATATTACCGGCTACACTAACAAAATATATTACCGGCTACATGAACTATACGCTAAAATGACTATGTACACTAAATATTCAGCTAATAAAAAAAATGTGACGACATTTGTATACCTTCGACGCGTGTGTGCCCTTATCGCAGACTTTTTGCACCACCGGACAACACCACCCGAACTCCTCCTCACCACCACCTTCTCCTCCTCACCACCACCAAAACCGCAGCTCCTCCACCCCACCATGGCTATTCCACCCCACCATGGCTCCTCAAATACGCACAAATAACTACCCCATAGCAAAAAATAATTGGATGGATCGGTGAAGAATGCTATGATCTATTGATTCTGCTACTTGGAACAGAAAATGGCTGGAGCAATCAATAGATCGGGGAGGGGGTGAAAGAACAGAGAAACACGAGAGAGAGAGGAGCAGGAACGAAGAACAGAGGAAGAGGAAAGCGTCGGTGGCTTATCCAGCCGCCGCTCGGGCGCTGCCAGGCCGACGGGCACCGGTCGGCCAGGGCGAGGCCGACGGGCCACTGGTCGGCCAGGGCGAGGCCGACGGGCCCCTGGTCGGCCAGGGCGAGGCCGACGGGCCACTGGTCGGCCAGGGCGAGGCCGACGGGCCCCTGGTCGGCCCAGCCGAGGCCGACGGCTGGCTGGTCGGCCCAGTTAAGGCCGACGGGGTCATATTTTCGATTTTTTCTCTAACAGACTAACAGTTTTCAAATTTTGTATAAATTTAGGCACAGTTTTGAAAAAAAATCTTCTCTCTTATCTTGCAAGATTTACATGAAGAGGGAGTATGTCGGGAGCTAGAATTCTGGACCGAGAAGGAGCAAATCTGATTGGCCTATTCTGCACAACTCTAAAAGTCCTGAAAATCAATGGAGAATTATTTTGGAATATATAAAAAATATTGGGCGATGAAAATTCAGAAGGGGACCCACCAGGTGGCCACAAGCCTGGGGACATGCCTTACCCCCAAGGCATGCCCCCAGGGCTTGTGGGGCCCCTGGCAGGTCTTCGGTGCCCATCTTCTGCTATATGAAGTGTTTTGACCTGGAAAAAAACAAGAGAGATCTTTCGGGACGAAGCGCCGCCGTCTCGAGGCGTAACTTGAGCAGAACCAATCTAGGGCTCCGGCGGAGCTGTTCTGCCGGGGAAACTTACCTCCTGGAGGGGGAAATCGAAGCCATCATCATCACCAAGGATCCTCTCATCGAGGGAGGGTCAATCTTCATCAATATTTTCACCAGCACCATCTCCTCTCAAACTCTAGTTCATCTCTTGTATTGCATCTTCGCCTCAAACTTCAGATTGGTACATGTAGGTTGCTAGTAGTGTTGATTACTCCTTGTATTTGATGCTAGTTGTTTTTTGGGTGGAATATCATATGTTCAGATCCGTGATGCTATTACATACTCCTCTGATTATGAACATGAATATGATTTGTGAGTAGTTACATTTGTTCCTGTGGACATGGGAGAAGTCTTGTTATAAGTAATCATGTGAATTTGGTATTCGTTCGATATTTTGATGAGATGTATGTTGTCTTTCTTTTAGTGGTGTTATGTGAACGTCGACTACATGACCTTACTTACAAAAAAGATTAGGCCACCTTGCTGCACCTTAGTTACACTTTTTACTTGTTACCCGTTACGAATTGTCTTATCACAAAACTATCTGTTACCGATAATTTCAGTGCTTGCAGACAATACCTTGCTGAAAACCGCTTGTCATTTCCTTCTGCTCCTCATTGGGTTCGACACTCTTACTTATTAGAAGGACTACGATAGATCTCCTATACTTCTGGGTCATCAAGATTATTTTCTGGCACCGTTGCCGGGGAGTGAAGCGCCTTTGGTGGGTGGAATTTGGTAAGGAAAAATTTGTATTACGCGTTGAAATTTGCTATCACTTGTCACTATGGTAAACAATCCTTTGAGGGGTTTGTTTGGGGTATCTTCACCTCGACCGGAAGAACAAAGAGTTACTTCTCAACCTACTGAACCTACTAAAAATATTTATTATGAAATTCCTTCGGGTATGTTAGACAAACTGCTAGCTAACCCTTATGCAGGAGATGGAACACTACATCCTGACATGCATCTAATCTATGTCGATGAAGTTTGTGGATTATTTAAGCTTGTAGGTTTGCCTGAGGACGATGTCTAGAAGAAATTATTCCCTTTATATTTGAAGGGAAAGTCATTGACATGGTATAGGCTATGTGATGATATTGGAGCTTGGAACTGCAACCGATTGAAATGGGAATTTCATCAGAAGTTTTATCCTATGCATCTAGTTCATCGTGATCAGGATTATATTTATAATTTTTGGCCTCGTGAAGGAGAACGTAGCGCTCATGCTTGGGGGAGGCTTAAGTCAATGTTATATTCATGCCCCAATCATGAGCTTCCAAGAGAAATTATTATTCATAATTTTTATGCTCGCCTTTCTCGTAATGATCAATCCATGCTTGATACTTCTTGTACCGGTTCTTTTATGCTCGCCTTTCTCGTAATGATCAATCCATACTTCTTGTACCACACTATTGAATTTTGATGGGAACTTTTGGAAAGAATTAAATGCAACTCTGAAGATTGAGAACTCTATGATGGTAAGGAGTCAGGTCTGAACCTTGAGTTTGATTGTGTTAAATCTTTTATGAATACCAATGCTTTTCGTGAATTTAGCACTAAGTATGGACTTGACTCTGAGATAGTAGCTTCTTTTTGTGAATCATTTGCTACTCATGTTGATCTCCCTAAGGAGAAGTAGTTTAAATATCATCATCCCATTGAGGTAAAAGTAGTAGAACCCACTAAGGTTGAAGAACAAAAAATTACTTATAATGATAATCCAGTTGTTCCTACTGCTTATATTGAGAAACCACCTTTCCCTATTAGGTTAACGGAACATGCTAAAGCTTCAACCGTAGTCCATAAGAGTCATGTTAGGACACCTACACCCCTTGAACAAATTAAAGTTGAACCTAATATTTCTATTGTTAAAGATTTCATGGTCGATAATGTTGATGGGCATGTTATTTACTTTGTTGGTGAAGCCGCTAGAATTGCCAAACCCGATAAGGAAGACAAAGATAGACCTATTGTTGGCATGCGTGTTGTAATGCCCAGTATGCGACTATGTCTCCTACGTGTCGAGTCACGACTTAGAGACATAAGCGCATAATAGAATGATCTCAAGTATGGTATCTTTGCACATCTCATGTAAAAGCTCAGGGATGAAATTGTAAAACATAGTTGGCTTACACTCACCACGTCACACAATGAATACAATAGCATACATCATCCAAAGAACACAGGGTCCGACTACGGACGAAATCCAAACGAGAAAGATACCATAAACACAAGGCCTGATCGCCCCTAGTAGGAACCACTACTGATCGTCGGGATACGAAACATAGTAACGACCACGCTCTTCATCGAACTCCCACTGAAGTTCTGATCCATTTCCTGCATCGTTCTCAGCGGTACCTGCATCTGGTGTGTGTTGTAATCTGTGAGCCACAAGGACTCAACAATCCCGTTCCCGGGTATCAAAAGTACCAAAGCCTTAGGTGTGGAAAGGCTATTAAAGTGGTTGTAGCAAGCACTAAGCAACTTGCTTACGAGTTCAGAGCGAGATGAGAACATGTGTCAACGGTCGCCAAGTTGATCAAGAAGGGATCCTAGCTACTCACGGTCAAACATAACCCCACCGTGGTCACTTCCCAAGCCCTTCGGAAAGAGACCATCACGGTTACTCTCACAGGTAGTGTATTCTTAAGGATATGGTGTCAAGTTATCTACAACCGGATATTAACAAATTCCCATCTGCCACATAACCGCGGGCACGGCTTTCGAAATATCAAAACCCTGCAGGGGCGTCCCAACTTAGCCCATCACAAGCTCACGATCTGCGGAGTCGCAACTCCAAAGTGGGAAGACCCGAGTATTCTCGGAATCCCGTGCTCAAGATATTTCGACAAAGGTAAAACTAATCCAGCAAGACCTCCCAGCGTGCCAACACCCTAATAGTAGCCGCATGTATCTCATCTCAGGCCACGACCGGATGGGACATCCTACAGGTGTATACCAGACCTCGGGTTTCCCTGTGGTGGCCCCGCAGTCTGCCCAGTTTGGACCAACACTCATGAGGAGCACTGGCCCGGGTTGTTAATTAAGAACTCGGGTTTGCAACGCCCTATGAAAGTTTTAGTTATTAGGCAAATGTAAAACCAATGTTGGGCCTTGCTGGAAAAGCTTTAAACAGAGCGAATTATCATGGGGGGCCCATAAACCCCAACTATGTTAGGAACGCAAAATCAAGGAACATAACACCGGTTTATCGGGTCCTAAGGTGGCATGAGTGGAACAAAACACCAAGCAGAAGGCCGAGCCTTCCACCCATTGCCAATATATAGGTGCATTAGTTTAAAAGGTATATATATCGTGTTATCCCAATAACAAGTTCATCATGAGCAGTCTTCAAAACTTTACCTGCAACTAACAACGCTATAAGAGGGGCTGAGCAATGCGTACTTAGCCAAACAACGGTTTGCTAGGAAGGCGGTTAGGGTGTTTCATGGCAACAATAGGAGGCTGAAAAACAGGAATGGGCATCGAGGCATATCTATAAGAATGAGACAACTAGCATAGGCAAAGATAGAGGTGATGTCGGGGAATGGTCATCTTGCCTGGTAAGTCGTCGGTGGGATGGTAAGACGGCTCCTCGAACTCAGTCTCAACAAGATCCTCAAACTCGGTATCGGCTCCAGGCTCTACCCAACACAAGAGCACAACAACGACACAATATCAAACACGGTGCAATGCACAATCAACATGATGCAAGACATGACATAGGATGCAAGTATGATGTGCGTATGCATGAGAAAGCTCTCGAGCCTAAGGAGAAGGTGATGGAAATGGCTTCTTCTTGGGTAACCAAGCAAGCCACTGGATAGATGGGAAGATTTCGGTTGAAAACGATATAAAGATCGCCGGAAACGGATGCACGGTTTGCAAATGACAAGCAAAACAATATGCAATGCGACACTGTAGTTTACAACAACATGGCATCTTTGGAGCATGATATAATTATGCTACAGCACCCAAACATGAATAAAAAAAGGCATAGAGGTGAAACAGACATGATACTTAACAAGCATGAACTTAGAGCACACCCAAAAACTTGCTGGAACAAAATTAAACAAGGATGGCAAGATTCAATAAGTTTACAGATTTCTCAGACTTCGCGAAAATTACAAGGCATGGCAGAAATTACAACAAGTAGGCATGTTTGCAACTGTGTGCAACTCAACCCAAAGCATACCATGGCATGTGAATATAATCAACAGCAAGAAGACATATTTGAGAAGCTACTCATGGCAAGAACATTGTCATAGGGTGCATAGAACACTAGCTATTCACATGGCAAAACTGAACTTGTTGATAACATGCTGATAGAAACATTTTATAGCAACTTGAGGGCATGAAAACAACAAGCTACAGCAAGCCATCATGGCAAACAAGAGCATGGATAGCTATAGCATAACATATACATCAAGGAACACCCACTGGACAACTCTAAACATGCACAACAATGACGATGGCATCATGGAAACATGGAATAAAAATTAACAGATTCACACTTAGCAGAAATTTAACATCATGATGGCATGTTAACAAGCTTGATGCACTCATCTCAAGACATATCATGTCATGAAAATGAATCTATCATGTAGAGCACATTCCAAAGAGCAAAACTCATGTTGACACCTAGCTCATACGACACATGGATTAATTTACACAAGCAAGACACAACCTCATCGCATAACAAGTGCAGAAACTTATCAGCCAAATGCACTTTTCAACAGAGATAAACATGGCATAATGCATCATATCATGCAAGCAAATACATTCATCTTGAAGAGCATCACAAGATGAACATCTGGACATATCATTCACTCTATTCGGACCAACATGCACAAAGTTACTAGCTCACGAACATGCCAACAAATTTACACAGAGAACAAGTGCTAAAATAGTTTCATCACGAAGCACTATTGCCACGATGTTTAAGACTAGTAGATGATCCCTATCATGCATGAAACTGATGCTAAAATGTAGAGCATGTCGAGACGAACATATCGATATATCATATGCGCAAAACGGAGCACCAAGCACAAAGTTACCACATGTCAAAGAGGGCAATAAATTTACTCAGATCCGGGACTCAGTGGAATTTTACCTCCGCGAAAGTCAACGCGGGATGGAGAGATCCGGGCACAGGACGCGGTGTTTGGTTCGCGGGGGTGGTGGATCTGATCCACCCCTGGTGGATCTCGCCAGAGGTGAAGAAGACGGCAAGGCGGCGACGATGGTGGTGACCGGAGACGACCGGAGCGACGGGACGCGGAGGCGGCAGGGTCGACGGGCCTGGCCGGCGGCAAAAGCGCCGACACGCAGCGGCGCGAGGCCGGTCAGCGAGGAGGCGCAGCGCCCCGGCGGACGGAGGAGGAACAGGTGACGGGCGCGGCCCGGGGCGGTGGCGGCGGCGCGCGCCCGAGGTGGCGGCAGTCGGGGCCGCGCCGGCGGGAATCGCGGGCCGACGGCGGGGAGCTTGGCGGCAGGGTCGCGGTGCGCAGGGCGGCCGAGGCGCGTGGGAGGTGGCGGTTGCCGGCGGGAGCGGCGGCAGTCGCCGAAGGGAGCGGGTCGAGCTCCGGCGACGGGAGCGGGCGGCGCGGGGCGCGTAGGGCGCGGAGGCGCGCGCGGGCCGGCTGGGGCCCGATCCGGGCCGCGGCGGGCCCGGTCGACGCGGTGGAGGAGCCGGCGGCGCGGGGATAGGTGGCGGCTGCTGATTCGCCGGGCGCGTCCAGCGGACGTGTCCGGCGGCGCGAGGAGGAGGTTGGACTAGGGTTTCGCCCGAAAATGGAGGGGATGGAGCCTTTTTATAGGTAGAGGGAGCTAGGAATGTCCAAATGAGGTGCGGTTTTCGCCCACATGATCACGACCCGACGACCGAGAGGATGGGGGTTGTTGTGCTGGGCTAGTGGGCTGTTGTGGAGGGGTGTTGGGCCAAAAGAAAGAGGAGATTTTAGCCCACGAGGTTAACCATTGGAGTATCAAACGGCCTCAAAACGCGACAAAACTTGACAGGCGGCCTCCACGTACTAAAACAACAACGTACGACAAGTATCACCTCATTCCGAAAACGTTCTACGGCCACATACGAAAGAAGGACTCGGAGGTGCCACGGGCACGTGTGTGTGTGTTGGAACTCGAAACGGACAACGGAAAGAGACGAGCATGACCGGGTGCAAGTGACAACACGAATGCAATGCAATTCACATGATGACATGACATGGATGATATGCACACACGCACACGTCAAAAACGAAGAAACTCAAAATGAAGGAAGAGCCCAAAATGGAATGGTTGAAGTCAACGAAGCATATATTGCCATAAATGGAATTGTTACATCCGGGGCGTTACACCTGTTGTCTCAGTCGAAATTGGAGATCATTGTTATCATGGCTTATGTGATTTGGGTGCTAGTGTGAGTGCTATTCCATTTACTCTTTATCAATAAATTATGAATGATATTGCACCTGCTGAGATAGAAGACATTGATGTTACTATTAGGCTTGCTAATAGAGATACCATCTCACCAATTGGGATTGTTAGAGATGTTGAAGTCTTATGTGGGGAAATAAAATATCCTACTGATTTTGTAGTTCTTGGTTCCCCACAAGATGATTTTTGTCCCATTATATTTGGTAGACCTTTCTTGAATATGGTGAATGCTAGGATTGACCGTACTAAGGAAATGGTTAGTGTTAATTTTGGCGATCTGTCTCATGAGTTTAATTTCTGTAGTTTTCATAGACAACCTTGTGATAAAGAACCACCTAGTAAGGATGAAATTATTGATAGTGCTACTATTGTTGTACCTCCTACTAATCCTTTAGAACAATATTTGCTCTAGATCATGAAAATGATATGTTCATGAATGAAAGAAATGAAATAGATACAATTTTCTTTGACCAACAACTTGTGCTCAAGCACAATTTTCCTGTTGAAACCTTAGGAGGTCCTCCTCCACCTAAAGGCGATCTTGTGTTTGAATGGAAACGATTACCTGATACACTGAAATACGCTTATCTTGAAGAAAACAAGATATATCCTATTATTACTAGTGCTAACCTTTTAGAGCATGAAGAAAAGAGACTATTAAAGACTCTGAGAACACACCGTGCCGCTATTGTATATAATCTTGACGATCTTAAGGGCATTTGTCCCACTCTATGCCAACACAAAGTTAAGGTGGAACCCGATGCTAAACCAGTTGTTGACCATCAGCGGCGGTCAAACCCCAGGATGAAGGAAGTGGAAAGAAATGAAATATTAAAACTTCTGGAAGCAAGTATAATCTATCACATAGCTGATAGTAAATGGGTAAGTCATGTTCACTGTGTCCCTAAGAAGGGATGTATTACCGTTGTTCCTAATGATAAGAATGAGTTGATCCCACAAATAATCATTACATGTTATAGAACGGTAATTGATTTTGGAAGATTAAACAAAGCTACTAGGAAAGATCATTACCCTTTGCCATTCATTGATCAAATGCTAGAAAGACTGTCAAAACATGCACACTTTTGCTTTCTAGATGGATATTCCGATTTTTACCAAATACCTGTATCACAAGAAGATCAAGAAAAAACTACTTTTACATGTCGTTTCGGTACTTTTTCTTAGAGACATATGCCTTTTGGTTTATGCAATGCATCCGCTACCTTTCAAAGATGTCTGACAACTAAGTTCTCTGATTTTTGTGAAAAGATTGTTGAGGTTTTCATGGATGATTTTTTTGTTTATGGAACTTCTTTTGATGATTGCTTGAGCAACCTTGATCGAGTTTTGCAGAGATGTGAAGAAACTAATCTTGGCTTGAATTGGGAGAAGTGCCACTTTATGGTTAACGAAGGTATAGTCTTGGGGCATAAAATCTCTGAAAGAGGTATTAAAGTTGATAAGGCTAAAGTTGAAGCTATTGAAAAAACGTCGTGTCCTAAAGATATCAAAGGTATACGAAGTTTCCTTAGTCATCGTGGTTTCTATAGGAGATTTATTAAAGACTTCTCTAAAATTTCTAGGCCTCTTACTAATCTTTTGCAAAAAGATGTTCCAGTTGTTTTTGATGATGATTGCATAGAAGCCTTTGAAATACTTAACAAAGCCTTAGTCTCTTCACCTATTGTTCAACCACCTGATTGGAAGCTACCCTTTGAAATCATGTGTGATGCTAGTGACTATGCTTTTGGTGATGTTCTAGGACAAAGAGTTGATAAGAAATTAAATGTTATCCATTATGCTAGTAAAACTCTAGACAGTGCCCAAAGAAATTATGCTACTACTGAAAAGGAATTCTTAGCAGTTGTATTTGCGTGTGATAAATTCAGATCTTATATTATTGATTGTAAAGTAACTAGTCACACTGATCATGCTGCTTTTAAATATCTTATGGAAAAGAAAGATGCTAAACCTAGACTTATTAGATGAGTTATTTTGCTGCAAGAATTTGATTTGCATATCATACATATAAAAGAAGCTGAGAACCCCGTAGCAGACAATTTGTTTTAGTTAGAAAATATTCTTGATGACCCACTACCTATTGATGATAGCTTTCCTGATGAACAATTAGCATTCATAAACACTTCTCGTAACACCCCATGGTATGTCGACTATGCTCATTACATTCTTGCTAAATTTATACCACCTAGATTCACATACCAACAAAAAAGTTTTTTTATGATTTAAGACATTACTTCTGGGATGACCCACACCTTTACAAAGGAGTAGTTTGTGTTATTAGACGTTGTACACCTGAGCATGAATAGTAATAAATCCTACGCAAGTGTCACTCTGAGGCCTATGGAGGACACCATGCGGGAGATAGAACGACACACAAGGTATTACAATCCGATTTGTATTGGCCCACTCTCTTTAAAGATGCTCGTGAGTTTGTCTCTTGTGATGAATGCCAAATAATCGGTAATATTAGTAGACGTCAGGAAATGCCTATGAATTATTCACTTGTTAGTGAACCATTTGATGTTTGGGGTTTTCATTTCAAGGGACCTTTTCTATCCTCTAATGGGTATACACATATTTTAGTTGTTGTTGAGTACGTTACTAAGTGGGTAGAAGCTATTCCAACTGGTAGTGATGATCATAACACCTCTAGTAAAATGCTTAAAGAAGTTATTTTCCCAAGGCTTGGTGTCCCTAGATATTTAATGACTGATGGGGGTTCACACGTTATTCATGGTGCTTTCCGTAAATTGCTTGCTAAATATGATGTCAACCATAGAATTGTATCCCCATGTCATCCTCAGTCTAGTGGTCAAGTAGAATTAAGCAATAGAGAGATAAAATTGATCTTGCAAAAGACTATTAATAGATCTAGGAAGAATTGTTCTCAAAAACTTGATGATGCATTATGAGCTTACAGAACTTCTTACAAAAATCTTATGGGCATGTCAACGTATAAGATGGTTTACGAAAAAGCATGTCACTTACCTCTTGAACTGGAACATAAAGCTTATTGGGCAATTAAAGAGTTGAACTATGATTTTAAGCTTGCCGGTGAAAAGAGGCTATTTGATATTAGCTCACTTGATGAATGGAGAACCCAAGCCTATGAAAATGCCAAAATATTTAAATAAAAGGTTAAAAGGTGGCATGACAAAAGAATACAAAAACAGGAATTCAATGTAGGTGCCCAAGTTTTGCTATACAATTCCCGTTTAAGATTTTTTGCACGGAAGCTTCTCTCTAAATGGGAAGGACCATACATTATCGAAGAAGTTTAGCGTTCTGGTGCCATCAAGATCAACAATGCCGCATGCAATAACCCGAGAGTGGTAAATGGACAAAGAATCAAACATTATATCTCAGGTACTCCCATAAATATTGAAACTAATGTTATTGATACCATAACACCGCAGGAGTACATAAGGGAAACTTTCTAGCACGTTCCAAAACCCTAAAAAGGAAGAGGTATGCGGTACAGTAAGTAAACCGGCTCCAAACACTTTCCAAAGTCAAATTCTATCCGTTTTGGAGTATTTAAAAAATTTAGAAAAATAAGAGGCAATCTGAGAAGCACATGAGGAGGCAACAAGCCGTGGGGGGCGCACCTCCCAGGCTTGTGGCCACCTCGTGTGCCACCCGGACTCTATTTTCTCCTAGAATACTGATACGTCTCCAACGTATCTATAATTTTTGATTATTCCATGCTATTATATATTCTGTTTTGGATGTTTAATGGGCTTTATTATACAATTTTATATTATTTTTTGGACTAACCTACTAACCCAAGGCCCAGTGCAAATTGAAGTTTCTTGCCTATTTCAGTGTTTCACAGAAAAGGAATATCAAACGGAGTCCAAACGGAATGAAACCTTCGGGAGAGTTATTTTTGGAACCGTATCTACCCAGAAGACTTGGAGTACACGTGAGGGAACAAGAAAGGCGGCCACGAGGGGGCAGGGCACGCCGAGGGGGGACAGGCGCGCCCTCCACCCTCGTGGGACCCCTCTGGCTCCCCTGTGCCCTCCTTCCTCCTATATATATCCACGTACCCTGAAAACATCAAGGCAACAGAGAAAACCCTAATTCCATCGCCGCAACCTTCTGTTCCCGTGAGATCCCATCTCGGGGTCTGTTCCGGAGCTCCGCCGGAGGGGGATCGACCACGGAGTGCTTCTACATGAACACCATAGCCTCACCAATGTGTTGTGAGTAGTTTAGCACTAACCTTCGGGTCCATAGTTATTAGCTAGATGGCTTCCTCTCTCTCTTTGGATCTCAATACAAAGTTCTCCTCGATCTTCGAGGAGATCTATTCGATGTAATCTTTTGTCACATCCCTAGAATTTTGCTTGTAATTAGTTGCACTTGAGTGCATCATGCATCATGTCTAAATTTCTTTTAAACTTGAAATGCGGTTGTCCAAACCCTAGCACCAGATGAATCCAAGTAGGTTCAAATAAAAATATTTTCAATGAACCCAAAATGCCCTTTAAAAATGTTCATGATTTTTGATAAAGGTGAAAAGCTCTGCCAAAAATGATGCAAATATTTTTAGGCCATTCTGGACTTTTGAGTTAACTCATATTGTATTTGGATTAGATCATTTAAATACTAATAATATTTGTAAATGCACCAACACTTCTGAAAACAATTGGGGGCTGTTGGAAACAATTCAAATAGTGCCCACAATTTTTGTCAGGATTTTACAAAATGAGTTAGTATTTTTACTAATTCAAAACAGAGCAAAACAAATAGAAAACATAAAGAAAATAAGGAAAGGACAGAAAACTACCTAACCTACCTGGCGGCCCAGCTGCGGCCCAGCACTGTTGGCCCAACCCACCTGACCTCCCCCTCCTGTCGTCTTCCTCCTTGCCAGGAGGATGAGTGCGCGTGCCCGGCGCGTGGCCGCCGCACGCCAGCCACCTCCACCCGGCCTGGCTGCCTCCCCATCGCCCTGGACGGCTCTGGATAGGACACGAAACCCCCTGGCCACTCCCCCCTCTCTCCCGTGTCTCTCCCTCGCCCGCCCTCTCTTTCGAGCACCACTGAGCGGAGCTTGTCGCCACCGACGTCGTTCGCCGTTGCCACCCTACGCCTCACCGACACGCCAAGGAGCTCCGCCGCCTCTTCCTCGACCTCCTCATCGAGCCACGCCTCGCCAGAAGCCCCGACGCGCCGTCCCCAAGCTCTTCTTCTTCCTTCGGCCGCCGAGATCGCCGGTGACCGTGCGCCCACTCCGTTGCTTCCCCATGCTCGCTGAGGCCACCGCTGCACTCGCCGTGAGCTTCTCCTTCGATCCCCTCTTCCCCCTTGCTCGTTTGCACCTTTTAGCCGCTGATTCCACTGGAGCCGCGAGCTCGGCTCCGCCAGCCAAGTCGCCGCCGTGGCCACAGCCACTTTAGCTTGGGTCCGAGCAAGCCACCATGCTCAGCCCGTTCTCATGGGCCCGTAGCCACCCGCAGCTCCTCCTCCTGAGCTTTGTAGCGCCACCCCGAGAATGCCCGAGCTTCTGCCGCCACTGAACCTCGTCGACGGCCACTTTTCCGGCCACCCCAGGCCCAACCACCGCCACCACTCGACGCGGAAGAGTGCCCGCGTCATGTAGATGCCTTCCGCCGGCCATTTGGTCGCGGGAGGAGGATTTCCGCACCTCGCCGCCGTGTTTGTTCTCGCCGACGTCGAGTCGCCGGTCGGCTTGACCCCCTTTGACCACGGCTGAACCCCCCCTGTGTCCATGACATGTGGGGCCGGCCTCTGACAAAAATTACTTTAGGTTTTTAGTTAAGTGATAATTGTTGTCATTAGTTTAATTAGACACTGCATGTGGGCCCAACCCTATTAGTTATTAGTTAGGTTAAACTAACCTTAATTAGTTAGCTCTGTTAGACTGACGTGTGGTCCCCACACGTCAGGTTTGACCTGGACCATGATCTATTGACATGTCGATGTCAGCATGACCTAGTGCTGAAGTAGTAAAGCCTTTTCTGGAATTTAGGTAAATCTAAATGATTTATTTATTTTCAGAAAATGCTTTAAACTTCTAAAAATCTTATAAAATCAACTGTAGCTCAGATGAAAATAATTTATATATGAAAAATGGTCAGAAAATTTCAAGGAATATGTTTACTGCATTATCATGCATGTTTGAGCAACTTATGCCTGCTGATCAGGTCAAATCAATTAATTGCCATTTGAATATTAACATATGGAGTTTGAATTTGAACCTTTGGTTCAAACCAACTTCATTTAATATGGTTGCTAGTTGCATTAGCTCAATCAACAGCATATTTCCATGTCATGATCATGCATCATATTGTCGCATTGCATTGATTGTGTTCACTCTTGTTTGTCGGTGTTCGTCCCCTCTCAGTAGACGTTGTTACGACGATGAGTTTGATGACACGGATGAAGAGCTTTACTATCTTCAGAAGTGCCAGGCAAGGAAAACCCCATTGAGCATTCCGATACAATCCCACTCTCTCTCTCTTGCTCTCTTTTACTGCATTAGTACGACAACTTTTCAACTGCTTTTTTTGCGGTAGCTGAACCCCTTTTCCTCTGCATGACCTTTCATTGCAACAGAAAATAGTTGAAACCCACTAGCATGAGTAGGAGTTGTTTGAGCTATGTTGTGCCTACTCATTCATGCTTTCTGGTTATGCCTGCTATTGCTTAGAGTTGTGTCAGGTCTAATTCATCGGGGATGAATTGGAATGTGGTCATCATGTCCTACTGTTGAGAGCTAAGTGTGTTAACACGATTTGGTAAAGGTAGCGATGAGAGGCCATGTAGGAGTACATGGTGGGTTGTCTCATTGAAACCGTCCTCAGGAACTGAGTTCTGTGTTTGTTGATCCCTGAACGGCTACTACCACACGTTGGGCCCTGAAATATGACCCCGCTCGACTTATTAACCGCCCTTGTCCTCTGTCCAGGAGTTGCAATTAGTTTCTAGTGTTTGTAGTATGTTGGAGGCCGTGCACAGCGCTGACCAGAGGGATGGGCTGTGATGCGGTAGGCACGTGGCACGGTGTACCGGGAGGCCCGTTTGGTGCCTCGGGAACCCTGTACACATCGTTCGGGGACGTAAGTGGAAACCTCGGCCGGACTCCCTTCGGATGGAACCTGAATTGGCGATAAACCTGGACTAGGGACTTGTGTGGTTAGTCAGGTCGTGGTCTACACCCACGTCGGCTTTCGCTTGAAGTCTGCCGAGCACATGTCGTGTGCAGACGCTAAGTGGTGGAAACACGTGTGAAGAAGTACACCCATGCAGGGTTACAAATGATATATTCGAATAGCCATGTCCGCGGTGCAGGACTTCTGGGTTGCTTATATAGTTCATAGATAAGTGAATGTGGATACTCTAAAATGCGCAAGATAAGCGTGAGTGCTATGGATTGCCTTCTCGTAGGGGGGCGGGAGCGGATCCATAGTGGTGTATTGATTGGTGAATATGTGGACTCGTGTGCGCCACCTCAAAAGAATTACTTGCAGTCGTAGCTCAGGATAGCCACTGAGTCAAAGCTGGCTTGCTGCTGTCAAACTCCACCATCCCTTTGTTGATACTGATGCATATGTAGTTAGTTCTGATGTAAGTCTTGCTGAGTACCTTTGTACTCACGTTTGCTTAATTTATGTTTTGCAGAGAGACTTCAGTCTCACTAGTGGTTCCGCGTGGACTTCGACGTTTAGCTTGTTACCTCAGCTACGATCTTGTACCCTTGGGAGGGTCTTGTAGATAGTCAGGCTTCTTAGCCTTTTTCATTCGTAGTTGTCTGTACTCAGACATGTTATGCTTCCATTGCCTGTATGCTCTGTATGTTGGGTCATGAGACCCACTGTTTGTAATAAATGCTATGTTGGCTCTTGTGGGCCTTTATCTATATGAGTGGTCGAGTTATGTTGTGATGCCATGTTGTACATTACATACTTGCACGTTATGCGTACGTGTAATGTGTATTGCTATGTGTAGGATCCGACACCTAGTTGTTTACCCTTGGTAGCCTATCTTACAGGGAAATGTCTCCTAGTGCTTCCACTGAGCCTTGGTAGCTTGCTACTGCTCCGGAACACTTAGGCTGGCCGGCATGTGTCCTTCTTCGTTCCTGTGTCTGTCCCTTAGGGGAAAGGTCACGCGTTGTTCCTTTAAGTCCTTGTAGCTTGCTACGACTTGGGTTCATACGTTGATGACCGACACGTTCGTTGCTGGGTCATGTATGCATGTCTCTGTAATTTAGCGCCACTTTTGGTTTATAACTAGTCATGTCAGCCCGGGTTCTCTGTCATATGGATGCTAGCGACACTATCATATACGTGTGCCAAAATGCGCAAACGGTCCGGGGCCAGGTAAGGTGGCACCCGTGGGGATACCGTGCGTGAGGTCGCAAAGTGATATGTTGTGTTACATGCTAGACCTGTGTGACTTAGGATCAGGGTCCTGGCAGCTTTGGTATCAGAGCCTGACTGCGTGTAGGATTACCAAGCCAAACTGGTCGAAGTCGTGTCTAGAAACTCTTTAGTTATAATAAGGGAATTGATTGTGGAAGGGAACGTAATGCTTTTTTTATTTCTCTACCTTATGACCTTCTGATCTGAGTGAACTTCTTCTTTCTACGGGGATTAAGAACTAGGATTCTCATTCTATTTATCAGGATCACGTTAATGGTGAATTCAACCCTCAGTTCAGTTCCTACTACTTCTGTGTGTTCAACTATTGGTCTCAGAACCTTGACATTATGATGTTAAGTGGTTATGCTACCTTTTTGCTTGGATCTCGAAATCTTTTTGGGCATTTACAACCGTTATGATGTCCGAGTCATCCCAGGTTTCTAATAGTTGGATGCATTTGTAAATCCCTTCTCCCTGTTTCCGATGTCCTTTTAGGCCAGATTAACCACACCAGTTGGTGTGTGGAGGTACTCCGTTGCCTCGACATATATGCTGGAACTATTATTATGACCCTAGGTGTCTTAGAGAATCACCCAGTAATCTAGCAAAACTCTATATTCCCAGTGTGATGATTATGGCCATCATTCTCGAAAGCATCCCGTGATGCCATTTAGTAGTAGGTATTCTACTCTTGGGTTCTTGAACCAAAGACCCACTCTATTTACCTCGTGTTGATAGTGTTGCTCGTTCCTTTAGGATATTGGTAACCTTGTGATAGTCCTCGAGGTCCGTGGTTATCCTTCTTCCAATACCATGAACCATCATGGAAGAAGTTCTTCTGAACCAAAAGATCACAACCAGAGTGCTCTTGATGACTTCTCCATTTCACATTGTGACTCTGCCAATTCCACCCTCCTGCATGGGTTATCCGGAAGAAATATGTTGAAAGTTCGACATGCTAATCTATGCATCCACAACTCAGAAAGTTATATGTTCCTTTGAGTTGTCCCTTTTAGTTGTATTATGCCCCCCTTCTATCAGTTGATAGTCAGGAGTAGTTGTGCATTCATGTTCATCGATGCCTTTTACTCTTGTGGTCCGTCAATCCATTCTATTTCAGAATGACTAGGAGAAACAAACTCCAGTACCTCATCCATATCTAGGATTGGGACAAAGCAGTTCTATTCCGCAGATCAAAATGCCAATCCAGCTTTTGCTCTACTCTACCTTGGAGTGTTATCCTCTTTTATGTCAAGAATGTCATGGGAATTGCACCACCTCCTATGAACTCTTGATACAGTGATACTTCTCGCCATTATCGTTCATTCCTCGATCTCTGTGTTGTCATAACCGGAATGCCGACAAGTGAACCATGATGTGTGAAATCGATACTCCTAGCAACTCCGTTGCTTGGTAGTTAATGGACGATAATCTCATTCTTAGTGTGTTGGTTATTGAATCGTCATCCTAAGATTGATCATGCTACCTAGTCCATTTTTCTGGTGCCCCCTTCAATCAATGAGTTAGTATTGTGTCAATCCCTCGCTATTTTGATCATATCGTCTTGCCCTGAAAGGCAAGACTGTTCTCGAGCTTCATACCATATCGGTGGGTCGTGATTTTCCGAATATCTTCTCGGAAGTATTACTAGGTTGTTCCCTGACCGTTATATTGAGCTCGTGATCAAGTTGGTTTTCTTATAAACCACCCTTTCTCCAAGAATCTGCGTCGGATACCCCTGAGCTAGTTGGTTAAGCTAAACGACAACTTGGAGAGTTATAAGATGAAAGCTTGCTCCATCTAGTTCTTTGCCAAAGGGTTATCCTTGTGTTTGCGTGTGTGTTGAAGAAATATGGTATTTTCATCAATTGATCTTCGTGTTCAGTTGCTGGACATTTCATCTTATCCTAATTTTGATTGAGTATGGGCTATTGTCAAGTCAAATCAGAACCAACGATATTCGTAATGTTGTCTTACTCGTGGTTGATCCCTCGAGCATACACCGTTACATCCTTTGGTCTGACCAATGCTATCATCTTGTTCACATAATTGTGGAATTCCACTTATATGGAAACCTGGATGAATTGTTGTTGAGCCCATCAACAACATTTTTATCTCCTCCATGATTCATGTTGAACATCCAACTAGTGTTGGAAACTTTAATAAGCATTATCTTCATGTCCCGTTCATGAAGCATATGTTCGGATGAAAGAAGCGACTTCCTCTAATTCATGTGCACTCGATGTAAGTTGTCACCGTGAATTCGAGAAAGTTGTTTTGCTTCCTCTGGGATCGTCCCAAGTTAGCCATGCACATGTGCGAAGTATTCTATGGTTTGGAGACTTGCAACCTTCATTCCATATGTATCCCTAGCACACCAAGCCACTGATTGATTTGTTCAAGGAGAAGAAGTTCCTTCATGAGAGCTAATCATATGGCTTATGTAAGGACTTCATTATCCACGATGATGGTTCCCAACCAGAACTTGGTAGTGTTTTGTTGTAAGACTACTATGTGGTCATGCTCGTCTTGGACAACGTGATCACAGGTATGTACCAGGACCTGCTCATGTTTTGGAGCTTGCTATCATAGTTCATTTCCTGAGAATCTCGCTACGTCATCTCATCGGTTGTATTGCAAACTTTCTTTCCCAGACATGTTGTCTGAAATATCCTGTTACCAACCAGATCTAAATCTCAGGCAGATATGATGGTTGGAACATTCCCGGCATTTGCATTTTGTTCCCAGCTTGCACCTCAGCACCTGTTGTTCAGGATCATATTCAAAAGTGGTCCTGCCATGGGTCCCATCCATTTCCGATAGTAGGCTGAAATCATCCGTTGTGTTGTCTTCAACAAGGTAGTCCATATCATCTATTCTAGTCGGAGTATGTCGTTCTCTCGAACTCTGTCAAACGATCGTTTGTGAATTTCCTTAGGTTGCTATAGAGAGTTTCAATGATCTCTATATCAAAAGTAATTCTTTTTGCCATTTAAGGGAATAATTCTACAAGTCACCTTCTCTAAGGTGCCCCGTCTGGTGACATCGATCACCATCTTCCTTAGGTGCGGAATTGGTTGCTTACCAAGTGAACCTTCATCATTTGTTTTACTCCATCCCTCTGGAGGAGTGTTCCGTGTCTCAGCTCAAGAGATGTTTCAACGTCTCACTCAATGAGTTGATCTTGAGTTGCTCGATCTTTCACAAGATCAATTACCGCAGAGTTTCTTTCGTCGTCACCGTGTTGGACAACGACCTCGAAAGCAAGGATGTCAAGATCAATATGATGCAAGCAATCAACATTCTTATGAAGTGCAATTGGATCGATAAGATTGTGTTAGCTTGTGTCCCCTCTGATTTCTTACCTCACGTCTTGAATCTCGGGACGAGATTCTTGTTTAGTGGGGGTGAGTTGTCATAGCCCTAGAAGTTTGCTTGTAATTAGTTGCACTTGAGTGCATCATGCATCATGTCTAAATTTCTTTTAAACTTGAAATGGGGTTGTCCAAACCCTAGCACCAGATGAATCCAACTAGGGCAAATAAAAATATTTTCAATGAACCCAAAATGCCCTTTGAAAATGGTCATGATTTTTGATAAAGGTGAAAACCTCCGCCAAAAATGATGCAAATATTTTTAGGCCATTCTGGATTTTTGAGTTAACTCATATTGTATTTGGATTGGAGCATTTAAATACTAATAGTATTTTTAAATGCCCCAACACTTCTGAAAACAATTGGGGGCTGTTGGAAACAATTCAAATAGTGCCCACAATTTTTGTCAGGATTTTACAAAATGAGTTAGTATTTTTACTAATTCAAAACAGAGCAAAACAAATAGAAAACAGAAAGAAAATAAGGAAAGGACAGAAAAACTACCTAACCTACCTGGCGGCCTAGCTGCGGCCCAGCACTGTTGGCCCAACCCACCTGACCTCCCCCTCCTGCCGTCTTCCTCCTTTGCTAGGAGGATGAGCGCGCGTGCCCGGCGCATGGCCGCCGCACGCCGGCCATCTCCACCCTGCCTGGCTGCCTCCCCTTCGCCCGGGACGGCTCTGGACAGGACACTAAACCCCCTGGCCACTCTCCCCCCTCTCTCCCACGTCTCTCCCTCACCTGCCCGCTCTTTCGAGCACCACCGAGCGGAGCTCGTCGCCACCGACGCCGCTCGCCGTAGCCACCGGCCACCCTACGCCTCACCGACGCGCCAAGGAGCTCCGCCGCCTCGTCCTCGACCTCCTCATCGAGCCACGCCTCGCCAGAAGCCCCGACGCGCCGTCCGCAAGCTCGTCTTCCTCCTTCGGCCGCCGAGATTGCCGGCGACCATGCACCCGCTCCATTGCTTCCCCAAGCTAGCCGAGGCCACCGCTGCACTCGCCATGTGCTTCTCCTTCGATCCCCTCTTCCCCCTTGCTCGTTTGCACCTTGTAGCCGCCGATTCCACTAGAGCCGCGAGCTCGACTCCGCCGGCCAAGTCATCGTCGTGGCCACAGCCACTTTAGCTTGTGTTCGAGCACGCCACCGTGCTCAGCCCGTTCTCATGGGCCCGTAGCCACTCGCAGCTCCTCCTCCTGAGCTCTGTAGCGCCACCCTGAGAATGCTCCAGCTGCTGCCGTCGCTGAACCTCGTCGTCGACCACTTTTCCGGCCACCCCAGGCCCAACCACTGCCACCACTCGACACGGAAGAGTGCCCGCATCACGTAGATGCCTTTCGCTGGCCATTTGGTCGCGGGAGGAGGATTTTCGCACCTCGCCGCCGTGTCTGGACTCGCTGGCGTCGATTCGCTAGTGGGCTTGACCCCCTTTGACCACGGCAGGACCCCCCTGTGTCCATGACATGTGGGATCGGCCTCTGACAAAAATTAGTTTAGATTTTTAGTTAAGTGCTAATTGCTTTCATTAGTTTAATTAGACACTGGCATGTGGGCCCAGCCCTGTTTGTTATTAGTTAGGTTAAACTAACCTTAATTAGTTAGCTCTGTTAGACTGACGTGTGGACCCCACACGTCAGGTTTGACCTGGACCGTGCCCTGTTGACTTGCCCACGTCGGCATGACCTAGTGCTGACGCGGTAAAGCCTTTTCTGGAATTTAGATAAATCTAAATGATTTATTTATTTTCAGAAAATGCTTTAAACTTCTAAAAATCTTATAAAATCAACCGTAGCTCAGATGAAAATAATTTATATATGAAAAATGATCAGAAAAATTCAAGGAATCTGTTTATAGTGTTATCATGCATGTTTGAGCAACTTATGCATGCTTATCAGGTCAAATCAATTAAATGCCATTTGAATATTAACATATGGAGTTTGAATTTGAACCTTTGGTTCAAACCAACTTCATTTAATATGGTTGCTAGTTGCATTAGCGCAATCAACAGCATATTTCCATGTCATGATCATGCATCATATTGTCGCATTGCATTGATTGTGTTCTCTCTTGTTTGCCGGTGTTCGTACCCTCTCAGTAGACGATGTTCCGACGATGAGTTCGATGACACGGATGAAGAGCTTTACTATCATCGGATGGAACCTGAATAGGCGATAAACCTGGACTAGGGACTTGTGTGGTTAGTCAGGTCGTGGTCTACACCCATGTCGGCTTTCGCTTGAAGTCTGCCGAGCACATGTCGTGTGCAGACGCTAAGTGGTGGAAACACGTGTGAAGAAGTACACCCCTGCAGGGTTACAAATGATCTATTCGAATAGCCGTGTCCGCGGTGAAGGACTTCTGGGTTGCTTATACAGTTCATAGACAAGTGAAAGTGGATACTCTAAAATGCGCAAGATAAGCATGACTGCATGAGTGCTATGGATGGCATTCTCGTAGGGGGACGGGAGCGGATCCATAGTGGTGTATTGATTGGTGAATATGTGGACTTGTGTGCACCACCTCAAAAGAGTTACTTGCAGTCGTAGTTCAGGATAGCCACTGAGTCAAAGCTGGCTTGCTGCTGTCAAACTCCACCATCCCTTTGTTGATACTGATGCATATGTAGTTAGTTTTGATGTAAGTCTTGCTGAGTACCTTTGTACTCATGTTTGCTTAATTTATGTTTTGCAGAGAGACTTCAGTCTCACTAGTGGTTCCGTGTAGACTTCGACATTTAGCTTGTTACCTCAGCTACGATCTTGTACCCTTGGGAGGGTCTTGTAGATAGTCAGGCTTCTCAGCCTTTTTCATTTGTAGTTGTCTGTACTCAGACATGTTATGCTTCCGTTGCCTGTATGCTCTGTATGTTGGGTCATGAGACCCACTGTTTGTAATAAATACTATGTTAGTTCTTCTGGGCCCTTATCTATATGAGTCGTTGAGTTATGTTGTGATGCCATGTTGTACATCACATACTTGCATGTTATGCGTACGTGTAATGTGTATTGCTATGTGTAGGATCCGACACCTAGTTGTTTACCCTTGGTAGCCTATCTTACAGGGAAATGTCTCCTAGTGCTTGCACTGAGCCTTGGTAGCTTGCTACTGCTCCGGAACACTTAGACTGGTCGGATGTGTCCTTCTTAGTTCTTGTGTCTGTCCCTTAGGGGAAATGTCACGCGTTGTTCCTTTAAGTCCTTGTAGCTTGCTACGACTTGGGTTCATACATTGATGACCGACACGTTCGTTGCTGGGTCATGTATGCCTGTCTCTGTAATTTAGCGCCACTTTTGGTTTATAACTAGTCATGCCGGCCCGGGTTCTCTGTCATATGGATGCTAGCGACACTATCATATACGTGTGCCAAAATACGCAAATGGTCCCTGGCCAGGTAAGGTGGCACCCGTGGGGATACCGTGCGTGAGGCCGCGAAGTGATATGATGTGTTACATGCTAGACCTGTGTGACTTAGGATCGGGGTCCTGACATCTTTTTGCGGTGTGTTTGTTGAGATATGATGAATTGTGGGTTTATGATCAAGATTATCTATGAACAATATTTGATTCTTTTCTGAAATCTTTTATGTATGATTATAATATCCTTGCAAGTCTCTTCGAATTATTGGTTTGGTTTGGCCTATGGCCCCCGGGTCTATCTTTATCATATTACTTTCACTTCAATTTCTGTTGCCGTCGTTTATTTGCTTTCTTTACTTTCTGTTCTTATACCAAAAATATTATCCTATCATATCTATCATATCTCACTTTCGTAAGTGACCGTGAAGGGATTGACAACCCCTTATCGTGTTCGCTGCAAAGTTCTTATTTGTTTGTGTAGGTGCGAGGGACTCGCACGTGGTCTCCTACTGGATTGATACCTTCGTTGTCAAAAACTGAGGGAAATACTTACGCTACTGTGCTACATCACCCTTTCCTCTTCGAGGGAATACAACGCAAGCTCGAGAAGTAGCAAGAAGATTTTCTGGCGCCGTTGCCGGGGAGATCTACGCAAAAGTCATATACCAAGTACCTATCACAAACTCTTATCCTTCGCATTACATTTTTTGCCTCTCGTTTTCCTGTCCCCGACTTCACCTTTGTCGTTTTATTCTCCCTTTTTCCGTTCTCCTTTCTGTTTGCTTGTGTTACCATGTGCCCTCTATTAGCTTGCATCTTGGCTTATTAATAATCTATCTATGGATTGTCATCCACTTGCTAATCTTTTTAAAAGTTCCAATTATGTTGAACCTATTGCTAGTGAGTTGAGTGCATTAGATTATCTTTATGAGGTTTTGCTTGAAATTTGTGAATCTAAAAATTGTGATGAAGTGTTGAAAGAAGAAAATTATGAAGTGATTCACGATAGCTCTTTTAATGAAAAACATGATTGCAATGATACTATTGTAAATTCTATTGATGTCAGTTGTGTTAATGATATGCAAAACCCTAAGCTTGGGGATACTAGTATTGCTATGTCCACTACTTGTTGCAATGATCATGATTGGGGTGATGTTTCTTAAGATCTTGAAAACTTATTTAAGCCCCATGATATATATGAGATTGATAATAATGTTTGAAATAATATTGAAAGTGTGTTCGGAAGAGTGTCAACTTTAGATCCCACACATTTGGATAATGTTCAATCTTATGATTTTTTTTATAAAAGTGGGTTTGGAGAGGTAATGACTTTAGTTAATGTTGATCCCACTCTTTTGGAAGAGTGTCAACTTCGCATGCATGTAAATCATGTTGAGAATATGTTTTGTGATAGCTATATTGTTGAATTTTCTTATGATCCTACATGCAATTATTATGAGAGAGGAAAATATGGCTGTAGAAATCTTCATGTTACTAAATTACCTCTCTTCATGTTGAGATTGATCTTGTTTCTTTCTTCTTCCTTGCATATGTTAGATCTTGCTTGTCTTGCTAATTTGTTTTCCTATAAAATGCCTATGCATAGGAAGTATGTTAGACTTAGATGTGATTTTCACATGCTATATGATGCTCTCTTTGTGCTTCAATTCTTATCTTTCATGTGAGCATCATCAAAATTATCGTGCCTAGCTAGGGGCGTTAAACGATAGCGCTTGTTGGGAGGCAACCCAATTTTATTTTCTTTGTTTTTGCTTATGTTTAGGAATAAATATTGCATCTAGATTCTGTTTAGATGTGGTTGTGTGTTTTAATTAGTATTTGTGCCAAGTAGAACCTTTGGGAAGACTTGTGTGAAGTTTATGTGATCATGCTGTAAAAAACAGAAACTTTAGCGCTCACGAGATTGGCTGTAATTTTTTACTAGAGAGTGCTTTTTAGTTGATTCTTTTTGCAGATGATAAATAGACAAATTCCTCACGTTTACCATTTTATTTCATTTTTTTAGATTTACAGAAGTATTCGAAAGTTACAGATTACTACAGACTGTGCTGTTTTTAACAGATTCTGTTTTTCGTGTGTTGTTTGCTTATTTTGATGAATCTCTGAGTAGTATCCGGGGGTATGAATCATAGAGAAGTTGGAATACAGTAGGTTTAACACCAATATAAACAAAGAATGAGTTCATTATAGTACCTTTGAGTGGTGGTTTGTTTTCTTATTCTAACGGAGCTCACGAGATTTTTGGTTATGTTTTGTGTTGTGAAGTTTTCAAGTTTTGAGTATGTCTTTGATGGACTATGGAACAAAGAGTGGCAAGAGCCTAAGCTTGGTCATGCCCAAGGCACCCCAAGGTAAAATTCAAGGACAACCAAAATCCTAAGCTTGGGGATGCCCCGGGAAGGCATCCACTCTTTCGTCTTCATTTATCAGTAACTTTACTCGGGACTATATTTTTATTCACCACATGATATGTGTTTTGCTTGGAGAGTCATGTATGATTTGAGCCTTTCCTTTTTAGTTTGCCACAATCATCCTTGATGGACACACCTTTTTGAGAGAGATAAATATGGTTTAGAATTTATTAGAATACTCTATGTGCTTCACTTATATCTTTTGAGCTAGATAGTTTTGCTCTAGTGCTTCACTTATATCTTTTAGAGCACGGTGGTGGTTTTATTTTGTAGAAATTATTGATCTCTCATGCTTCACTTATATCTATTTGAGAGTCTTTTAGAACAGCATGGTAATGTGCTTTGGTTATAAAACTAGTCCTAATATGATAGGCATCCAAGATGAGTATAGTAAAAACATTCATATAAAGTGCATTGAAGGATAGGAGAAGTTTGATACTTGATGATTGTTTTGAGATATGAGGATGATGATATTAGAGTCATGCTAGTGGAGCAATTGTGAATATGAGAAACACTTGTGTTAAAGTTTGTGATTCCCGTAGCATGCACGTATGGTGAACCGTTATGTGATGAAGTTGGAGCATGATTCATTTATTGAGTGTCATCCTTTGTGTGGAGGTCGGGATCGCGGGATGGTTAACTCCTACCAACCCTCCCCCTAGGAGCATGTGTTGAATACTTTGTTTTGATAACTCGTAGATTTTTGCAATAAGTATATGAGTTCTTTATGACTAATTTTGAGTCCATGGATTATATGCACTCTCACCCTTCCACCATTGCTCGCCTCTCTTGTACCGCACAACTTTCGCCGGTACCATAGACCCACCATATACCTTCCTCAAAACAGCCACCATACCTACCTATCATGGAATTTCCATAGCCATTCCGAGATATATTGCCATGCAACTTTCCACCGTTCCATCCATATGACATGCTTCATCATCATTCACATAGAGTCATATTTTGTTCTAGCTTCGAGTTGTAAGTAAATAAAAGTGTGATGATCATCATTACTGGAGCATTGTCCCAGTGAGGAAAGGATGATGGAGACTATGATTCCCCCACAAGTCGGGATAAGACTCCGGACGTAAGAAAAAAAAAGGAGAAAAAAAAGAGGCCATAAAAAAAGAAAAAGAAAAAAGAAAAAAGGCCCAAAGAAAAAAAATGAGAGAAAAAGAGAGAAGGCACAATGCTACTATCCTTCTCCACACTTGTGCTTCAAAGTAGCACCATGATCTTCATGATAGAGAGTCTCTTGTTTTGTCACTTTCATATACTAGTGGGAATTTTCATTATAGAACTTGGCTTGTATATTCCAATGATGGGCTTCCTCAAATGCCCTAGGTCTTAGTGAGCAAGCAAGTTGGATGCACACCCACTTAGTTTCTTTTGTTGAGCTTTCATACACTTATAGCTCTAGTGCGTCCGTTGCATGGCAACCCCTACTCACTCACATTGATATCTATTGGTGGGCATCTCCATAGCCCATTGATACGCCTAGTTGATGTGAGACTATCTTCCTCTTTTGTCTTCTCCACAACCACCGCTCTATTCCACCTATAGTGCTATATCCATGGCTCACGCTCATGTATTGCGTGAAAGTTGAAAGGTTTGAAAGAATTGAAGTGTGAAACAATTGCTTGACTGAAACTGGGGTTGTGCATGATTTAAATATTTTGTGTGATGAAGAGGGAGCATAGCCATACTACATGATTCTGTAGGGATAACTTTCTTTGGCCATGTTATTTGGAGAAGACATGGTTGCTTTGTTAGTATGCTTGAAGTATTATTATTCTTATGTCAATATAGATTTTTGTCATGAATCTTTCGGATCTGAACATTCATGCCACAATAAAGAAATTACATCGAGAATTATGTTGGTCAGCATTCCACATCAAAAATTCTGTTTTTATCATTTACCTACTCGAGGACGAGCAGGAATTAAGCTTGGGGATGCTTCATATATCTCCAACGTATATATAATTTTTTATTGTTCCCTGTTATTATATATTCTGTTATGGATGTTTAATGGGCTTTATTATACACTTTTATATTATTTTTGGTACTAACCTACTAACCCAAGGCCCAGTGCAAATTGCAGTTTTTTGCCTATTCAGTGTTTCGCAGAAAAGGAATATCAAACGGAGTCCAAACGGAATGAAACCTTCGAGGGAGTTGTTTTTGGAACCGTATCTACCCAGAAGACATGGAGTACACACGAGGGAATGAAATAGGGGGCCACGAGGGGGTAGGGCGTGCCCAGGGGGGCAGGTGCGCCCCCACCCTCATGGGCCCTCTCTGGCTCCCCCGGTGCCCTCCTTCCTCCTATATATATCCACGTACATTGGAAGCATCGAGGCAACAGAGAAAACCCTAATTCCACCGCTGCAACCTTCTGTTCCCATGAGATCCCATCTTGGGGCCTGTTCCGGAGCTCCGCCGGAGGGGGGATCGACCTCAGAGTGCTTCTACATCAAGACCATAGCCTCACCAATGAGTTGTGAGTAGTTTAGCACAGACCTTCGGTTCCATAGTTATTAGCTAGATGGCTTCTTCTCTCTCTTTGGATCTCAATACAAAGTTCTCCTCGATCTTCGAGGAGATCTATTCGATGTAATCTTTTTGCGGTGTGTTTGTCGAGATCCGAGGAATTGTGGGTTTATGATCAAGATTATCTATGAACAATATTTGATTCTTTTCTGAAATCTTTTATGTATGATTATAATATCCTTGCAAGTCCCTTCGAATTATTGGTTTGGTTTGGCCTACTAGATCTATAGTTCTTGCAATGGGAGAAGTGCTTGGTTTTGGGTTCAATCTTGCGGTGTCCTTTCCCAGTGACAGTAGGGGCAGCAAGGCACGTATTGTATTGTTGCCATCGAGGATAAAAATATGGGGTTTATAACATATTGCTTGAGTTTATCCCTCTACATCATGTCATCTTGCTTAAAGCATTACTCTGTTCTTACGAAGTTAATACTCTAGATGCATGCTGGATAGCGGTCGATGTGTGGAGTAATAGTAGTAGATGTAGAATCGTTTCGGTCTACTTGTTACAGACGTGATGCCTATATATAATGATCATGCCTAGATATTCTCATAACTATGCGCTTTTCTATTAATTGCTCGACAGTACTTTGTTCACCCATCGTAGAATTCTGCTATCATGAGAGAAGACACTAGTGAAACCTATGGCCCTCGGGTCTATCTTTATCATATTACTTTCCCTTCAATTTCTGTTCCCGTCATTTATTTTCTTTCTTTACTTTCTATTCTTATACCAAAAATACCAAAAATATTATCCTATGATATCTATTAGATCTTACTTTCGTAAGTGACCGTGAAGGGATTAACAACCCCTTATCGCGTTGGCTGCGAAGTTCTTATTTGTTTATGCAGGTGCGAGGGACTCGCGCGTGGTCTCCTACTGGATTGATACCTTGGTTCTCAAAAACTGAGGGAAATACTTACGCTACTGTGCTGCATCACCCTTTCCTCTTAGAGGGTATACAATGCAAGCTCGAGAAATAGCAAATACCTATTTTGGTCGGTAAAAATTCATTATATAATCTTCCAAAGGTTTTGACCACCGTATCACGACAATATCCTCTGTTCTTGTTTCATGCTATTTTTCTGACATATCTAGATTACCATGACATCCCAAGTGCCTCCAAGGACAAGTTCTATGAGAAGGTCATCAACCCCTACCTCTTGAAGGTGATGAAACACCCTCAAACCATGGAGCTGCATGAGGGGGTGCTTCACATCCGGGATGTTCAAAGGCCCAAGACGATCAGAAGTGTGAAGGTCAGGCTTGAATCGTTGGACCAGGAGGTTTTCAAGTGCCAAGGGATGGTGGAACGCGGACTCAACACCAACCATACGATGATCACGGAATTTACGTGTGACCACAAGCTGCACACCAAAGATGTTGGGAAGGCCATTCTCAAGCTTCATGATAAGAACGAGCATGTCCAAGCACATATTTATGACTTACAAAACCAAAAATGTGAGTATGAGTATAGATTTAAGTGGATGAGTTTGGTTGCAGATTTAAGAATTCCGGAGACCTGTTCATCTTTCTGCGATGTGGAGCCTATGCCCTGGAAGACGGAACACTAGCCTCCGACATCATCATCAATATCACCATCACCACCAAAGAAGGAGATTTGAGTACACGGGTATGGCACTCCCCTTAGCTTGTGCCAAGCTTGCACTACTAGGAAAAGGCCTATTAATGGCGCACCTAGTTTGGCCATTAATGGCGCATTAGGGGTGCGCCATTACTAGCACGCCATTAGTATACTTTACTAATGGCGCACCTCTGGTGCGCCATTAGTATCTGGTATACTAATGGCGCACCACAGATGCGCCATCAGTATGCACAGTGGTGCGCCATTAGTATGCCTCCCAGGGGCCAGGTGCTTTGGCATACTAATGGCGCACTCTTCTGTGATGCGCCATTAGTATGAATATTAGGTTTTTTTTTCTGTTTTTTGCACAGGTTATGCATATATATAAATATAATTTCTCGTGGAGCCAACATATATGGTACGCACATCGAAACTATTAGAATCTACTCCCTCCGTTCCGATTTACTCGTCGTGGTTTTAGTTCAAATTTGAACTAAAGCCACGACGAGTAAATCGGAACGGAGGGAGTATATAATAGCTCATAGAACAACTTAGCATCATGCATCATCGATCATAATAATAATAAAAACTCAACATAGGTATTAAATAATAAGTCTTACACATCATTATCGACCATACAACTTCTACTACGTAGCAATTTTCTAAGATAAAATGGCATAAAACAAGATGGCGTTTGTCTCTAAATCAATTAGATTTAAAGGGCCATTATGGAGAACGCAGATTATCTTGTCTCCATTTCTTGCCCTTCTCACTCTATTGCTTCCAAGTACCTCCTTACGAGTTTTCGTTATTTTTCGCCATTCTTTGATTCTCATTCCTTCATTTTTAGAAGAAATCCGATATGGACACGTGTGATTTGTAGGTTCACCTGGCAGAATGTTTAAAACTTGTAGTTGACCAGATTGAAACATGACAGGAGGCACACAGTCACTAGGGAGAATCTGTTGCAAAACATATAGTAAGACTTCGTAGTTAGCATTGTAGTTCAGTTCGAGAAGAACTAATGCAAAACATGCACGAATGTCGTAATAGTAAAAAAATCTTACCATGGTATCTCCATTGATATTAACGTAGTTCAAGACGTGCACTAGTGGGATGTATTGACTATATTGTGGATCAATATTGCGATGTTGAATTGAATCCAGAAGAAAGGAATAAAAGAAGATGATCTGCTCTTTGTCCTTATAAGTACATTCTGAGCCAGGGGTGTAGTAGGTTCTATCTAGCATCATCCTCACATTATTTGAATAATCAAAATAACCTATCAATGGAAATAAGTTGTCAACTATTTTGAAATAAACAATATAAATTACTAAATAACTATGTTTGATAAACTCACTTCTCGGTAGAATTGGAATCATATCGTCAACAAGGACCCAAATGTCCAAATCATCTTCGGCGATGGAATCCGGATTACCAAGATCCATGGTGAGAAGCATACCCTCATAAAAACCATATATCTTGCAAAATGATTCCCAATTCTTGCAACCAAAAGTGGTTACGTTATCTGAATTGTACAAATCCACTTCTAAATCAACATTATGCATGGTCCTTAGTTGAATTTGCTTTGTCTCCGAAGTTTCATGATCTTCAAATCCCATCCTCTCCAAGACATAGCGTCTTGCATGACACGGGATAAACTAGTTGCATGTAAAAGAAGAAAATTAATTACTTACACGTTGAAGTAGCTAGAAATTGTGCTTAATTAATTACGAAACAAGACATGCGTACCGTTTCGACATCGAAGGTCTCGTCGAGCTTAATATTGAAGTAACGACCGTCTACCAGGTGAGGCCTGTCGCACAGACCCCGGTCGTCACCGCACCAGGAGCACTCCGGGATCCTATCGTCGTCGGAAGACGACATTTCCTATGTTTCAAAGAGATTAAACTTTATAAACTAAAAATATGTACCTAGACAAGCTAGCTGTGGCACCATCCTAGGCTCATTAGGACTAACATTGTCAACACTTTTGCACTCTAGTTCTGCTACATACCATCCTAGGCTTTTTAAGTTTCAACATTGCTACAGCATACAAACTTGAAGCGCTTGTGACTTTCAATAGAACCTCACAATCTGATTACTACCCTCTCTATAAACTCATTTTAAACGAGTTCAAAAAGTGTAAGATCTTTATCCTAAAACACCACCAAAAAATTAGGGCATGGCATCTAATAAGCAATGTTTGGAAATACAGTAAGTTTAATCTATGCCTAGCCATCCCTTACAAGGATATGTGGACATATTTCAGTTGTTTCAAACTTGAAACAGTAACATGTGATGACCAACTTCTTAAAAGTGCAGAACTAGTAACCAGTTGCAATTTTGCCATCATATTAATTGTAGCAGCCAGTATTGTGCTTGGCAGTATTACCACTATGTATAGCTTGGTCTTTGTGCATACATATAAATAACAATATAATTATAGTTCAGTAAAACAATTCATTTCATCAAGGTCCCGATATTGTCAATATTTGCAACATTGGGCTCTCATGAATGCACAAAGAAACTGGAAGAGAGAACGCATCCCTGTTATTGTGCAAGATTAAAAAACAGGATAACTGCAAGTTAGTGGTTCATCCATACAAATTTACTGACATAGGACAATATTTTCTAGTACATCATGGACAGCATAACATGCTGGGGCAGGAGTTCGGGACAACAAAACACATAAAGAAGCCGCATTGTCAAAACAGCTCCGATACTTGGATCATACAGACAGCGACACTTATTTTCGGACGGAGGGAGTATCCTGCAGCCAGAATGGTGAAGCCCACCCAGGCATATTAACGACAAGTCCGATCAGCTCTTAACAGTATATCATCAATTATATATCATCAAATGACCCATTAATCAAACAGGGACTACCATTGAAGAGCAAGCTCGAATCTTAAAGCTATATCAGTATGTCATCATCTTCATGAGAACAATAATCAGGAAACAGCAGATTTCCACTCTCACGTAGAATAGGTAGGGGGAAGAGCAGGAGCTAGTTTAAGCAACCGGGCTAATCAAATTTTGATCCAAGTGACCTAAATTTTGATCTCAACCGCGTACTTCAACGAAAATGGCAGAAATACAAAAAAAATTACTTTATGGTGGTGATTAGAGAGGAAGGAGGGAGGAGTGATGGCTACCTGCGTATGGAGTGGTCGCCGGCGTAGCTCCGGGCGGCGACGTTGCTGCAGAGTCGGGGGAGGCCGGGCCGTCGGGGGCGCGGGTGTCGAGGCCGGGGCGTCGGGGGCGCGGGCGGCAGCAGCGTAGCTCCGGGCGGCGGCGTTGCTGCAGAGTCGGGGGAGGCCGGGGCGTCGGGGGCGCGGGCGTCAAGGCGGTGTTGCTGCAGAGTCGGGGGCGCGGGCG
>LR738715.1:629650306-629670360 GCA_902687465.1 Secale cereale
GGAGAGAGAGGAGGGTGCGGCCGGTGGGGGGGATATGGATGGGGGAATACTAATGGCGCACTGCACCTCTGTGCGCCATAAGTATGTAGATTCTTATGGCGCACGTTCCCCAGGTGCGCCATTAGTATGTTTGGACAGGCGCGCTAGTTTAAAAAAAAAACTTCTTGATACTAATGGCGCACTCTGGATATCGTGCGCCATTAGTAGTTCGAGCTTTAATGGCGTATCTGTTGCTGGTGCGCCATTACTATATTCTAATGGCGCACTGCTTGTCCGGTGCGCCATCAGTATCAGTTCCATCTATAGCCCTTTTCCTAGTAGTGTTGGGGGAGGTGCCCCGATATCATATCACCATCACACCTTTACCTTTATCATCTATCTTAGTTCGATCCTTTTGGTTATATCGTGATCTAGTAGAATAAACGTTTTAGTATGATTTAGTCTTTTAGTTTTGCTTTTGATCTATCTATGTAATCAAGGCCCAGAAGTTATATAATAAAGAGTAGTTTTGATTTAAGTGTTTTGTTTTCTTGCTTTGATCATAAAGAAGAAAAAGGAAGAGACTAAAATAAAAAGAGATTATATAATAGTCTTATGGAGAGTGATGACTTTACAAAAAAGAGTACCCTACATGAAACTTGTTGAGAGTTGACAAACATAGTTTTAGTCATTGTTGCAATTAATAGGAAGTAATAAAGAGAGAGGTCTCACATATAAATATACTATCTTGGACATCTTTTGTGATTGTGAGCACCCATTAAAATATTATATGCTAAGAAGTTGATGTTGGACAAGGAAGACAACATAATGTGTTATGCTCCTTTATATCCAAATATAAATTATATTGTCATAGATCCTCCAACATGTTGTTCTTGCCTTTCCTCTCATGCTAGCCAAACACTTCATGCACCAAGTAGAAATACTACTTGTGCATCCAAAACCCTTCAACCTAGTTTTGACATGAGAGTCCACTATACCTACCTACAGATTGACTAAGATCCTTCAAGTAAGTTGTCATCGGTGCAAACAATAAAAATTGCTCTCTAAATATGTGCTACTTATTAGTGTGAGGAAATAAAACTTTGTACGATCTTGTGATGGGGAAGAAATAAAAGCGACGGACTCTATAATAAAGGTCTCTATCGCAAGTGGCAATACAAAGTGACGTTCCTTTGCATTCAGATTTAGTGCATCCAACTAAAAAGTGCATGGCAACCTCTGCTTCCCTCTGCGAAGGGCCTATCTTTTATTTTATTGTCCACCTTAATATCGGAGTCAAGGAGATCTTCACCTTTCCTTTTTACTTTTTTTTCTTTTGTCAAGCACAATATGTTGGAGCTAGATCTAGATAAATATATCCACGCGGATGTAGAAGATCATGGACCATTATTGTTGACATTACCCTAGAGGTAAATCGTTGGGAGGCGAAATTATAAGCCCTATCTTTCTTTGTGTTCGGTTGAATCTTTGATTCCATAAGTATCGCGTGAGTGTTAGTAATAAAAAGCTCTTACATTGACTCTTTTCGTTGTTATGATAAATTGCAATTACTTCAATGACTGAGACCTTAGTTTGTTATTTTTCAATAAGGTTTGTGATTCATACTTTACATTGTGAACAAGTTACACTTTGATATAAGAAATTATATGACAATATATCCTTGTTCTAAAGATGATCATGATGCCCTCATATCCGTATTTTATTTTATCAACACCTCTATCTCTAAACATGTGGTTGATGTCTACTACACAACTTGTTCTTGTAGACTCGTGTTGGGCCTCCAAGCGCAGAGTTTTGTAGGACAATACCAAATTTCCCTCAAGTGGATGACCTAAGGTTTATCAATCGTGGGTGGTGTAGGATGAAGATGGTCTCTCTCAAACAACCCTCCAACCAAATAATAAAAAGTCTCTTGTGTCCCCAACATACCAAATACAATGGGAAATTGTATAGGTGCACTAGTTCGGTGAAGAGATGGTGATACAAGTGTAATATGGATGGTAGATATTGATTTTTGTAATAGTAACAATAAAAATAGCAAGGTAGCAAGTGGTAAAATGGAGCACAAACGGTATTGCAATGCTTGAAAACAAGGCCTAGGGTCCGTACTTTCGCTAGTGCAATCTCTCAACAATACTAATATAATTGGATCATATAACCATCCATCAACGTGTGATGGAGAATCACTCCAAAGTTCCTATCTAACGGAGAACATAAGAAGGAATTGTTTGTAGCTATTCTTTACAATCAATCTATCCAGGAGTTCGTACTAAAATAACACCACGTTATTCTTTCGATTGATATATCAAGAGTTCGTACTAAAATAACAAAAGTTATTCTTTCCGATTGATCTATCAAGAGTTCGTACTAAAAAAACACCAAAACAAATTCATATTCATAAAACTCAAACCAACACAAATAACTTCAAAGAGTGCCCCAAGATTTCTACCGGAGAAACAAAGACAAGAACGTGCATCAACCCCTATGCATAGATTACCCCAATGTAAATGCGGGAATCCGCAAGTTGAGTGCCAAAACATATATCAAGTGAATCGGTACGATACCCCATTTTCACCACGAGTATTCAATTGCAAGACATATATCAAGTGTTCTCAAAATCGTAAAATTATTCAATCCAAAGAAATCTCAAAGGGAAAACTCAATTCATCACAACAAGATAGAGAGGGGAAAACACCATATGATCCGACTATATTAAAAAAGCCCGCGATACATCAAGATTGTGCATCTCAATAACACAAGAGAGAGAGAGAGATTAAACACATATCTACTGGTACAAACCCTCATCCCCGTGGTTGGACTACTCCCTCCTTATTGTGGTGGCCGTTGGGATGATAAAGATGGCCACCGGTGATGGTTCCCCCTCCGGCGGAGTGCTGGAAAGGGCTCTAGATTGGATCTCGTGGACTACAAAGCCTTGCAGCGTCGGAACTTCTGATCTAGGTCTCCCCTGAGAGTTTTTGGAATATTTGGGAATTTATAAGGTAAAGAGGGGGGTGCCGGAGGCCACCGAGGTGGGCAAAACCCACCTGGGCGAACCAGGGGGCCTCGCGCGCCCTGGTGGGTCGTGCACCCCTCGGGGCACCCCCCAGGTGCAGCTCTGGCCCATTGGGTGTCTTCTGGCTCATAAAAAATCTCTAAAAAGTTTCGGGGTGTTTGGACTCCGTTTGATATTGATTTCCTGCGATGTAAAAAATGCAGAAAACATCAACTGGCACTTGGCACTATGTCAGTAGGTTGGTACCAAAAAATGATATAAAATGACTATAAAATGATTGTAAAACATCCAAGAATGATAATATAACAGCATGGAACAATAAAAAATTATAGATACGTTCGAGACGTATCAGCATCCCAAGCTTAATTCATGCTCGTCCTCGAGTAGGTAAATGATAAAAACATAATTTTTGATGTGGAATGCTGCCTATCATGTCATATCATATTCTTTTCTTTATAGCATGGACATTTGGACTGTTTTATGGTTCAAAGCAATAGTCTAGTTTTGACATGAGATTTAAATACTCAAACATATCAACAAGCAACCATGTCTTTCAAAATATCAATGCTAAAATAAGTTATCCCTAGCCCATCATGCTCAAACATTGATCCATTCATGAAACACATTCGCATATTAGTTACACCCAATGCTCAAGCACGATCATAGTGTTTCCTAGTTGGTGCTTTATAAGACAAGATGGATACTAAAATTCAAAAATAAAAATTGCATAAGTAAAAGAAAGGCCCTTCGCAGAGGGGAGTAGGGATTTGTAGAGGTGCCAGAGCTCAAAGCTTAAATTGAGAGATAAAATTATTTTGGGAGGCATACTTTTCCAACCAACGAAAATGACTTAAGGTTCCAAACACTTTCCATGCTATATATATCATAGGCGGCTTCCAAACATAAAATAAAGTGTATTCCTTTTCCACCAAACTTTCACAAGCCATGGCTAGCCGAATCCACGGTTGCCTTCCATACCAACACTTTCCAAGGAACTTATTATTTGACAACATAAAGTAAATTTGTTTTTCATTTCGGGACTAGGCATCCCTAATACCTTTGCCTTTCTCTCATGCAACGACAAGTGAATAAACACTCATCGTGAGAATAACAAATCTAGCATGGAAAATATTGGCCACCCCTCACCGCCTCGCGAGCGGTATGGGCACACAAAAGGGAAATTTATTTTGAAAATTAGAGATGGCACATACAAATTTGCTTAGAACGGCAAGGGAATACCGCATATAGGTAGGTATGGTGGACTCATGTGACAAAACTGGGATAAAGGATTTTGGATGCACAAGTAGTGATCATACTTAGTGCAAAATGAAGGCTAGCAAAAGACTGGGAAGCGACCAACCATGAAACAAATAATCTCATAAGCGAGCATTGAGCATAAAATAACACCGAATAATGCACCACATGCAGGATGTAATTTCATTGCATCACGATTGACTTTCGTGCTTGCATAGGGAATCACAAACTCTAACACTAATATTCTTACTAAAGAATAATTACTCATTAACATGACTCACATATCACATCATCATGTCTCAAAACTATTACAAGGAATCAAGTTTATTTTGTCCAATGATCTTCATGAAAGTTTTTATTATATCCTTCTTGGATATCTATCACTTTGGAACTATTTTATATGTGTTGCTTCTGATAAGATCAAACAAATATAAGTGAAGTTCACGAGCATAAAATTTTCTTCTCTCAAATTAATATAAGTGAAGAAAGATAGAATTTCCTGAAAAATGTTAAAGCACACCATGCTCAAAAAGATATAAATGAAGCACTAGAGCAATTCCATAGAAAAGAGCTTCGTTGACGGGATGTGAATGCCCCTTACTTAGCCTCCCTCGCAACTATTTGGGGGATCTATTTTATTTAAAAACTTTCAGATCTAAGTATTTTATTAAAACAGCAAGCAAACAAAATAAAATGACATTTCGAGAATAGCACATCTCATGTGAAGAAGCAAAAACTCAGGATCAACCGATACTAACCAATAATTTGTTGATGAAGAAAGGTGGGATGCCTATCGGGGCACCCCCCAAGCTTAGATGCTTGATACTTCTTGAAATATTATCTTGGGGTGCCTTGGGCATCCCCAAGCTTGAGCTTTTGTGTCTCCTTAATTCTTCTCATATCACAGTTTTCCTAAATCTCAAAAGCTTCATCCACACAAAACTCAACAAGAACTCGTGAGATAAGTTAGTATAAACCAATGCAAAAACCTTATCATTCTCTACTATAGAAAATCACTAAAATTATTATTCAACATTTCATACTAAATGCCTCTGCATATTTAATACTCCTATCCTCAAATAGAATCATTAAATACGCAAACATATGTAAACAATTCAAACATAACAACAATCTACCAAAACGGTACAGTCTGTAAAGAATGCAAGGAGATCCATACTTCCCTAACTCAAATTTCTTTGATTTTTTTTACATGATGTAGGAAACTGAAAAAAGTTCACAAGTATGGCGAAAAAATTACATCTTTCAACACAAACATCTAGCCTCTCTTGCAACTTTTTCATTTCTAAAAATTTATGCTTCTTACAAAATCTATCTTCCCTTTTTGGTGTGCAATTGCACTCCCAATTCACTCCGCAAACATTAACATTCTTATAGGAGACATTTTCTCATGACTAGTGCAACAATCATTAGCATTTTGGATATTCAAGGAATTCATACTAACAACATTGCAATCATGCTCATCATTCAAATATTTTGTGCCAAACATTTTATTGACTTCTTCTTCTAACAATTGAGCATAATTTTCCGATCCATCATTTTTAAGAAAGATATTATAAAGATGATCAATAATTTGATGCAACCTCAATTCCATTTTTTGTAGTTCTCTTTTATAAACCAAACTAGTGATAAAACAAGAAACTAAAAGATTCGTTTGCAAGATCCAAAGATATACCTTCAAGCACTCACCTCCCCGGCAACGATGCCAGAAAAGAGCTTGATGTCTACTACACAACTTGTTCTTGTGGACTCGTGTTGGGCCTCCAAGCGCAGAGTTTTGTAGGACAGTAGCAAATTTCCCTCAAGTGGATGACCTAAGTGTAACATCCCAAAATTCTAAATTTTGGAAAGTTATAATAAATAAATAGTTTTGATTTCTTGTTTGATTGTGGTGTGGTTGCTAGTGTGAAATTGAGTGAAATTTGAAACTTTTTGAAAGTTAAATGAGAGGGAATGAAATGACTTTCCCAAACTTTCACTTTGCATTTATGATCTCCGTGAATTCAAATTCATTTCATCACAAAACCCTAGAGTGAAGATGATATGACTTCTTCCATTTAATAAATAAAAATGGTTTTTCAAAAGATTGAACTCCATTTTGAAATTCAGAAACTTTATACAACTCAATGTTTTTCCTGAGAGAAGATAAATTGACTTCTTCAAATTATAAGAAATATGAGTTGGAAGTTCTTTTGAAGTATTTTTTAAACCCACTTTCAATTTGGAGTTATTTGATTTTTATTCAAATTATTTTTCTCCAAAAATAAAATATATTGAAAATAGGGTAAAATGATTCCCTATATTAGAAAATTGGAGAGCAATAAATTTGAAATCATTTTGGCATTTTTAAAATGAATTTTCTTGGATTTTATTGCAACAGTAGCACTACTTGATTTATTGAAATTTGTGAGTATTTTATTTGACTCTAGAAAAATCTTCATGTTGTAGAGATTCTTTTTTTGAAAATTTTGATATATAATATGCCTATATAAAATTTTCTTCAATTTTAGTTATTTAGTTTTTCTTTTCTATTTCTAAAAAAAACTGCATGTGCAGCCTATAACTATCCGTCCCCCACGTGTTCAGCATAGTTAGCAACAGCGCCCGTTATTTTCATTTTTTTACATGGGCCAGGCCCAGTAAGCCTTTTTTTCCAGTTCTTTTTTTTTTCTCTTAGGCCGAAATTAGAAAAAAAAAGAAAAAAACGTGCGCGTAGGGCGTGCAGCCGGCCGGTGATTTAATTTTTAGCCAGTGTGCTTCCTTTCTATTTTAATTGTACGTCTACGTTTAGTCCCACATTGCCTAGCCTTCGACTCTTAAGCCTCTATTCCACCTATAAATATAGACTCGTAGAGCCTTCAAAATCATCCGAATTCTGGTTAAACCAATATTTTGGTTTGACTAGATTAAAAAAAAATTCTTCTCTCCGGCAGAAATTCTGAAAGTCGTCTCCTCTGGCCGAAGTCTTCTTTTCTCTCCCTATAAAGGTATCTTCCTTCGTATTTTTGTTATATACTCCCGTAGCTTATTATTTCTAGACTAGTACGATATACTAATTAGATTTATAGCCCTGTATTTACACCTTAGGCTTAGATATTTTTTAGTCGTGGCTATTTTTTCTTCTGTAAAACAGCTTGATCCTGATTTTTCAAATAGCCACAATTTGTTACTCGTTCATCCAAATTAGTTGAAACCAGCGCCTAAATTTTCGTCTTGATCCCACCTATCCAGTAAATCTATCAAATAAACTTTTCGCAAATTTCAAATTTCGAAATTTGTTCAAATTCATATTCAAACTTCTTTTGACCATATCTTTTTAACCGTAACTCCGTTTGAGTTAATTCTTTTCGCAAATCGAAGCTCTTGACCTAAACTTTTTGATAAGGCCAAATTCACTTAATTTTGGTACTGTTAGAAATTGTTTTCTGTTGCAAGAGTTATTCGCTTGTTTTCAAAGTTCTCCGAAGTGTTTTCTTCATTATTTCCGATCTTCTGAGTGATTGCTTATGTGTGGTTACTATTGTTTTCTTATGATAGATTGATCGGAGTATGACGAGTAGATCTATCACGAGTTATGAGAGTGAAGAATCTACATCATCAGTACAAGGCAAGTTCATAATTTGATCATACTTTCCAAATACCCTGTTTTCATTGCATTAGTTATATCCTCAAACACTTGCATGAGTAGGATTGGTTACATAATATGATGCTTTGTAGTTAATGAGGTAGGAACCCAATGACCTGAGATCAACCCAAGGGAATATACGCTTTGTTACTTATTGGTTAGCCATGCTTGTAGACGTGGATTGGTATGAGTGATTTCATGAAAGTTGTGAGAGTAATAACAACTAAGGGATTCTTTAAGGTGGAATCTAATACACATCTGGGTGGGTTGGTTGTGGCACCCAGGAGCACCCAGTGGTTTGCCCGGGCATCTGGAGGGTCCAGTGTTGTCCTAAGGGATCCCGGAGGACCCGTGTGATCACCCTATTGGAATGCCACACAGGCTCAAAGGGATCATATGATATTTTCATGCCTAGAAACCTTCATGTGCAGCCACAAGCCATTATGGGCTCTGGCATAGTTGAGTATGTTGTGTGACCTCTTTCAGTGGTAGACTAGCAGATGTAGCGGATGTAGGTGTAACGGTCTACCCAGGGTAAAGAGTTAATGCTTCTGAAAGACTATGTCTCGGTCATCCGTTTCTCAAACACCATGCAGTGCAAGAAATCAAACGGAGGTGATCGAGTCTTGTGGGGAAAAGTGCACAAACCTCTGCAGAGTGTATAAACTATTCATGGGTAGCTGTGTCCCCGGTTATGGACATATTTGAGTATCTAGAAGTGGATTATTTGTTGATCTCATCACTTGATCTAATAAAATTGTTGGGTTATTAATTTTGGTAACTTGGCGATTTGAGATGGAGGAACCATTCTCAATATTGCTTAAATACAACTGAGTAGTTAAAAAAATTATTTCTTTGTTGTAGGGAAAAAGTAGCTTTATGCAAAATTAAACTTAGAGCCTCCACCAGCCAAATATGCATGTAGTGATAGTTATTGTTCATCATTATTCTATGGTGTGAATTTGCAAGTACATTCAATGTATTGACCTACATGGCTGCAACGTCTCATGTTGCAGGAATTATTCGACGAGTAAGTGATACATTAGGGTTGCGATGTCTACACTCAACTTTGTCATTGGTGTTGTTGCGACTCCACAACCTTGTGGTTACTTCCGCTATGTTGATTGAGGTAATAGTATTTACGTTACTTTATACATGTGATTTACCTCTGTTATAAATCCTCGAGTACAGTGTGTGTCAGCATACCGATCCACGGATGACACTTAAGCACAGAGACTCGATCCATTCGGGTCGGGTCTCTACAAGATGGTATCAGAGCACATGTTGAATGTAGGACGTGACCCTAGAAACTGGCAAGCCTATAGAAAAAGGATTTCTCTAAAACTTTATTTACAAAAAGATTCTTTACTTCTCTTCTTTTCCGAGCTTTGTCAAATCTTTCCTTTTACCTTAATTAGCTAGACAGTACCCTTTTCCATTTTGACCACTTCGGAGTAAAGAGGATTTCACCATGCATTAGAAGTGTTGACGCTACAATAGTGGATACTCTGTAGATTTTGAAGAGAACTGGTGTTTTCATTTTAAGGGTGGTAGACACCCCATACCGTTACCGAATATAAGAGCTAGTTACATCAGACTTTGGAATGGACCACCCAAGGATGAGTGTGAGTAATTACACCTTAGTTTGTACCAATAGAAGGAAGGGAAATCGTACAATTGGATGGATTTAGGAATGGTAAGGAAGTTGGATGTTGGAAGAATGATCAGATGCAACCCGATGATGAGACCACATGTTACTAGTGGTGAGATGAGCCATAACCCACAGGCCCCAGGACCTGTCAAGAAAGCAAGTACACTCTTGCTGAAGGAAAACCCCTGGTAGAAGTTACGACTTTGTCAACATACGATCTTATAGGTGGTTACGCTAAACCCGAGGGTGGTGACGAAACAATAGATGTTTGTTCAGCTTGCAGCAGTAATAGAAATATCCGAACTTAGTTCGTCGACAAGAGAAATTCTGCAATGCTTGTGAGGATGACCAAGTGTTAGAATGTGAGATTCACTAAACCATATACAAGGTAATGATTTGGGTGCGGAATGGATTCATGGCCATACCGACTTACTCTTATTATTCGCCTCTGTTATACGGGATGGTGAATCTGAGTGACTTAACTATAGTAGAGAGACGACGATATCAAAACCTTGTTTAAACCTTAGAATGGTATGACAATTTTCCCTTGTACAAGGCAGTTGTTGCCAACCATAGGATATACGGTGAGAATGAAGCCTAGACCCGTTTTCTGAAGGGACCCAATCAAATTGTTTGAAGACCACCATGAGAGATCGATATTTGTTTAGTATTGGCACCAGACTTGTCAGTTAAAAAGAACCAGTCTCGAAAGAACCTTACCAAGATAAAGGGACACAAGAATTGAGGATAAAGGTTATGCCACTACCGAAATAGCCAAGAGAAGGAATTACCCTGAAGATCTAAGAAGACCGACACCGTCAACACAAAGAATGGAGTACCTGATTTTTGAAGGAACCGTAACCATCATTCTAAGTGTGGTAGCACACTAGACCATACCGATCAATGATGTGTTAGGAGACCCCGAAAACCCCAACCTATTTCTTGCTAGCCTCTTCGAATCTCGACGACGAGATTCATTTTAAGTGTGGTAGGTTTGTAACACCCCAAAATTCTAATTTTTGGAATGTTATAATAAATAAATAGTTTTGATTGTTTGTTTGATTGTGGTGTGGTTGCTAGTGTGAAATTAAGTAAAATTTGAAAGTTTTTGAAAGTTAAATGAGAGGGAATGAAATGACTTTCCCAAAATTTCACCTTGCATTTATGATCTCTGTGAATTCAAATTCATTTCATCACAAAACCCTAGAGTGAAGATGATATGACTTCTTCCATTTAATAAATAAAAATGGTTTTTCAAAAGATTGAATTCCATTTTTAAATTCAAAAACTTTATAAAACTCAATGATTTTCCTGAGAGAAGATAAAATGACTTCTTCAAATATAAGAAATATGAGTTGGAAGTTCTTTTGAAGTATTTTTGAAACCCACTTTCAATTTGGAGTTATTTTATTTTTATTCAAATTATTTTTATCCAAAAATAAAATATATGGAAAATAGGGTAAAATGATTCCCTACAGTAGAAAATTGGATAGAAATAAATTTGAAATCATTTTGGCATTTTTAAATGATTTTTATTGGATTTTATTGCAACAGTATCACTATTTGATTTATTTAACTTTGTGAGGATTTTATTTGACCCTAGAAAAATCTGCATGTTGTAGAGATTCTATTTCTGAAATTTTTGATATATAATATGCCTATATAAAATTTTCTTCTACTTTTGTTATTTAGTTTTTCTTTTCTAGTTCTAAAAAAAAACTGCGTGTGCGGCCTATAACTATCCGTCGCCCACGTGTGCAGCATAGTTAGCAACGACGTCCTTTATTTATTTATTTTTTACATGGACCAGGCCCAGTAAGCCTTTTTTCGAGTTCTTTTTTTCTCTTAGGCCAAAATAAAAAAAAACGAAAAAAACTGTGCGCGTAGGGCGTGCGGCCGGCCGGTGATTTAATTTTTAGCCCGTGATGTTCCCTTCTATTTTAATTGTAAGTCTACATTTAGTCCTACATCGCCTAGTCTTTGACCCCTAAGCCTCTATTCCACTTATAAATATAGACCCATAGAGCCTCCAAAAATCATCCGAATTCGGGTTAAAAAAATATTTTGGTTTGACTAGATTCACAAAAAAAAAAATCTTCTCTCTAGCGGAAATTTTGTAAGTCGTCTCCTCTCTCCGAAGTCTTCTTTTCTCTCCTATAAAGGTATCTTCCTTCGTATTTTTTTATATACTCCCGTAGCTTATTATTTCTAGACTGATACGATAGAATAATTAGATTTATAAACTAGCCTTATATTTACACTTTAGGTCTAGATTTTTTTAGCCGTACCTATTTTTTCTTCCGTAAAACAGTTTGGTCCTGATTTTTCAAATAGCTATAACTTTTTACTCGTTCATCCAAATTAGTTGAAACCAGCGCCTAAATTTTCGTCTTGATCCCTCCTATCCAGTGAATCTATCAAATAAACTTTTTGCAACTTTCAAATTTCGAAATTTGTTCAAATTCATATTCAAACTTCTTTTAACCATATCTTTTTAACTGTAACTCCGTTTGAGTTGATTCTTTTTGCAAATCGAAGCTCTTGACCTAAACTTTCTGATAAGACCAAATCCACTTAATGTTGGTACTGTTAGAAATTATTTTCTATTGCAAGAGTTATTCGCTTGTTTTCAAAGTTTTCTGAAGTGTTTTCTTCGCTCTTTCTGATCTTCTGAGTGATTTCTTATGTGTGGTTACTATTGTTAGCTTACGATAGATTGATCAGAGTGTGACGAGTAGATCTATCATGATTTATGAGAGCGAAGAATCTACATCATTAGTACAAGGCAAGTTCATACTTTGATCATCCTTTCCAAATACCCAGTTTTCATTACATTAGTTATATCCTCAAACACTTGCATGAGTAGGATTGGTTATATAATATGATGCTTTGTAGTTCATGAGGTAGGAACCCAATAACTGAGATCAACCCAAGACAATATACGCTTTGTTACTTATGCTTAGCCATGCTTGTAGACGTGGATTGGTATGGGTGATTTCATGAAAGTTGTGAGTGTAATAACAACTAAGGGATTCTTTAAGCTGGAATTTAATACACATCTGGGTGGGTTGGTTGTGGCACCCTGGAGCACCCAGTGGTTTGCCCGAGCACTTGGAGGGTCCAGTGTTGTCCTAGGGGATCCCGGAGGACCAGTGTGATCACCCTTTTGGAATGCCACCCAGGCTCAAAGGGATCATATGATATTTTCATGCCTAGAAACTTCCATGTCCAGCCACAAGCCATTATGGGCTCTGGCATAGTTGAGTATGTTGTGTGACCTCTTTCAGTGATAGACTAGCAGATGTAGCGGATGTAGGTTGTTGGTGTACTAAGGTAGGGGTACCTCAGTACCCCAACTTGTGCACGGGCAGTAGCAGCTTCCCGCGGCAGGGCCTACCACGTGCTTGCCGGAGACTTTTCTGATCCATATAAAGCCATTCAAAAACAAAGTATACAAGACAGAAGACCGAGGCCCCGACAAGTGGAGCTTGCCGGGAAGGCCTTCCCAGGCTCAAGATTACCTCACTAGCACAAGACCCTGGCGAGAGGAGCTTGCCAGGAAGACTAGAAGACTGCATTTCAGGAAACATGCCTCGGCGCAGCATGCGCCCCGGCAGGGCCCGGGGAGCGACAAGCTTCAGAGCCCGACAAGCTTCCGGGCCCGGCAAGGTCAAGGCCCCGACAAGGTGCTTGCCGGGGAGAGTTACGCTGTGTGCCCACGCTCCAGCTCATCGAACCACGCGTCGCCCTGGGGCCATTCCAGGGACGCGTGGCGGATGGCTGTGCAGCCTGGGGGACACGGTGGCACTCCACGGTGATAAAGCTATCACCGTGGCAAACGGAGACGCAAGGGCGGGAGCTTTTGGGGTCGACGGCGACGGGCATTTAATGCTCTTGTCCCCCACTGTCAAAGTAGGTGATGACCACTGTTCATGCACTGTTCATCCACTGTTCTCGCACTGTTACAACTACCACCACTATTACATTTTTACCCCTTCTCCTACGTTGACACCTGTCGGTGACCCCTTGAGCTATAAAAGGAGGCCCATGCACAACGTGGAGAGGGTTCGAAACCTAGATCCCTCATTCGCTCGGTGTAGCTAGTTCTTCAAGCTCCCGAGCTCCCCAACTCAATACAATCAAGCAGGAGTAGGGTTTTACGCGTCTATCGCGGCCCGAACCTGGGTAAACTGCCTGCGTGCTCACCACGATCTGCTCTTTGTGCTCCCTCCGCTCCCTCACCGTACGAACAAGGGGCTCCGGTCCCATAGGTGCTCGTGGTGGACAGTTTCCCCCGACATCTTTGGCGCGCCAGGTAGGGGGCGTCGAGGTTGTGCGAACCTGATCCGGCGTTCACGCGGGCGCATTCTTCATCAACCTCTCCAGCTACATCCAACTTCATCAGCAACAACAGCATGGCCCCGAAGAAGAAGGTTTCGGAGGTCGCAGGCCCGTCTGCGTCTCATCCGCCGCCACCGGAACCAACGGTGGGCGGGGGAGACGCCGTCGGAAGGGTGGTCGCCGGCGAGGAAACTCGCGGCGCCACCAAATCCAAGGAAAAGACGGACGACCGAGCCTCGGTCTCCGTGGACGCGCCGCGTCCATCTCAGCAAACAACAACCCAGCAGCGCCATGGCACAGGAGGTGGCATCCGCTTGCTGGGCCAAGGGCAAACCGGAGGCTCGCGGGATGCTTTGGGCCATCGTCCTGGCACGAGCAAGGCGCGGTCGCCGGGGCGGGACCCTGCTCCTTCTAACCCCGTTAGGAGTCCGAGCATATCCCGCTCCTCGCACCGTTCGCCCCCGCTCCCCTCCTCTCCAGCAGAAGCGCTCGCAAGAGCGCAACTGCTCCTCGATTTCCCTCCAGCGGCAGACAAGGCCGAAGACTGGAGGGCCACCATCCAGAGCCTGATCGTCTTCGCCAACAACGACTCTCCGCAGCAGCCAGCGACCTCGCGGCCACGGCAAGTCGAGAAGACGAAGGCCGACGGCGACAAGACCGCCGGGGGTGCAACCACCGTGCACTCCCCGCCGCGGAAGCAGAAAACGCCGCCCCGCCGGATCAACGTCGACGACGACTCCACGACGTCATCGGATCCGCGGGCTCGTCGGGACCAGCGCCAAGTCCTTGACGACCGGCGACAAGAAGACGCTCGAACGACGATCGAGCGCCGCCGAGAAGCTCGGCGACAATCAGATCAGCGAGCTGGGAACGCTGTCGATACGCACGCGCCCGGTGAACCAGGCGACTTGCGGTACGCGGAAGGATGCCCTGCATTTACCCGTGAGCTGCGGCGCGTCCAGTGGCCCAGCATGAAGAACTTCAAGCCCGACGTACCGGAGAAGTACGACGGCAAGACGCTCCCCTCGGAATTCCTCAGCATATACACCATCGCGGTGCAGGCCGCCGGGGGGCGCGACGAGAAGATATTGGCGAACTACTTCCCGCTGGTGCTTAAGCCGAACGTTCGTTCTTGGCTTATGCACTTGCCGGAAGGCTCCATTTCTTCTTGGGCAGATCTTTGCCACCAGTTTGTTGGCGCCTTCACAGGCGGCCACAAACCCCACGGCCAGGAGAGTGATCTCCACATCTTGGCCCAGAAGGAAGGAGAACCTCTGCGCAAGTACATCCAGCGCTTCAGCCGCGTGCAGCACAACATCCCCGATGTCCACCCTGCTGCGGTTATCAGTGCGTTCCACCAGAACGTACGTAACCACCGCATGCGTGAGGAGATGGCCATGACCAAGATGCGGGATGTCAGCGAGCTCTACGCTCTAGCTGATAAGTGCGCGCGCGCCGAGGAGGGGAGGAGACTCCCCGGGGAGGATGCTGGCGCAGGGGGAAGCGACAGCGACGCCGCCGCCCCGGCAAAGAAGAGCCGGCGGCGGAATAACAGAAGAAAGAACAAGAAGGAAGTGCTTGCCGTCGAGAAGTCCGGCAAGGAGGCTCCCGCCAAGAAAACACAGGCTGGCGGCTCCGGCAAGGAGCCTGCCCCTGTAGCGGCAGCCGACAAGCAGGACGGCTCCGACAAGCAATACTGCAAAATCCACCGCACCAAGGGCCACGACCTCTCCAACTGCAAACGCGTCGAATACCTCGTCGAGCAGCAGAAAGCTGAGTACGAGCGGCACGACAAGGAGAAGGTCCAAGGTGGCGGAGGAGAGCCAAGCAAGAAGCGGCCATTCAATGGCCGGGGAGGACGCCGCGGCAAGGTCAAGCAGCGGCAAGGTGACCGACCTCACCGGGGCCGCGACAAGGATGAAGAAGACGACGATGATGACATGGAGGATGAGGATAACAACGAGCAGGAGTTCCAGAAGGCCACGGAGGTCCTGTGCGTCGACGGCGGCGCCTCTCTGCATACTTCCCACCGCCAACTCAAGCAGTGGGTGCGGGAAGTAAATGCAGCAGAGCCGCCCGTGGAGTCGCGCAGGCTCCTCAAATGGTCCAGCACGCCCATCATTTTTGATCTTGAGGATCACCCTGACCGCACCACTACGGTCGGGTGCTTGCCGATGCTGTTCTCACCCACCATCCGCAACCTCAAGGTCACCAAAATGTTGGTTGACGGCGGAGCCGGCCTGAACTTGATCTCCTCGGCCGTGATCAAGAAACTCCAAATCCCAGATGGCGAGCTCGAAGAGACCGGTTCATTCCAAGGAATAAACCCGGGGAGGAGCAAGCCCAAGGGGAAGATAACTTTGCCGGTGACCTTTGGCGGGGAGCTCAACTTCAGAACTGAGCGCATCACATTCGACGTTGCCGATATACCATTGCCATATAATGGGATACTCGGCCGTCCCGCCCTCGCCAAGTTCATGGCAGCTTCCCACTACGCCTACAATGTACTCAAGATGCCGGGGCCGATAAGCGTCATCACTGTCCATGGCGACAAGAAGGACGCGCTTATCTGCGCCGACAAGATCTACCGGGACGCAGCAGCCGCGGCGGAGAGCAGTACACTTGCCGCTGAAGCTCCCGGGGGGAAGAAGACGAAGACCAAGTCCGGCAAGTGCTCTGGGGCCCACTCCGGCAACCGCACCTCTTCGGAGTGCTGCGCTGCCGTCGAGGACGTCCCATCGAGCTCCACCGGCAAGTGCAAGAAGGGGATGGCCGCTCCTCCGGCAACCAAGAAGGTGTCCGCCAAGGAGGACGGCACTGGTGGTACCTTCACCATCAGTGCCACACTTGACAGCAAATAGGAAAGCGCGCTCGTTGCCTTCCTGCGGGCGAATGTCGATGTGTTTGCCTGGCAACCATCTGACATCCCCGGTGTTCCCAGGAAGGTAATTGAGCACAAGCTTGCTGTTTGTCCTCATGCGCGGCCCGTCAAGCAAAAGGTCAGAAAGCAAGCCGTGGAGCGCCAAGAATTCATTGCCGAAGAGATCAAGAAGCTAGAAGCAGCAGGTCTAGTTAGAGGCGTGATCCATCCGACGTGGTTGGCAAACCCAGTCGTCGTGCGTAAGGCCAACGGGAAGTAGAGACTGTGTATAGACTTCACCGATGTGAATAAAGCATGTCCCAAGGATCCATTTCCCTTGCCGCGATTGACCAGATTGTTGACTCCACTGCCGGATGTGAGCTGCTCTCTTTCCTTGATGCATATTCAGGCTACCATCAGATTTTCATGGCCAAGGAAGATGAAGAGAAGACTGCATTTATCACTCCGTGTGGCACGTATTGCTTTATACGCATGCCATTTGGACTGAAGAATGCATGCTCAACCTTTGCAAGGGTAGTATACACTGCTTTTGAGCCACAGATCCACAGAAATGTAGAGGCTTACATGGATGATATCGTGGTGAAGAGCAAGAGCAAGGATACATTGATCCAAGATTTGGAAGAGACATTTGAGAATCTGCGCAAGATCCAGCTTAAGTTGAACCCCGAGAAGTGCGTCTTTGGAGTCCCCTCCGGCAAGCTTCTCGGGTTCTTTGTGTCCCAGAGGGGGATTGAAGCCAATCCCGACAAGATAAAAGCCATCGAGCAGATAGAAGCCCCAAAGCGCGTCAAGGATGTCAGGAGACTTGCAGGTTGTGTAGCTGCCCTCAGTAGGTTCATTTCAAAGTCTGCAGAACGAGCCCTACCTTTCTTCAAAATCTTGAAGAAGGCAGGTCCTATGAAATGGACTCCGGAAGCGGAGGCAGCGCTGCAAGACTTGAAACGGTACCTATCTTCCACTCCAATACTTGTCGCACCTAGGCCACAGGAGAAGTTGCTGCTGTACCTAGCGGCAACCAACCAGGTGGTTAGTGCTGCGTTAGTAGCGGAGAGGGAGGCCGACGAGGAATCTACACCACCGGCAAGCGAATCCAGCGACAAGCAGGGGGCTGCTCCGGCAAGCTCTGGCCCCGACAAGGACAACTCTGCGCAGGAACAAGGAGAAGTGCGAAGAAAGATGGTACATCGCCCGGTGTATTTTGTGAGTTCCCTCTTGCAGGGGGCTAGATCAAGATACTCCGGGGTGCAGAAGTTGCTTTTCGGCCTCCTCATGGCCTCGAGAAAGCTGCGCCATTACTTCCAAGCACATGAGATAACAGTGGTCACTCGCTTTCCGCTGAAGAGGATATTGCACAATCCAGAAGCAACAGGCAGGATCGTTGAGTGGGCATTGGAGCTGTCGAGCTTCGGACTCAAGTTTGAAAGTACTTCAACCATACAGAGCCGAGCCTTGGCAGAATTCATAGCTGAATGGACCCCAACGCCCGACGAAGAAGTTCCAGAGACAAGTGTACCCGTACAAGAAGCGACAAGTGAATGAGTAATGTACTTTGATGGTGCCTTCTCGCTGCAAGGCGCCGGTGCCGGCGTGGTACTCATCACGCCCACCGGAGAGCACCTCAAGTATGTTATCCAGATGCACTTTCCCAGGGAGCAAGCGACAAACAATACTGCTGAGTATGAAGGCTTGCTCGCCGGCCTCAGGATTGCGGCTGAACTTGGGATCAAGAAGCTGATTGTGCGGGGAGATTCTCAGTTGGTGGTCCGACAAGTCAACAAGAGTTACCAGAGCCCTTTGATGGAAGCTTATGTAGATGAAGTGAGGAAGCTTGAAGAACACTTTGAAGGTCTGCAAATGGAGCACGTTCCAAGGGCTCAGAATGACATTGCAGATGGCCTCGCAAAGTGTGCTGCGATGAAGTTACCTGTGGAACCAGGGACCTTCCTGCTCAAGCTGACTCAGCCATCCGTTACACCATCAATTGGACAGCCCAAGAAGAGAAAGTTGGTCTCCGGCGACTACTTGCCGGCGGATCTTCCCGAGGCCGCCGCCAAGGTCCCCAAGATCAACGATCAGAACGCTGAGGAACAGATTGCTCCTGCAGATCCTCGGATCTGTACAGTTGAAGCAAGCGTTCCCGACAAGCCTCGCCCTGGCGAGCTTGCCGGGGGACCATCATCTCCGGCAGAACCAGAGGTTCTTGCCGTAGAAGCTGGGGTTCCCGCAGCGGCCCTCATGCCTTTAGTCCTTGCCGTTGAGCCTTGGGCTCCGGCATGGGCGCAGCAGATCGTTCGTTTTCTGCAAACTGGAGAACTTCCCGACAACGGTACACAATTCACTAGTCGCACCTTCATGCAGTACGTCCAAGACCTTGGAGCCAAGGTCTGTTTCGCTTCTGTTGCTCACCCGAGGAGCAACGGTCAAGCGGAGAGGGCAAATGCTGAAGTGCTGCGCGGACTCAAGACAAGGACCTTTGACAGGCTGCGCAAGTGCGGAAGAAACTGGATAGAGGAGCTACCGGCGGCTCTTTGGTCAATCAGAACGACACCAAGTCGAGCCACCGGACAGACACCCTTTGCTCTAGTCTACGGAGCAGAGGCAGTTCTCCCCACGGAACTCGTATACGGATCTCCTCGAGTGCTCGCTTATGATGAGCTCGAGCAAGAGCAACTGCGACAAGATGATGCATTGCTCCTCGAGGAGGAACGTCTCCAGGCTGCTGTACGAGCTGCTCGATACCAGCAAGCCTTGCGTCGCTACCATAGCCGCAGGGTTAAGGCCAGGAGTCTCGAGGAAGGCGACCTTGTTCTTCGGCGTGTTCAGTCTGCCAAGAATTCCAACAAGTTGACGCCGAAGTGGGAAGGCCCTTATCGGGCGAGACAAGTAACAAGGCCCGGCGCTGTCCGCCTTGAGACCGAAGAAGGCTTACCGGTGAGCAACTCCTGGAACATAGAGCATCTTCGTAAGTTTCACCCATAAGGCGCGGTTGCCGTGATCCGCTCCGGCAACCACCTTTTGTACAAGCTTTGCCGCTGTTGCATGTAACCCTTTGTACAAAGCCGGGCGCAGATCCCGTGCATCAGTAAAGCTTTTGTGTTTTGCTCTATTTGCCTTTTCCATGCTTTTCTTCGATATTTGCATGCATTATTTGGCATCTTGTGCAACACACGTATCCGGTAAGCATTAGCATGCCGAAAGGCCATGTACTTGTTTCCCTCTTCTTTCTCTTTTCCTCTTAAGCAGAAGGAGTGTTCCTCGCGCACAAGTT
>LR738715.1:629670455-629751499 GCA_902687465.1 Secale cereale
CGGGGGGGGGGGGAGGAGATGGAGGGCAAACCAAGTGCTGTTCAAGAAAGAGAAGCCTTACCGGGAAGCAAGCAATATGTGAAAGCTAAGTTACCAGAATTTGAGCAGTTCAAATTTTTAAATTTTGGTTGTCTTCCTTGAACGACCACACTTTGTACGGAAAACCTGTGCGCGGAGGAACCTACCCGTGGCTAGCCGCACCCTTATCTTGTTTTCGAGTACGCTCAACGACTTAAGTGAGCTGCGACAAGTGTCGCGCCCTTGTTTCGTTTTCGAGTTCGCTCAGCAAGCTAAGTGCGTTGCGACTAGCTGCGGCAAGGTTGCTTGCCGGTAAGACCTTGGCCAGCAGGCTGCTCAGAGTCCAGCACTCAGCGCCCGCGGCAAGGGCCCCTTGCCGGCAAGTTCCCTAAAAGCGTAGGGTTGAAAGCATACAAAGTAAAGGACCAAAACAAGGGAGATACCACTGCATCAATTGATCAAAATAAGATAATATCTTACAAGGATAACTTGTCACAATGACTAATAAGTTCATGACACACTATGCAGCAACAAAAGAGATAAAGAAAAGGAGGCCTAATCCACGCGGTCGCCTTCAATCCTGGAGATCTTGTTCACCTTGGCGATAATGTGGGCGACCTGCGCCTTCAGTGCCTCCATGTCCACGTTGGCCGGCAAGCTACGGAGAACGTTGGCGAGGTTTATGCCAGGATTGCGGTACACTATCTTCGTCAGAACGCGCTCCAAAGTTCCCGCGCAGAGCTGGCGTGACTCTTCGGCCAGTTGCACGGGGAGCTTCTTCTGAAGATTTGCAAGTGCCGGCGCGATCCCTCTGAAGAAGAGGCTGAGCTTGGCGCTGTGGGGGAGGTTTGGATCCGGAGAGTATATGAGATGCTCAACCCTCAGCGCCATCAGTTCCTTGTCGATGCTAGCTGCAGAGGCCACCAGGTCTTCGGTCCATACCTCGACGGTTTGGCGGAAGTTGTTGGCCGCTGTGGTGGCGCTCTCCACCAAGCCTCGCTCCTTGCGGAGCTCTTCCTTCAGCTTGGTTTCGCGGTCCCGGACGGCGTCAAGAGAGTCCTTCAGCGTGGAAACCTTCAGCTCCAGATCTGCAATCGAGTCCTTGGCGGCCTTCAGCTCGTCGCCTTGTTTGGAAAGACGCACCTGGAGTTCAGAGTTAGTGTGGGCGTCCTTCTCGCGCTCTATGTTGAGCGCGGTGACCCTCTCCGTGCTCGCCTTCAAGAATTCCTCCAGCTGCGCAACCTTGGCCTCGAGGTCCTTCTTGGCGGTCTCCGCGGTGGCTGCAGCGGCCTTTGCTTCTTTCAGCTCCCCGCCAAGGGCCTGCTCCCGGGCGGTAAGATCTTCCTCGTGAGCGTCGAGGTTGATCTTCCGTTGGGTGAGCTCTCCTTCTCGCTGGGACAGCGCTTCTCCGGCGAGCCGCTGCTGCTCCTCGGCCTCGGCCTTCTCCAGGAGCCACTCCTGGTACTCCCCGGCGAGCCTCTCGCGCTCCTCCGCCACGTCGCGGAGGGCCGCCTGGTTGGCGGCGCGGAGCTCCGCCGCGCGTTTTTCCATGTCAGCTGCGGCCTTGGCGGTGAGGGCCTCCCGAGACTCGAGCTTCGCCTGCCTGGCCCGGTAAAGGGCCAGAAGCCGGTGGAGCAACTTCTCCTCCTCGGGCTCGTCACTCCCGCCGGGCGCCTCGACAATCTTCAGACCCGCGGAGGCGAGGACCTCTCCATCAAAGGCCTCTCCCTCTGTGGGGGCTCGCGACGAGGATCCCCACGGCACTTGGATGAAGACGCCGTTGGGAGCCTCGAGGTAGAAGCCCGACTGCTCCTTTCCGGCGGAGGGGTCGGCGGCCGGTGCAGCGCCCGACGCTCCTGCCGCCTCCGGGCCGGCAGTGCGGTCGCCGTCCCCCTCCCCGGCCGCTGCGTCTGCGGTCGGAGCAGTCTCCTCCGCGGCAGGTTCGGCGGCTCCCGCCGTGTCTTCAACGACAGGGGCGTTGCCGCCGTCGCCCTGCGCGCCCTCCTCCTCAACGACGGTTTCCGTCTCCATCTGCTCTGGGGGAGGAGGATCTAGAAGAAGAAGAAAAAGAAGAAGAAGTTCAAGCAAATATCCAAAAAAAGACGAATCCAAGAATACAAGATTACAAAACTTACCTTGACGGACTTCGTCGACGGCGGGCTCCCTCGCTGGGGAGCTCTGCCTTGGCGGGGTGGCTGCCCTCGCCGGGCTGCTCGCCCTTGGCGGGGTACTCGCCCTTGGCGGAGTACCCGCCCTTGGCGGAGCGCTCTCCCTCGCCGGAGAGTTCGTCCTTGGCGGGGACGGCGGGGCCTGCGGCTCCTCGGGAGTGGTCTCCGGGCGCCCCTGTGGCAGCGGCTCCACCTCTGCACAAGACAATCAAGACAAAACAGAACAATAAGATGTTAGTACAAGACAAAATCCTCAAGCGCGCACGACGAGCGGAAGAATCAAAAACCAGACTTACGCTGGGGGCTGCGCTGGGGGCTGCTCCTCGGAGCAGCGCTCGGGTCCGGCAAGCTCGTCGCTGCGTGTCCCCTGTCGCCGCGACGGGCGAGTCGTCCTCGACCTCGACGACGGGAACCTTGGCCTTCTTCGCCGCTCGCTGGGCCAGGGTCCTGAAGTCAAAGCAAGAAGCAAGATCAGAACCAGCAAAGAAAGAATCAAGACAGAATTAAAGAAGATGCAAAACTTCAAGTCCTTACTCCTGTTCCTCGTCGTCATCGTCATCGCTCAGGGCGGAGAAGTCAAACGCCACCTGAGGCGCGTCCGCGCGAGGAGCAGGAGGAGAAGGCTCCCTCGGGCGCTTGGTGGTCCCCGGGGCTGGGGGCTGCGAAGACCCAGCCCCTGTGGACGCCGAGGCCCGGGGAGCAGAGCAGCTGCTCCGCTCTGAGAAGACCCTCCTCCACTTGGCGCTGACGTGCGGGGCGCCTCCGCCGTAGCCTGTGTGCGGGGCGCCTCCGCCGCGGTTGGTGCGCCGGGCGCTCCCGTCGCGGCTTGGCTCCCCCGGGTAGCTCGCGCCGCCCGGCGAGCTGGTTGTTGTCGGGGCGCCTGCGCCCTCGTCCCCGTCGTCGCCTTGCGGAGGCGCTTCAGCGGAGATCGCCTGGGACTTGCCCGGGGCGGGGAGGTCTCCGATGACGAAGAGATGTCGTCGTTGTAGAGCCCCAGAGATCCACCGGAGTCCTCGCCGGCCCCAGCGTCCTCCTCCTCCTCCTTGGCCGGCTTGCTGGGCCCAGCGCCCTGCCCTACGGCCGTGCTCCCTCCGGCGCCTGCGCTCCCCCCGGCGCCTCCGCTCCCTCCGGCGCCTCTGTTTCCTCCGGCAACGTCGCCCCTCGCGGCGGCCTCGGTCACGATCCCGGGGATCCCAGCATGTCTCAGAGAGGGGACCCCGGCGAGCTCGTCGGGCGGAAGCTTCAGCAGCCTGCGGATCTCCGCCTCCTCTGCTTGGCAGGACGCTTCCGCAGCCTCTGCCTCTTCAACTGTGAAGCCAAACTCTCCTGCCGCTGCGGCTGCGGCGGCCTCTTCTACCCGAGAAGCGATATAGGCAATCTCCCGATCGGTGGTGTCCCAGGTGAGCCCCTTGATCTCATCCTTGTTCTTCGGCACCTCCACCAGGTTGTCGAAGAAGCTCATGATGGCATCTGGCTTGGGCGGTATCCATGTGCGGTCGACGCCATGCGAGTCGCATGCGGGCATCATTGCGCGAAGAGGATCCCGGGCCGTGCTGTTGCATAGGGGCACCACTCCCCGGGGAGCTCTGAACCACTCTGGGTGGGCCGGGTCGTGCTTAAAAAGTTCCCGGACCATCCCCTTCAGCTCCAGCGACGTGAAGTTGAAGTTTAGCCCTGGGCACAGTCTCATTATGTCCGCCGCGTTGCCGTACTCCCATGCTGGCCTCTTTCTCTCCTGTAGAGGGGCAATGCGGCGGCGGAGGAAGTCTGCTCCTACCTCTCCGACGGACAACTTAGCTACCCGGAGACGAAGAATTCTGACAAGGGCGACGTTGAGCTTGATGTCGTCCGAGTCCAGCTCACTCCAGTCCCTGCCGCGCACGATGGCTGTTGTGCGCGGCGCAGTGAAAGGTTGCGGCTCGTCCTCAACTACCCAGCACCAGTCCGCGCGCCACTCCTCCCACTTGCCGCGGAGTTCCCCTTGAAGGTAGGATTCTTTCTTGTTCAAGCGGAAGACCCAAGAGATCCCTCCGGAGAGGGGGGCGCCGGCCTCTACTCTAGGCGTAAAGAAGTGCCTAAAAAGCGCTACGTTCAGATAGATCCCAATATAGTTTTCGCACAGATGTGCGAAAACCGCCATCGTGAGGATGGCGTTGGGGGTGAAGTCTAGAAGATGGAGGTTGTAGGTGTTCATGATGTCGCAGAAAAATTCAGAAAAGGGAGGACAAAGGCCGCAGTGGAAGAAAGCAGCGAAGAAGAAATACCCGCTGGGGTACATGTCCTTGGCGGCGGCGGGATAGACTCTGGTCCGAGGATGCGCCTTGGTCTTCTTGGCCCAGAACAGGTAATACTTCTTCCAGAGCTCCCGCGCGCTGAGCCTCGGCGCGAAGACGACATTCCTCTTCCGCAGAAGAGCAAGCCTCGCCGCCTGCTCAGATTTCTCCTTCTTGGTCTTCTCCGCCTTCGCCTTCTCGGTCTTCGGGGCCATGGCGGAGGCGGCGAGGGAAGGAGGACGAAGAGTCCGGCGGCGCCGCGTATGCGGAAGAGGGCGGAGGAGGTGTGGAGGCGGAGCGCAAAGGGGAATTTCTGGAGATGGAAGATGATGCAATCAAGACGAAGTAAGGTAACGGCCCCTGCTTCCTCTGCTTTTAAGGGGGAAGTGGGGGACGCTCCGCATTTCCCATTAAAGAACGTGGCCATGTTCCCTCCCACGACGCCGCAATCGACGCGTGCCGTTACGGAGGGACGCGGCGGATGCGGAAGGGGATTCGGCGTGCCGTGGGCCGCGCGTGCCCGTGCACTGTTTTGGGCCTGGCCCAACAGCGCTCGGCACCGTGTGTGGCCCAGGCCCGGGGGCTCCTGTCGGTGTACTAAGGTAGGGGTACCTCAGTACCCCAACTTGTGCACGGGCAGTAGCAGCTTCCCGCGGCAGGGCCTACCACGTGCTTGCCGGAGACTTTTCTGATCCATATAAAGCCATTCAAAAACAAAGTATACAAGACAGAAGACCGAGGCCCCGGCAAGTGGAGCTTGCCGGGAAGGCCGTCCTAGGCTCAAGATTACCTCACTAGTACAAGACCCTGGCGAGAGGAGCTTGCCAGGAAGACTAGAAGACTGCATTTCAGGAGACATGCCTCGGCGCAGCATGCGCCCCGGCAGGGCCCGGGGAGCGACAAGCTTCAGAGCCCGACAAGCTTCCGGGCCCGGCAAGGTCAAGGCCCCGGCAAGGTGCTTGCCGGGGAGAGTTACGCTGTGTGCCCACGCTCCAGCTCATCGAACCACGCGTCGCCCTGGGGCCATTCCAGGGACGCGTGGCGGATGGCTGTGCAGCCTGGGGGACACGGTGGCACTCCACGGTGATAAAGCTATCACCGTGGCAAACGGATACGCAAGGGCGGGCGCTTTTGGGGTCGACGGCGACGGGCATTTAATGCTCTTGTCCCCCACTGTCAAAGTAGGTGATGACCACTGTTCATGCATTGTTCATCCACTGTTCCCGCACTGTTACAACTACCACCACTATTACATTTTTACCCCTTCTCCTACGTTGACACCTGTCGGTGACCCCTTGAGCTATAAAAGAAGGCCCATGCACAACGTGGAGAGGGTTCGAAACCTAGATCGCTCATTCGCTCGGTGTAGCTAGTTCTTCAAGCTCCCGAGCTCCCCAACTCAATACAATCAAGCAGGAGTAGGGTTTTACGCGTCTATCGCGGCCCGAACCTGGGTAAACTGCCCGCGTGCTCACCATGATCTGCTCTTTGTGCTCCCTCCGCTCCCTCACCGTACGAACAAGGGGCTCCGGTCCCATAGGTGCTCGTGGTGGACAGTTTCCCCCGACATAGGTGTAATGGTCTACCCAGGGTAGAGAGTTAATGCTTCTGAAACACTGTGTCTCGGTCATCCGTTTCTCAAACACCATGAAGTGCGAGAAATCAAACGGAGGCGATCGAGTCTTGTGGGGAAAAGTGCACAAACCTCTGCAGAGTGTACAAACTATTCATGAGTAGTCGTGTCCCCGGTTATGGACATATTTGAGTATCTAGAAATGGATTATTTGTTGATCTCATCACTTGATTTAATAAATTTGTTGGGTTATTAATTTTGGTAACTTGGGGATTTGAGATGGAGGAACCATTCTCAATATTGCTTAAATTCAACTGAGTAGTTAAAAAATTATTTCTTTGTTGTAGGGAAAAATTAGCTTGATGCAAAATTAAACTTGGAGCCTCCACCAGCCAAATATGCATGTAGTGATAATTATTGTTCACCATTATTCTATGGTGTGAATTTGCCAGTACATTCAATGTACTGACGTACATGGCTGCAACATCTTATGTTACAAGAATTATTCGACGAGTAAGTGATAAGTTATGGTTGCGATGTCTACACTCAACTTTGCCGTGTGTGTTGTTGGGACTCCACAACCTTGTTGTTACTTCCGCTATGTTGATTCAGGTAATAGTATTTACGTTACTTTATACATGTGATTTACCTCTGTTATAAATCCTCGAGTACTGTGTGTGTCAGCATACCGATCCAGGGATGACACTTAAGGCACAGAGACTTGATCCATTCGGGTCGGGTCGCTACAAGATGGTATCAGAGCACATGTTGAATGTAGGACGTGACCCTAGAAACTGGCAAGCCTATACAAAAAGGATTTCTCTAAAACTTTATTTACAAAAAGATTCTTTACTTCTCTTCTTTTCCAAGCTTTGTCAAATCTTCCCTTTTACCTTAATTAGCTAGACAATACCCTTTTCCATTTTGACCACTTCGGAGTAAAGAGGATTTCACCATGCATTAGAAGTGTTGACGCTACAACAGTGGATACTCCGAAGATTTTGGAGAGAACTGGTGTTTTCATTTTAAGGGTGGTAGACACCCCATACCGTTACCGAATATAAGAGCTAGCTACATCAGACTTTGGAATGGACCACCCAAGGATGAGTGTGCGTAATTACACCTTAGTTTGTACCAATAGAAGGAAGGGACACAGTACAATTGGATGGATTTAAGAATGGTAAGGAAGTTGGATGTTGGAAGAATGATCAGATGCAACCCAATGATGAGACCACATGTTACTAGTGGTGAGATGAGCCATAACCCACAGGCCCCAGGACCTGTCAAGAAAGCAAGCACACTCTTGCTGAAGGAAAACCCCTGGTAGAAGTTATGACTTTGCCAACATACGATCTTATAGGTGGTTACGCTAAACCCGAGGGTGGTGACGAAATGATAGATGTTTGTTCAGCTTGCAGCAGTAATAGAAATATCCGAACTCAGTTCGTCGACAAGAGAAATTCTGCAATGCTTGTGAGGATGACCAAGTGTTAGAATGCGAGATTCACTAAACCATATACAAGGTAATGATTTGGGTGCGGAATGGGTTGATCACCATATCGACTTACTCTTATTATTCGCCTCTGTTATACGGGATGGTAAATCTGAGTGACTTACCCATAGTAGAGAGACGACGATAGCAAAACCTTGTTTAAACCTTAGAATGGTATGACAATTTTCCCTTGTACAAGGCATTTGTTGCCAACCGTAGGATATATTGTGAGAATGAAGCCTAGACCCGTTTTCTGTAGGGACGCAATCAAATTGTTTGAAGACCACCATGAGAGATCGATATTTGTTTAGTATTGGGACCAGACTTGTCAGTTAAGAAGAACCAGTCTCGAAAGAACCTTACCAAGATAAAGGGACACAAGAATTGAGGACAAAGGTTATGCCACTACCGAAATAGCCTAGAGAAGGAATTACCCTGAAGATCTGAGAAGACCGACACCGTCAACACAAAGAATGGAGTACCTGATTTTTGAAGGAACCGTAACCATCATTCTAAGTGTGGTAGCACACTAGACCATACCGATCAATGGATGTGTTAGCAGACCCCGAAAACCCCAACCTATTTCTTGCTAGCATCTTCGAATCTCGAGGTAGAGATTCATTTTAAGTGTGGTAGGTTTGTAACACCCCAAAATTCTAAATTTTGGAATGTTATAATAAATAAACAGTTTTGATTGTTTGTTTGATTGTGGTGTGGTTGCTAGTGTGAAATTAAGTGAAATTTGAAACTTTTTGAAAGTTAAAAGAGAGGGAATGAAATGACTTTCCCAAAATTTTCACTTTGCATTTATGATCTCTGTGAATTCAAATTCATTTCATCACAAAACCCTAGAGTGAAGATGATATGACTTCTTCCATTTAATACCTTGCTGGAAACCGCTTGTCATTTCCTTTTGCTCCTCATTGGGTTCGACACTCTTACTTATGTAAAGGACTACAATAGATCCCCTATACTTATGGGTCATCACCCTAGCACATTTGTCCCACCGAGTTGTTCCACTCAGCCCCACCGAGATTCCTAAAATTCATATTTATGCACATATCGGTCCCATCGAGTTCACAAATCGGTGCCACCAAGATTGGTCAAAAGTGTGTAATGGTTGGATTTTGTGTGGAGGATATATATACCCCCACCCCATCTTCCTCATAGAAGAGAGCCATCAGAATGTGCCTACACTTCCACCATTCATTTTTTGAGAGAGAACCACCTGCTCATGTGTTGAGATCAAGAGATCCCATTCCTACCATTGAACCTCGATTTCTAGCCTTCCCCAAGTTGCTTTACACTCCAATTCTTCTTCCACCATATCCAAATCTATGAGAAAGATTCGAGTATTGGGGAGAGTATAATTTGAAGCACAAGAGCAAGGAGTTCATCATCAACAAAACCTCTACTATATTTTGGAGAGTGGTGTCTCCTAGATTGGTTAGGTGTCACTTGGGATGCTCCGTCATGATGTGGAGTTGAACCAAGAAGTTTGTAAGGGAGAGGATATTGCCTACTTCGTGAATATCTACCCAAGTGAGGCAAGTCCTTCGTGGGTGATGACCATGGTGGGATAGACACGGTTTCTTCTTCATAGACCCTTCGTGGGTGGAGCCCTCCATGGACTCGTGCAGCCGTTAACCTTCGTGGATTGAAGTCTCCATTAATGTGGACATACGATAGCACCACCTATTGGAACCATACCAGAAAGCTTTGTGTCTCCATTTCATTTGTGTCGGCATTCTGGGAACGGGGGTACCCATACTTGCCTACCTGTGGCCCAGGGTGTGGCTCATCTAGCGGCCTGGTACGACCCATCTTCATCAGCAAACCACTCAAGACCCTCGCGAGGGGCCAAGCCTCGCGAGGCGGACGACGCAAGACCTCCCCTGGGGCGGCCTCACTAGGATGGCTCCCAAGGAGCGGAGATATCAAGGCAAGGGACACCTCGCGAGGTTCGCGTGATGTGAGCCATGACGACAAATGCCAGGTGGGCGCCAGCGTGCGCAGGAAGCCAGTTTCCTCTTTGGTGCTAAAGGGGCAAGCATAGGCGAGGAGTCCCGAGGCGTCAGGGAAAGGTTTCCATATCGGTGCAACGAGACCAAGAACAGCAGGACGGCAGGGCAAAGGTCACCACGGAGCCCACGACGACATCACCACCAGAGCCTTTGGCAGGCGAAGACCACCTTTTGTCAGGATAGCTTGTACTAGCTGCCCCCCTTCAAACTTGGCCGTTTTGGGATCCCTTCCCGCTCAATATTTGGGAAGAGGACCCGTGCCTCTATAAATAGGACTAGCCACCACCATAGAAGGGAGGAGATTCAGACCACCCTTACACCCATTAGCTCATCGAGCCTAAGAATACCTCTCCTCAGGAGGTTGTTCTTCCCGTGTACTTGTTCATCCTCAGCCTACAAGGCAATCCACCACACCACACTGGATTAGGGTATTACACCACAACGATGGCCCGAACCAGTATAAATCCTCGTGTCTCTTGTTCTTCGGGTTTGACGAGCTAGGCCTAGGAATCGGTGCGAGAGCGAACTAGGGTGGGAAGGAGAGATCTTCGTGCGCACCCCAGTGTTCGAACCTCAAGGGTTTGCCGGAACCCAAGATCCAACATTTGGCGCGCTAGGTAGGGGTGCGCCGAATCCTCTCTTCCGTCGTTTGACTCGTCGCTGCTCCGTTGTCCCGATGGCCGATGATCAGGGGGCTCATGCTGACTGCTGGGCAGCCTGGCCCGCGCGGGCGGCGCCGTCCGCTTAAGAAGACCTCAACTCCGTGCCTCAGGCGGCCTGCACACCGCCTAACGCCGCCGGCTGAGGGTGGTGCGGGCCTGTAACTTTCACCCTCGCATCATGGTGCGGGCCTGTAACTTCCGCCCTCGCATCACGGTGCGCGCGCGCCGCCGCGCGATCTTCAAACTACGCCGCGGCAACATCACCGCACACCCGACGGGAGCAGGCGAACATGCGGGCCGCGCATGCTCATCATGGGGCGAGAGCTATTACAGTGCAGGCTGACCGAGGGAGGCCGCGACTTGCTGCTGGAATGCGTCGCCGAATTGCTGGACAACGCCAGTAGGGGCGTGCCGCCTTTCTACTCCTTGCCCATGCCTCAGGTTGTGGCTGAGGCGCGCGGGAGGTGCCGGCGAGCTTGCGCGCCCTCTGGGACGATGCGGGGGCCTGACGACACCAACATGGGCACTGGCGCCACTCGTCCTAGCGCCGCAACTTCTTCACAGGCAGGAGCAAGCGCTGACGGCCTACTGCGAGGGCGCGCCGGAGTGCAACCCAGCAGCCGCCAGGGCCAGGTGCCACGGCTGGAAGCTCAAGGCACGGGGCACTCAGGTGGTGTCCTCGGTGGGGAAACCGATGATGCCTATGTGCCCCGCATGGTGAACCTGGAGTATGCGTTCGGGGAGGGCCCCAATGCCTTCCTCGGGCCGAGATGGAACGACGGGACGCTTGAAGCATGAGATTACCACGAGTCGCCTGGAGGCTCCGCCGACCCCTTCAGCGACAACGACAGGGTGCAGCAGGTATCGCAGCAGCAGGCATGCACTAATAATGGGCTGCATGTGGACCAGACCGCGACAGTGGTCGGAGACCCAAAGGCGGTGGTTCCTCCCCCGGTCGGAGCAGAACGCTGGGGGCTGAGCGTGGAGGGAGTGGAGCCACGGCCTCCCCTGCGCCGAGTGGAGCAAGGCATCGTACGGAGGTAGGTGCTCTGCCGGGGGAAGCGTCGGCGAGCTCTTCCCCCCGGTAGAGGGCCCGTTGTCGCCGGGGCACCGCTAGCGTCCCCCTTGCCCCTTGGTCTCGTCCTAGTTTCCGGACGCCCCAACGATGGTCGGGGGCGGCGCAAGGCGGGGCCTTGTCTGGCGATATGAAGTAAGGCTCACGCCTGTGAAGGTCTCCGCTCGTGACACTCTCACGTAATAATGAGTGGATATGTACACGCCCCGGAGTTACCGAAGTGCCGCCCTCGGGCCTCGGGAGCTCTTGCCCACGTTTTAGTCGAAGCACCATGCTCCACGCTGGTCGTCGACACTATCCCCCAATGAGCTCACAACCAGTGATAGCAGTTAGCTCCACGCTGGTGGAAGACAAGAAGACTAGCTAGGTGCTGGACGCGGCTATTTGCTTTCCTCTCCTTTTCTTCGTTGCCATAAGTGGGGGGAATTTTCCTTTGATTTCTGCTGGTTCTATCGCTTTCTGGTCGTTTTAAGGCTCGCGCCTCGAACCCTCCGGCTCGGGAGCCAGATGGCCGATCCCACCAGGTGGATCTCTGTAACCTCGGTAGGACCCCCTCGAGGCAAGAGCATACGCGCCGTAAAATTGCGGCGTAGGCATCCTGCCGCGGTCTGCCGGACGCCCCTGGCCACGCTCCCAGAGCGGGGCCGCATGTTGCTCAGGAAGCTCAGAGCCATGGACCTCTAGTGATATATCCCAAAAGAGAGGCGTGCCAATGGCCTCGCAACCTACACGAGGCCATGTAGGATCAAGGTGAATTACAATGAAAACCCTGCTCAAGAGCTTGCAAGCTCATTGAAGCACGTCCCAGGTTCGGCTTTAAGAAGGGGAAAAGAATAGTAGAACATCAGTTTACACACATAGGGGGCTCCCCCCCATCAAAATGCTCTCATACCCTGCGGGGCCGTGTGCTAGTCCTTGCATGCAGGATCGAAGCGGAGGAGCACAAGCTCAATGGACATGTCGCTTGCCACGTCGTCCGAGTCGCTCTCGTGCACACTGCCGGCGCTGTCGCTGGCATCGTCTTCACCATCGTCAACCACGCCGCCTTCGTCTGCCACGACCACGGCCGCATCGTCCTCAGTGGCAAAGGCCCCGACGAGAGCATCCACGTTGTCATCCACCCAGTGCGCCAGGTTTTCTCGGATGGCCCCGGGCACTGGGGCGATGGCGGCATCAAAATCAAAGTGGGGTCGATGTTCTGGAGATGACTGAAGACCCGGGAGAATGCGCGCCCGAGGAGGCCCCGGCTCTTTTCTTCAACAAGCTTGCGTGCCCTCGTGGCCTGGCTCTCTAGGCACGTCACAACTTCGGTAAAAAAGCCGAGGTGGCCAGCGTAATCCTCCGCGTGGGGGTGAGGGATGCTCTCCTCGCAGATGGCCCCTAGCGCCCGGTTAGCCCTCACCCGAAGAGTCTGGATCATGGGGGCAAGCTCATGCTACAACAATAGACGACAAGCCTCGTCCCTATTCTCTTGCGCGAGAACCGCGGCTTCATCAACTTCCCGCTGGAGCACGGCTTGGTCGGCCTGCTGATACGTCCAAAACATATCTATAATTTCTGCTTGCTCCATGCCTCTTTTGGGTGATATTGCTATGATATTTATACACTTCCATACACTTTTGATCATATTTGGACTAACCTATTAACTCAGTGGACCCCAGTGCCAGTTTCTGTTTTCTGCTGTTTTTGTATTTCAGGTTTTCCCGTCACGGAAACTGCCAGAAAAATCCCGGAAAAATTATATAAAAAATCAGCGTTCCGGAAGCTTCCACACGGCCGAAGTAGGGCCGGAGGGGGGCCACCAGGGCTCCAGGCGCCCTGGTGGCGCGGACCCCCTCCTGGCCGCGCCGGGGGGGCGCCTGGGCCCCCCAGGCCTCCGCTGATGCCCCCCTTTGGCATATATTTAACACCCGTCGTAGAAACCCTGATCCAGACCCCTTTTCTCCAGACGCAATTCCGATCTCCGCCGCCATTGCCATCAAGCTTCGGGGGACCAGAATTCCTGTGCCGGCACCCTGCCGGGACGGGGAAGTGCCCCCGGATTCATCTCCATCGACGTTGCTTCCTCCCTCCATGATGCGGGAGTAGTTCCTCCTCGGGGCTGAGGTTTCTACCAGTAGCTATGTGGTCAATTCTCTCTCCCATGATGTGATCTTCGTTGTGATCATAGGCTATGTTAATCTAGGGTGATCCCATGATATTTCCCCTTCCTCTATGTATTGGATTGATGTACTCACTTGTCTTTATCTAGTATAATCCCCGAGACCAAGGTGACAGCGGTCTATTGGACATGGATTAGAAAAATATTTTCATGAGTGATTTCCTCTCTTGTGTGTTGATTGAAGATTGAGAGTCTCTTGGTGCTTGTCTTTGACTATCCTTTAGATATGTTGTGGTGATTGTGGGACTCTCTTTGGATGGCCGCGGTGACATTGGGAAATCCTTAGATTGAGAACTACGAACTTTGAGGTGTGCTTTTGTAGCCCTACATAATTCTCGTCCTCTCTTGACCACGAAGGAATGACCTCCGGGTGCGTCTCCTTTGCATGTTTTATGGGAAATATCATGTGATTCGATTATGTTAATGTTGTTGGGAGTTGCCACTAGTGAAAGTATGAAGCCTAGGCCTTGTTTCCACCATTGCAATACCATTTGTGCTCACGTTTACCACTTGTTTGCTTGCTGCACTTTTTATTACAGATTTATATTGCTTTGCTTTGCCACTCCTATCATCCATATTTTACCATCTCTTCGCCGAACTAGTGCACCTATACAACTCCTAGTTGTATTAGGTGTGTTGGGGGACACAAGAGACTTCTTGTATCTTAGTTGCAGGGTTGCTTGAGAGAGACCATCTTCAACCTCTACTTCCCTGAGTTTGATAAACCTTAGGTCATCCACTTGAGGGAAATTGCTGCTATCCTACAAACCTCTGCGCTTGGAGGCCCAACATAGTCTACAAGAGTAGAAGCGTGTGTAGACATCACCTGCGCGGAAACCAGCTTGGCTTGAGCAGAAGACTAGGCTGCCGTGGCGGCCCTCTCGCGCTGCTCTGCCTCCTCCAGCTTCGTCATGAGGGTAGCAGTTCTCCCATCAGCTTCTGCCCGTAGGAGCTCCAACTTCAGGCCATACTCCTTGGCACGATCCGCGCTGGCCTTCACCACCCTCCGGTCGATCTCCTCCTGAACCTTGGCCTCATGAGCAGAGACAGCATCCTCGGCCAGGGTCACGTGGCGCTCCCTCGTCTCCAGCCGCTCCTGCTAGAGGCCACGCTCCAAGGCTTCCAGCATCATTGCCTCCTCGCGCTTCTGGATCTCCGTCTCGTCGGAAGGCGCCCCCTCATCGACGCCAAGGCTACCCTACGCACTTCGACCTGTTACTCAAGGGAGGCGTTCAGGGCCTGGAGCTCCTGCCTGCACTTCTCTACAACCTCGCGGCGGTGGTCAGCCTCCCTGGCCTCCTCCAGGGCTCGGGCGCTGGCCTCACGCGAGGCTGCAAGGGACACCTCGGCCTTCGCGTTGGCACGCTCGTGCTGGAGACGCCCGAGGTTGGTGGCCACCTTCAGTCGATGCCATCCGTCCATCAGCCGGAGGCCCTTAGTTTCAAGGCGGGCATCAACATCCACAAGCTCTTTCCTAAGTCGATTCAGCGCACTCATCGCCTCTTGGAAAAGCTCATGACGGACAGCGCTCCGCTTGCGCGCAAACTCGAACGCGCGACCGGGTTCGTCCTCAGCGCCGGAGGTTATTAAAGAAGTTCGAGGAGGATCATCCCCTCCCAGCGGGGGGCTTGAGGTCGCCTCCTTTCCAGTCGTCTTTTGGGCCTCAACTGGGGCCAGGAGGGGCGGAGGCTCGTTGCTCGAAGAAGATGCCAGGGATGAGGTCACCCACCCGCGGTAAATAACCAAGGGAGGAGCCCATGGTACGCCTTCTGCACGCCAGGCAGGACCGCGAAGGAGGAATGGCAAGAATGCAGAGACTAGATGCCAGGCCGGCGCATCCGCCCCTCCGGCCGACCTCGCTCCAAATACGGCTGGCTGGCTAAGGGCGCTCAGGATGAGTGGAGGACTCAGGGCAGGAGGAGGCCGCTTCTTGGGAGATTTCGTCGCCTTAGCAGAAGGGGCCCTGAGGAGCCATGGTCAGGAGGGAAAGCAACACTCAAGGAATTACAAAGATAAGGTACTCACTCATTGATGACCCACAAGTGTAGGGGATCTATCGTAGTCCTTTCGATAAGTAAGAGTGTCGAACCCAACGAGGAGTAGAAGGAAATTATAGGCAGTTTTCAGTAAGGTATTCTCTGCAAGCACTGAAATTATCGGTAACAAATAGTTGTGTGATAAGGTAATTGGTAACAAGTAACAAATGGTAAAAGTAAATAAGGTGCAGCAAGATGTCCCAATCCTTTTTGTAGCAAAGGACAAGCCTAGACAAACTCTTATATAAAAGAAAGCGCTCCCGAGGACACATGGGAATTATCGTCAAGCTAGTTTTCATCACGTTCATATGATTCACGTTCGTTACTTTGATAATTTGGTATGTGGGTGGACCGGTGCTTGGGTGCTGCCCTTACTTGGACAAGCATCCCACTTATGATTAACCTCTATTGCAAGCATCCACAACTACAAAAGAAGTATTAAGGTAAACCTAACCATATCATGAAACATGTGGATCCAAATCAGCCCCTTACGAAGCAACGCATAAACTAGGCTTTAAGCTTCTGTCACTCTAGCAACCCATCATCTACTTATTACTTCCCAATGCATTCCTCTAGGCCCAAACAATGGGGAAGTGTCATGTAGTCGACGTTCACATGACACCACTAGAGGAAAGACAACATACATCTCATCAAAATATCGAATGAATACCAAATTCACATGACTACTTATAGGAAGACTTCTCCCATGTCCTCAGGAACAAATGTAACTACTCACAAAGCATATTCATGTTCATAATCAGAGGGGTATTAATATGAATAATGGATCTGAACATATGATCTTCCACCAAATAAACCAACTAGCATCAACTACAAGGAGTAATCAACACTACTAGCAACCCACAGGTACCAATCTGAGGTTTTGAAACAAAGATTGGATACAAGAGATGAACTAGGGTTTGAGAGGAGACGGTGCTGGTAAAGATGTCGATGAAGATAACCCTCCCCAAGATGGTAGAGTTGTTGGTGATGATGGCAGTGATGATTTCCCACTCCCGGAGGGAAGTATCCCCGGTAGAACAGCTCCGCCGGAGCCCTAGATTGGTTCCACCAAGGTTCCGCCTCGAGACGGCGGCGCTTCGTCCCGAAAGCCTCCTTATGATTTTTTTTCAGGTCAAAACACCTCATATAGCAGAAGATGGGCATCGGGGGGCTGCCAGGTGGCCCACGAGGCAGGGGGCGCGCCCAGGGGGTAGGGCGCGCCCCCACCCTCGTGGACGATGGGTGGCCCCCTCCTGTACTTCTTTTGCCAGATATTTTTTATATTTTCCAAAATTGACTTTCGTGGAGTTTCAGGGCTTTTTGAGTTGTGCAGAATAGGTCTCCAAGATTTGCCCCTTTTCCAGCCCAGAATTCTAGCTGCCGGCATTCTCCCTCTTCATGTGAACCTTGTAAAATAAGAGAGAAAAGGCATAAGTATTGTGACATAATGTGTAATAACAGCCCATAATGCAATAAACATCAATATAAAAGCATGATGCAAAATGGACGTATCAACTCCCCCAAGCTTAGACCTCGCTTGTCTTCAAGCGGAAGCCGATATCGAAAAATATGTCCACATGTTTAGAGATAGAGGTGTCGATAAAATAAAATACGAACATGAGGGCATCATGATCATTCTTATAACAACAACATATATATATTGTCATATGATTTCTTATGATAAAGTAACAATCTGTTCACAATGTCAAGTATGAATCAGAAACTACATTGAAAACTAACAAACTATGATCTCGGTCATTGAAGCAATTGAAATTTATCATAACATCGGAAAGAGTGAATATAAGAGCTTTTCAGCAAGTCCACATACTCAACTATCATTTAGTCTTTCACAATTGCTAACACTCACACAATACTTATGGTTATCAAGTTTTAATCGGACACAGAGAAAGATAGGGGCTTACAGTGTTGCCTCCCAACCTTTTACCTCAAGAGTAATGTCAACAGTAATAGATCATGATAACTTACATCCAAGTGGGTATGTATGTTAGGATCTTTCCAACACAATGTGCTTGCCAAAGGATAAAATGTAAAAAGGACAGGTGGAGATCACCATGACTCTTGTAAGGTAAGAACAATAGATAGGCCCTTCGCAGAGGGAAGCAGAGGTTGTCATGTGATTTTATGGTTGGATGTACAAAATCTTAGCGCAAAAGAACGTCACTTTATATTGCCACTTGTGATATGGACCTTTATTATGCAGTCTGTCGCTTTTATTGCTTCCATATCACAAGATCGCATAAAGCTTATTTTCTCCACACTAATAGATCATACATATTTTAGAGAGTTGCAACAATGACAACTTACTTGAAGGATCTTACTCAATCCATAGGTAGGTATGGTGGACTCTCATGGCAAAACTGGGTTTAAGGATGTATGGAAGCACAAGTAGTATCTCTACTTGGTGCAATGAGTTTGGCTATCATGAGGGGGAAAGAAAAGCTCAACATGTTGGATGATCCATGACAATATACTTTATTTCGGATATAAGAAGACATAACCCATTATGTCGTCTTCCTTGTCCAACATCAACTCTTTAGAATGTCATATTTTAATGAGTGCTCACAATCATAAAAGATGTGCAAGATAGTATATTTCTATGTGAAAAATTCCCTTTCCTTATTAATTCCTATTAATTGCAACGATGACCAAAACTATGTTTGTCAACTCTCAACAACTTTTATTCATCATACTCTTTACATGTGAAGTCATTACTTTCCATAAGATCAATATGATCTCTTTGATACTTTTTATTCTTTCTTTTGTCCTATCATGATCATAGTGAGATAATCAAGCCCTTGACTCAAAACTAATCTTTATTATATATAGCTCATGGACTCGATTACAAAGATAAAGATCAGAAAGCAAAGCTCACAACTAGATCATATTAAACTTTATTCGACTAGATCAAGATATTACCAAAAGAATCGAACTAAGAAAAATGGTAAAGATAGGAGTGTGATGGTAATACGATACCGGGGCACCTCCCCCAAGCTTGGCAGTTGCCAAGGGGAGTGCCCATACCCATGTGATTATGTCTCTTTGTTCAGAGGTGGTGATGGAATATTTTTGGCAATGATACCCCTGAGGATACGATTCTCCTCCTCGGGCTTATTGACTTGGTGCTTGAGGTCCATTATTTCCTTACGGAGCTTGCCCATGACGGCTAAAGCCCCTTTCACCCAAGGATGATGCATAGCTGCGGGAGAACAAGTAACACTCTTTTTCATATTTTCATAAGAAAGAAACCTGACATTGGAAGGGATGACCGAATTTGGAATAGCTGAGCTTTGTAGTTCCCCCATCGTGAATCCGGCTCGAAACCGAGAAGTAACTTCTTGATCTTCCTCCATGGCATATATCCTAGTGTCGAATGAGATACCCGACTCTCTCCAACTGACTCCTGAGAACACATCTTGCTCTAATCTGCGACAGAAACAGCTCGAAACAAAAGAAGAAGATTTTCGCGTGATGCGGTAATCAAAACCTACGGGACATTATATAATGAATTTTTATCGACCAAAAGAAGTAACGAGCAAGAAAACGGAGTCCGGAGGGCACACGAGATGCCCACGAGGTAGGGGGCACGCCCAGGGGGTAGGGTGCACCCTCCACCCTCATGGACGCCTCGTGTCCTTCCCGGATTACTGCTTATTTTTCTATTTTTCTAAATATTCCAAAACGGATAAAAATTGCCATTAGAACTGTTTTGGAGTCGGTTTACTTACCGTACCACATACCTCTTCCTTTTTGGAGTCTGAATCGTTATGGAAAGTGTCCCTTATGTATTCCTCCGGGGTTACGGTTTCAATAACATTGGTTTCAACATTTATAAGATTACGTGAGATATAATGTTTGATTCTTTGACCGTTCACCACCTTCGGATTTGTGCCTTCGAAGTTACTGATTTTTATGTCACCGGATCGATAGACATCGTTGATAACGTAAGGACCTTCCTATTTAGAGAGAAGTTTTCCTGCAAAAACTCTTAAACGAGAGTTGTATAGCAAGACATAATCACCTACGTTGAACTCGCGCTTTTGTATCCTTTTGTCATGCTATCTTTTGACATTTTCTTTAAATAGTTTGGCATTTTCATAGGCCTGGGTTCTCCATTCATCAAGTGAGCTAATGTCAAATAACCTCTTCTCACCAGAAAGTTTGAAATCATAATTGATCTCCTTAATAGCCAAATATGCCTTATGTTCTAGTTCAAGAGGTAAGTGGTATGCTTTTCCATAGACCATTTTATATGGAGACATACCCATAGCATTTTTGTATGCAGTTCTATAGGCCCATAATGCATCATCAAGTTTCTTGGACAAATTTTTTCTAGATCTATTAACAGTCTTTTGCAAAATTAATTTCAGCTCTCTGTTACTTAGTTCTACTTGACCACTAGACTATGGGTGGTAAGGGGATGCAATTCTATGATTAACATCATACTTAGCAAGCATCTTACGGAAAGCACCATGAATGAAATGCGAACCACCATCAGTCATTAAGTATCTAGGGACTCCAAACCTAGGGAAAATAACTTCTCTAAGCATCTTAATAGAGGTGTTGTGATCAGCACTACTAGTTGGAATAGCTTCCACCCACTTAGTAACGTAATCGACAACAACTAAAATATGTGTATACCCATTAGAGGAAGGAAACGGTCCCATATAATCAAAGCCCCAAACATCAAATGGTTAAATAACAAGTGAATAATTCATAGGCATTTCTTGACATCTACTAATATTACCAATTATTTGACATTCATCACAAGACAAGACAAACTTAGGACAGCTAATTGTTCATCTGGGAAGCTATCATCAATAGGTAGTGGGTCATCAAGAATATTCTCTAACCTAGACAAGTTGTCTGCAACGGGGTTCTCAGCTCCCTTTCTATCAGTAATATGCAAATCAAATTCTTGTAGCAGGAGAACCCATCTAATAAGTCTAGGTTTAGCATCTTTCTTTTCCATAAGATATTTGATAGCAGCATGATCAGTGTGAACAGTTACAACAATATAAGCTCTAAACTTATCACAAGCAAATACAACTCCTAAATATCCTTTCTCGGTAGTTGCATAATTTCACTAGGCATTGTCTAGAGTTTTACTAGCATATTGGATAACATTCAATTTCTTATGAACTCTTTGTCCTAGAACAACACCTACAACATAATCACTAGCATCGCACATAATCTCAAAGGGTAAATTCCAGTCAGGAGGCTGGACAATAGGTGCACAGACCAATGCTTTCTTAAGTTTTTCAAATGCTTCTACACAATCATCATCGAAGACAAAAGGAACATATTTTTGTAAGAGATTAGTCAGAGGCCTAGAGATTTTGGAGAAGTCCTTAATGAACCTCCTATAAAACCGGCATGACCAAGGAAACTTCTTATACCTTTGATGTCCTTGGGACACAGCATCTATTCAATAGCATCAACCTTAGATTTATCAACTTCAATACCTCTTTCGGAAATTTTATGCCCCAAGACAATACCTTCATTAACCATAAAGTGGCACTTTTCCCAATTCAAGACAAGATTATTTTCTTCACATCTCTCCAAAACTCGATCAACGTTGCTCAAGCAATCATTAAAAGAAGTTCCATAAACAGAAAAATCATCCATGAAAACCTCAACAATCTTTTCACAAAATTCAGAGAATATAGCCATCATGCATCTTTGAAAGGTAGCAGGTGCATTACATAAACCAAAAGGCATACGTCTATAAGCAAAGGTACTGAAGGGACAAGTAAAAGTGGTCTTTTCTTGATCCTCTTTTGACATGGGTATTTGAGAGAAACCAGAATAGCCATCTAGAAAGCAAAAATGTGTATGTTTGGATAACCTTTCTAGCATTTGATCAATAAAAGGTAGCTAGTAATGATCTTTCTTAGTAGCTTTGTTTAATTTGCGGAAATCAATTACCGTCCTATAACCTGTAACAATTCTTTGCGGGATCAATTCATCTTTATCATTAGGAACAACAGTAATACCTCCCTTCTTAGGGACACAATGGACAGGACTTACCCATTGACTATCAGCAACCGGGTAAATTATACCTGCCTCTAGAAGCTTTAGTATTTCCTTCCTTACCACTTCTTTCATCTTAGGATTTAACCACCGTTGGTGATCAACAACCAGTTTAGCGTCCTTCTCCAATTTTATTTTGTGTTGGCATAGAGTGGGACTAATGCCCTTAAGATCATCAAGAGTATATCCAATAGCAGCACGGTGCTTCTTCAGAGTTTTCAATAATTTCTCTTCTTCTTGCTCTGAAAGGTTAGCACTAATAATAATAGGATATATCTTCTTTTCATCAAGATAAGCATACTTAAGACTATCAGGTAATGGTTTGAGTTCAAACACAGGATCACCCTTGGGTGGAGGAGGATCCCCTAGAATTTCAACAGGCAAGTTGTGTTTTAATAAGGGTCCATGTTTAAAGAATATTTCATCTATTTCCCTTCTTTCATTCATATACATATCATTTTCATGGTCCAGTAGATATTGTTCTAAAGGATCATTAGGAGGCACAGCAATAGAAGCAAGACCAATAATTTCATCCTTACTAGGCAATGCTTTATCATGGGGTTGTCTACGAAATTTAGCAAAGTTAAAGTCATGAGACATATCCCCTAAACCAACAGTAATGATGTCCTTTTCGCAGTCTATCTTATCATTAACCGTATTCAAGAAGGGTCTACCAAATATAATGGGGCAAAAATCATCTTGTGGGGAACCAAGTACAAGGAAATCAGTAGGGTATTTAACTTTCCCACACAAGACTTCAACATCTCTAACAGTCCCCACTGGTGAAATAGTGTCTCTATTGGCAAGCGTAATAGTAACATCAATACCTTCTAGCTCAGAGGGTGCAATATCATGCATAATTTCTTCATATAGGGAATGAAGTATAGCACTAGAACTAGAACCCATGTCACATAAACCTTGATAGCAATGATCTCCTATTTTAACAGAAATAACAGGCATGCCTACAACAGGTCTATGTTTATTCTTAGTATCGGGTCTAGCAATTCTAGCGGCTTCATTACAGAGGTAAATAACATGCCCATCAATATCATCGACCAAGAGATCCTTAACCATAGAAATACTAGGTTCAACTTTAATTTGCTCAGAGGGTGTAGGTGTTCTAGTATTACTCTTATGAACCATGTTTGAAGCTTTAGCATGATCCTTTATTCTAATAGGGAAGGGTGGTTTCTCAATATAAGCAGCAGGAACGATATGATCAACATTATAAGTGATAGTCTTTTCTTCAACTTTAACGGGTTCAACTACTTTTACTTCAATGGGAGGATGATATTTAAACCACTTCTCCTTAGGGAGATCAACACAAGTAGCAAATGATTCACAGAAGAAAGCTTCTATCTCAGAGTCAAGTCCATATTTAGTGCTAAATTCGTGGAAAACATCGGTATCCATAAAATATTTAACACAGTCAAACTTAGGTGTTATACCTGACTCCTTACCTTCGTCGAGATCCCAATCTTTAGCTTTGCTTTTAATTCTTTCCAATAAATCCCATTTGAATTCAATAGTCTTCATCATAAAAGAACTAGTGCAAGAAGTATCGAGCATGGAGCGATTATTGAGAAAAAGCCGAGCATAAGAATTTTGAATAATCATTTCTCTTGAGAGCTCATGATTGGGGCATGAATATAGCATTGACTTAAGCCTCCCCCAAGCTTGAGCGATACTTTCTCCTTTGTGAGGCCAAAAATTATATATATAATTACGATCACGATAAACCTGGTGCATATGATAGAACTTCTGATGAAATTCCAACTTCAGTCGGTTCTAGGTCCATGATCCAATATCATCGCATAGCCTAAACCATGTCAATGCCTCTCCCTTCAAAGATAAAGGGAAGACCTTATTCTTGATCACATCCTCAGGCATACCTGCAAGCTTAAATAATCCACAAACTTCATCCACATAGATTAGGTGCAAATCGGGATGCAAGGTTCCATCTCCTGTAAAGGGATTAGCTAGCAGTTTGTCTATCATACCCGAAGGAATTTCAAAGCAAAAAATTTCAGTAGGTTCAGTAGGTTGAGGAGCAACTCTTTTCTCTACTGGTCGGGGTGAAGATACCCCGAACAATCCCCTAAAAGGATTAAGTTCCATAGTAACAAGTGACTGTAAATTTCAGCACACTATATAAATTTTTCCTTACCAAATTCCACTTACCAAAGGCGCTTCACTCCCCGGCAACGGTGCCAGAAAAGAGTCTTGATGACCCACAAGTGTAGGGGATCTATCGTAGTCCTTTCGATAAGTAAGAGTGTCAAACCCAACGAGGAGCAGAAGGAAATGATAGGCAATTTTCAGTAAGGTATTCTCTACAAGCACTGAAATTATCGGTAACGGATAGTTGTGTGATAAGGTAATTGGTAACAAGTAACAAATGGTAAAAGTAAATAAGGTGCAGCAAGATGGCCCAATCCTTGTTGTAGCAAAGGACAAGCCTGGACAAACTCTTATATAAAGCCACTCCCGAGGACACATGGGAATTATCGTCAAGCTAGTTTTCATCACGTTCATATGATTCGTGTTCGTTACTTTGATAATTTGGTATGTGGGTGGACCGGTGCTTGGGTGCTGCCCTTACTTGGACAAGCATCCCACTTATGATTAACATCTATTGCAAGCATCCGCAACTACAAAAGAAGTATGAAGGTAAACCTAACCAAAGCATGAAACATGTGGATCCAAATCAGCCCCTTACGAAGCGACGCATAAACTAGGGTTTAAGCTTCTGTCACTCTAGCAACCCATCATCTTCTTATTAATTCCCAATGCCTTCCTCTAGGCCCAAACAATGGTGAAGTGTCATGTAGTCGACGTTCACATGACACAACTAGAGGAAAGACAACATACATCTCATCAAAATATCGAAAGAATACGAAATTCACATGACTACTTATAGCAAGACTTCTCCCATGTCCCCAGGAACAAACGTAACTACTCACCGCTTTTTCTATATGCATAATGGATCTGAACATATGATCTTCCACCAAATAAACCAACTAGCATCAACTACAAGGAGTGATCAACACTACTAGCAACCCACAGGTATCAATCTGAGGTTTTGATACAAAGATTGGATACAAGAGATGAACTAGAGTTTGAGAGGAGATGGTGCTGGTGAAGATGTTGATGAAGATAACCCTCCCCAAGATGGGAGAGTTTTTGGTGCTGACGGCGGTGACGATTTCCCCCTCCCGGAGGGAAGTATCCCCGGCAGAACAGCTCCGCCGGAGCCCTGATTGGTTCCGCCAAGGTTCCGCCTCGAGACGATGGTGCTTCGTCCCGAAAGCATCCTTATGATTTTTTTTCAGGTCAAAACACCACATATAGCAAAAGATGGGTATCGGGGGGCTGCCAGGTGGCCCACGAGGCAGGGGGGCGCACCTGGGGTGTAGGGCGCGCCCCCACCCTCGTGGATGGTGGGTGGCCCCCCTCCTATACTTCTTTCGCCAGATATTTTTATATTTTCAAAAACTGACTTTTGTGGAGTTTCAGGGCTTTTTGAGTTGTGCAGAATAGGTCTCCAATATTTGCTCCTTTTCCAGCCTAGAATGCCAGCTGCCGGCATTCTCCCTCTTCATGTGAACCTTGTAAAATAAGAGAGAAAAGGCATAAGTATTGTGACATCATGTGTAATAACAGCCCATAATGCAATAAACATCAATATAAAAGCATGATGCAAAATGGACGTATCACTCATCTATGGCAACATACTTCCTCTGCTTCAATGACCAGAGGACATCACCGCTGCAGCTTGGAGATCCCTTCCTCTTGCGGAGCGCATCGAATTTCGACCGGAGCCGGCCGAAGCCATGGATGCGGTCACCAGCGCTGGGCACGACTGGTGTGGCTCCTGAGGAGGCGCCCTCAGGAACGCTGGGCCGTGTGGGGCCCCCAGCCCCCGCCTCATGACAACTCACTGGGGCCTCAGGAGCTTTGGCCTCACGAGCACCAGGCTACATCGACCCCTCGGCCATTCCCTCTGGGCGGCTCTCCCGAGCCCTAGGGGACGGTGCTTTAAGAGCCCCAGGAGACGCCAACACCGGAGCAGCCAGGCCACCAGCACTCGGCGGAAATTTCCCCCCTCCCCCCTCCCCCGTGCCCCCTTCTGGGGTGAGCGCCGCGCCGACAGCGGGCAGGGGAGCCACGTAGACAGGGCTTTCGCGAGGCCCCTCAAGGCCGACCGGGAGAGGCCGCCATTCATCGAAGGACGACATCTGCTTCACAAACTCCACCTTGTTCGAGCAGCAGTACAGAAGACAACCTTCCTCCGGCAAGCTGGCTGGCGCTGGGTCGCCCATCAAAAGGTCGAGCACCGTGCAGCGTACCTCGCGAGGAAGAGCAGGTGTTTGAATCCTCATGCGATCCCCGCAGCCGGAGAAGGTCCACATCGGCCGAGAGTGGCGCTGAAGTGGAGCGATGCAGCACTGGATGTACTCCTTCACCACCATGGGCGCCGTCACCCCAAGCTTCTTCAACCTGGCCAGCCGGTGCCAAATGTGGGTTAGACGCTGGTCAGCAAGCTTCTCGTGTTTCTAGTCGGAGCTCAGAGCAGCCGGAATCCACGGAAGAAGTAGCAGAGGGCTGCGTACACCAACATCCACAAACACCCACTGCTTCCTGAAACCTCCGACGATCAGCGAGAGTTCAAAATCGATCCCCGAGCCGGCCGTCGCCGTGATGGCCTGAAAGGATACACACCTTGAGTACTAGAGAGCATTCGTTAGGTGCAGCGAGAATAAGTGGCGGAGCAAGGCCATGGAGGGGGCAATGGCCACCATGGCTTCTTAGACGAAGGCGAAAACAGCGAGAAGGATGATGGATTGGGGATTGAGGTGCAGCGCGCTGACCTGGTAATGTGAGAGCACCGCATTGAAGAAATCAGAGAAGGGAGGAATCAAGCTTGCCCAGAGGGCATGAAGGTGGAGGGGGACCTCGGTGGCCATCCTGTCAATTTCGGCGTGGGAAGCGGGCCAGGCCACCGTCGCCCCCACTCATTGGAATTGGCGGCGAGCGCCGGGCGCACCTTGTCCATCGCCTCTTGGTTGAGCACCACCGACCGCTCGGTGGTGGGCTCGAAAACCGGCGAGGTGGGGGCCGAGGTACGGGACTCCTTCTTCCCCTCCTTCTTTCGGCTGGGTGCCATGGTGGGGGTGGGAGTTGGTGTCGAATCGAGCTACGATAAGGGATCCAGAGGACGAAGAAGCTGCGGGGCGTGCTGCCAGCAATGGAGGTGGAGTTGTGTAAGCAACGGTGGCCACCTAGCCGGGTGGAAATCGAGGATGCGTGGGGAAGTGGAGATGCCCACGTCCCGTCAGTCACCATGCGTCAATCAAGGCCGCCGGATTTTGAGGCCCGCGACGCTAGCCACTTGACCCTTGGCTTCGCCGTGAAGCCAAGTCCGAGCGCACCTTGGGCCCGGGGGCTACTGTTTGTGTTCTAGGAACGGGGGTACCCAAACTTGCCTGCCTGCGGCCCAGGGCGTGGCTCATCCAGCGGCCTGGTACAGCCCATCTTCATCAGCAAACCACTCAAGACCCTCGCGAGGGGCCAAGCCTCGTGAGGCGGACGACGCAAGACCTCCCCTGGGGCAGCCTCACTAGGCTGGCTCCCGAGGAGCGGAGATATCAAGGCAAGGGACACCTCGCGAGGTTCGCGTGACGTGAGCCATGAGGACCAAGACCAGGCAGGTGCCAGAAGGCACAGGAAGCCAGTTTCCTCTTTGGTGCTAAAGAGGCAAGCGCAGGTGAGTAGTCCTGAGGCATCAGGCAAAGGTTTCCATATCGGTGCAACGAGACCAAGACCAGCAGGACGGCAGGGCGAAGGTTACCACGGAGCCCATGACGACATCACCACCGGAGCCTTTGGCAGGCGAAGACCACCTTTTGTGAGGATAGCTTGTACTAGTTGTCCCCCTTCAAACTTGGCCATTGTGGGATCCCTTCCCACTCAATATTTGGGGAGAGGACCCGGGCCTCTATAAATAGGACTAGCCACCACCATAGAAGGGAGGAGATTCAGACCACCCTTACACCCACTAGCTCATCAAGCCCAAGAACACCTCTCCTCGGGAGGCTGTTCTTCTCGTGTACTTGTTCATCCTCAGCCTACAAGGCAATCCACCACACCACACTGGAGTAGGGTATTACACCACAATGGTGGCCCGAACCAGTATAAATCCTCGTATCTCTTGTTCTTCGGGTTTGATGAGCTAGGCCTAGGAATCGGTGCGAGAGTGAACTAGGGCGGGAAGGAGAGATCTTCGTGCGCACCCCAGTGTTCGAACCTCAAGGGTTTGTCGGAACCCAAGATCCGACAGTTTTCCTTCTCCAAACCCTCCTGATACGTCTCCAACGTATCTATAATTTTTTATTGTGCCATGCTATTATATTATCTGTTTTGGATGTTTTATATGCATTATTATGCTATTTTATATTATTTTGTGACTAACCTATTAACCTAGAGCCCAGTATTAGTTTCTGGTTTTTCCTTGTTTTTGAGTTTCGCAGAAAAGGAATATCAAACGGAGTCCAAACGGAACGAAGCCTTCGCGATGATTTTTCTTGGACCAGAAGACACCCCAGAAGCTTGAGAATCAAGTCAGAAGAGCCACAAGGCAGACAGAATGGGGGAGGGCGCGCCTAGGGGGTAGGGTGCGCCCCCACCCTTGTGGGGCCCTCGTGACTCCACTGACCTATTTCTTCCGCATATATATTCACATATATTCCAGGAACCCTAGAGGAGAGGGCGAAACCACCTTTCCACAGCCATAACCTTCTGTATCCACGAGATCCCATCTGGAGGCCTTTTCCAGTACTATGCCGGGGGGATTCGACCACAGAGGGCATCTACATCTACCCTATTGCCCTTCCGATGAAGCGTGATTAGTTTACCACAGACCTACAGGTCCGTAGCTAGTAGCTAAATGGCTTCTTCTCTCTCTTTGATTCTCAATACCATGTTCTCCTCAATGTTCTTGGAGATCTATCCGATGTAATCTTCTTTTGCAGTGTGTTTGCCGAGATCCGATGAATTGTGGATTTATGATTAGCTTATCTATGAATATTATTTGAATCTTCTCTAAATTGTTATATGCATGATTTGATATCTTAGCAATTCTCTTCAAACTATTGGTTTGGTTTAGCCAACTAAATTGGTTTTTCTTGCAATGGGAGAAGTGCTTTACTTTGGGTTCAATCTTGTGGTGATCTCACCCAGTGATAGAAGGAGACGAGGCACACATTGTATTGTTGCCATCGAGGATAAAAAGATGGGGTTTTCATCATATCGCTTGAGTTAATTCCGCTACATCATGTCATTTACTTAAAGCGTTGCTCTGTTCGTTATGAACTTAATACTCTAGATGCAGGCATGAGTCAGTTGATGTGTGGAGTAATAGTTGTAGATGTAGGCAGGAGTCGGTTTACTTGACACGGACGTGATGCCTATATTCATGATCATTGCCTTAGATATCGTCATAATTACGTGTTTTTCTATCAATTGCTTGACAATAATTTGTTCACCCATCGTAATATTTTCTATCTTGAGAGAATCCTAAAGTGAAACCTATGCCCCCCGGGTCTATTTTCCATCATATAAGTTTCCCATCTCCAATATTAGTTTCCTATTTACACTTTTTGCAATCTTTTACTTTCCGATCTATAAACTAAAAATACAAAAAATATTTGCTTTACCATTTATCTATCTCTATCAGATCTCACTTTTGTAATTAACCGTGAAGGGATTGACAACCCCTTTATCGCGTGTTGTTGATTGTTTGTGGAGGTATTCGGTGAGTTGCACATTGTCTCCTACTTGATTGATACCTTGGTTCTCAAACTGAGGGAAATACTTACTCTACTTTGCTGCATCACCCTTTCCTCTTCAAGGGAAAACCAATGCAAGCTCAAGAGGTAGGAGGAAGAATTTCCGGCGGCGTTGCCGGGGAGATCTACGCCAAGTCAAGGGTCAAGATTCGTCTTGTGTCAACTCACCAATTTCCGGTGCCGTTGATATCTACATCAAAGCAAGACATACCAAGTACCCTTCATAAAACTCTCATCTCTTGAATTTACATTATTTTCCATTTGCCTCTCATTTTCCTCTCCCTCACTTCTAAAACAATTTTCGAAAAGATTTTCCTTTTCTTCGCCTTTTTTCGTTCATCTTCTTCGCTTGCTTTTGTGTGCGCGTGTGTTAGATTGCTTGCTTTGTCACGATGGCTTAAGAGAATACCAAATTGTGTGACTTTTCCAACACCAATAATAATGATTTTATCTGTACTCCGATTTCTCCCGCTACTAATGCGGAATCTTGTGAAATTAATGCCGCTTTATTCAATCTCGTTATGAAAGATCAATTTTCTAGCCTTCCTAGTGAAGATGCTGCATCCCATCTAAACAATTTTGTTGATTTGTGTGATATGCAAAAGAAAAGAGATGTGGACACTACTGCAGGTTGCTGCTAACGCGACACTACAATCAGAGACCCTTCGAGAAACTATGTGCGATGCCATAATCGCAAACGGTGCTGTATGAAAACTGTCAGAAATGTATAAAACGTTTGCGATGACGGATGCATCAAACACAGTTCAGGTTTTAGTTGCGTGTGCGATGAAGGGCATATGGTTCAGTTCAATTAACTGTTTGCGATGAGGAGGAACAAAAGAAATGGGTAGCCAGATGAAGGCGTGTGCGATTCACGGCATACGGTTCACTCGGATGAACTATTTGTGATTAGACAACACAAAAAAAACGGGCAGCCAGATGAAGGTGTGTGCGATATACATCATACGTTTCACTCGGATGAACTGTTTGTGATTAGGCAACACAAAAGAAACGGTCAGTCAGATCAACATGTGTACGATATACGACATGCGGTTCACTCGGCCTTGTCGTCAGTGTGTGACCTTTGTGGCAACCGTTCGCTCCCCACTAGCCTCTTCTTGTACCGTGGAAACCGTCCACCGCCTCTTCGCCTTTCCCTCTCGATTTGGAACTGCTGTCGCACGCTCTTCCTCCCTCCATTTGCCTTCACCCTTCCTTCTGCCATTGTTCGATCGTCTTCTCCATGGAGGGAACAGGCCGAAAACAACCCCATTATTCTTGCCCTGATCTGAAAGATGACGTGGTGGAGGAATTCATTGATCGGTGTGACATCATCACCTCGGCTAGCATGGCAGGTTCCTACAAGACCATTCTCGACTCAACAAATAGGATCATTACAAAGAACCCAAGGGTTCAGGAGCGGTTTGATCTCCCCTATCTTCTTCGCCATGACCCTTCTCGCCATCGTGAGGATGATGGAAGCCTTGCCTTGTGCAAGTTGATACCGCTTGATAATGGTACATGTGATGTTAAGATGCCATCGCTTAAGGGTAAAGCCTGGGTAGGCGCAAATGGAGATTGGGTTGTTTATATTGGGCACAACTGCGAGTGGGAACTTGTGAATGCGTGCACTCGTCACCGGGTTCCACTTCCAAAAATCTCAGACTGCCATGAGGTTCAGCACACAGATAGTCTGCGTACGTTCAGATACGATCATCATGACATTCGTTTACGGAAGATAGTAATTTCTCGAGTTCCCAATCGCTCTTGGGAACACAAGAACTATGATGTTGTTGCTATCTTCGACAAGCTTGTTGCGGTCTCTGCTTCCACGGATGGATGGATATTGCTCAAAAATAAATTTCTATACACGAATGAGTACTGTGATGCAATTCAATACGAGCGTCTTGTGTTGGCTACCACCACTCGTGGCACTATTTTTGCATGGGATCCTTATTGTTTCGGTACGTTTGTCTTCCACCGTAATTAGAATTGTTTCATACACATGCATGCTAGTTAGTATTACCGTACTATTAACCTTCTTGTGTTTCCAAGGTCCTGTGAACATTCCACCACCTATACTTGAAAATTTATATAACCAAGGTGGAGATGACGATGGCGATGATCACGAGCAGGACACATATACTCAGTGGTGCTTGGCAACTTATTCTGATGGATCACCTCTTCTTGTATGTATATAGGGCACTGCTGATGTTACTAACGAAGCAGGTGTTGTCTCCCATGGTCGCACTATCCGGACCTATTCCAACATATGTTGCAGGGTATTCCGGATGGATACTAGTGTACTAGCGCCAGCACCTCCTACTCCCTGGTTCAGTATTGATAGTCTTGGAGAAAACTCGCTCTTCCTTGGACAAAACTATCCAATGATGGTGAAAGATGATCCAGCTGCTGTTGACACAACGTTACTACCATTCATGAGAAGAAGTTGTATCTATACCTTGGAAATTGCTATGGTTCCCTACCTTGGCTATCAAAATATGCGTCCTGATATAGTCCGCTTCGGCCTGGATGATCAGTCATGCGTTGGTCTCGAGATTGACAATAGCCGACCCTTCCCAGAGAATTAGTCATGGTTCAAAGAAAGCGTTTCCAACACCGAGGATTGGTTGAGCTGAAGTTCATTTCATCGCTTTGTTATTTGTTGTGTGAGAAAAACTTGACTATACTAGAATGTTTTGTTGGAAATAATCTATAATCCAACATGTATCCTCGTTGTTGTTGTGTGTTGATGACTTGTTGCATGTAATGAATGGTACATTTGCATATGCATCCACGTCTATTCCAACTCATGCATGCTCGCACGTCACACGGGTCGCATGGCGGCACGTATATTATTTTTCTATTTGGATGAAAAAAAAGTACAATGCCACTTTGTATTGTTGTCCATATGAACAGTGCTAGTGATTTTAGTTGCAAAAATTAGATATGGCTAGTGATTTTTAGCTGCATATTTTGATAAATCACAGTGTTACAAGGTTGACAAATGACAATGTTTCTAGATAAACAAATGTTAATCTTTCCAGTTTGACAAATGGTAACATACCCAAAATGGTAGATATGCGAATCTTACCCAATTATTTGTATGTGGTTGCACACGGGTCATGCTAAACAACCTTTGCGTTGTAGGGGTGTAGAAATCCTACTCCGCACATTTTCCCTTGGCTTCCTAGGGAAGTTGTCGGTTTGCATCCGGGTGTTCTAACTAAAACGTTTGCGATGAGTGTTTTATATTTGAAAACCATTGACGTTTTTTGCAAAAGAAAATCGTTTGATAAGTCTGTACATTAAGAGAGAAAAACGCAAGTTCCTTAAAACCATATCTTTCATTCAGTCACACTGTGAATTTATATTCATATGATCGAGAATTCGAGATACAATATTAAACCCAAAAAAACTATTTCTGGCGGCGGCGTAGGCGGCGTGCCACGCCGTCGTTGTCGTTGTCGTCCTCCGGGACGCCGTTATTGAAGTCTTCAAGGCAGCACAAAATGTTCTTCACTTGTAAATCTAACATAATGTCGTCGCGCGATTGATGGGCGGGGCGCGGGAGGACGGCAACTGGCACCGCTGAGAGGTAGCGGTTGACGGCAGCATCCCATGCCGCTGAGGGGGAGGGCACGCACAACCACGGGCACAGGCGCGGCGGGTGCAGCCAAACGCACGGGGGCCGGTGCCATGGTGGGTGGAGGGGCGCGCACGGGCACGGGTACGGGCGCTGGCACTGGCATGTACACGAGTTCGTGCGGGTCCGCGATAGTGCTCGGCGACCAGCCCGTCAATGCTACGAGGATGGTCGCTGGCGCGGGCGCGGGAAGGGAGCGGGGGTAGTAACCGCCGCGGCCAGCTCATTCTGGGCCATGTCCATGAGGCCCCATTCCCCTTATTTTCTATCTCCTCCGGCTCGGAGTCGACTTCACCAAACTTGAAGACTAGTGGCAGATGATCGTTCTGTGCCATGGCGTTGGTGGAGGTCTGCGGGAGGGAGGGGAATGGGAGGCGAACAGTAAGGCCGCCCGTATTAAATAGCGGCTTGGGCGCCATTAATGGAGAGGAAGGCGGGCCGCCATGGAAGTCAAAGGGCTCGGTTCCTAGTGAGCCTACGCATCGTACAACTCACACGCTTCCCGATGAGCCAGCACATTGGAGGATAGATTGCACGCCTCTCGGTCAGCCTGTGCACCGGACTGCGCTCGCATGCCTCCCATTCAGTCAAGGTCAAGCAGCTGTCCGCACGGCACCTCCTACAGCCATTAAAACCAAGACACATGGCGTCACGTGAATGGTTAACAGAACGCACACGGTTTGAATTCTACAAATGTTTGAGATACTAAAGTGGCATCTATTTTTTCAAAATGCATCTGTTAGCTGTCATTATTCGAGTGCGCCTTCTCTCAAAATGCACACGAAAAATGCCACAGCATGTCGAGTGCCATTCCATGATAGCATGCCAAGTTTCATGAATTTCAAACGAGTTTTGGATTTACTAGAATTTAAAAACCAGGCATCTCAATGTTTTGCTGGCAATCAACGGTGCCCTGGTGTTTGAAATTCATTCCCATTTCTTGCATGGGGCCTAATCATGCACCCAAGGACACATATTTGATTTTCAACCAATTTATATGCACTGTAGCATGTGCACGTAGTTCAAATTTGAATTATGCACATAAATGCATTGAAAACTCCGTTAATGCATTAAAATATATAAACACTTCAAATGAACTCTGAAAAGTTTGAAATTTGGCATGGTATCATCATTTCACCCACATAGCATGTGCAAAAAAGTAGAGAGGGTTACGACAAAATGGACAATTTCTTTCGAAGTATCAGGGTTTGGGACGAAAACTCATCTGTTACAAAGGCGTTTCAATTTTTTAACTTATTTGAAGTCCAAACTTTTTGTGGGTTCAAAATTCACCATTCAAATCCACATCATCAATTATCAACCCTTTCTGAATTCATTTTCTATTTTCATGCATTTACTGAATTGTTTTAGAGCTAAATGACCCTGAAATGGAAAAACACTTCGAATGAACTCTGAAAAGGTTGAAAGTTGGCATGGTATCATCATTTCACCCACATAGCATGTGCCAAAAAGGAGAGAGGGTTACGACAGAAAATGGATGCACTTCGTGTACAAAATGGAAAATCTCTTTCGAAGTATCAGGGTTTCGAACGAAAACTCATCTGTTACAAAGGCATTTCATTTTTTTGAACTTATTTGAAGTCTAGACTTTTGGTGTGTTCAAAATGCACCATTCAAATCCACATCATCAATTATCAACCCTTTCTGAATTAATTTGATATTTTCCATTCATTTACATATTTTTTTAAGAGCTAAATGACCCTGAAATTGAAAAACACTTCAAATGAACTCTGAAAAGGTTGGAAGTTGGCATGGTATAAGCATTTCACCCACATAGCATGTGCAAAAAAGTAGAGAGGATTACGGCAAAAACTGGATGCACTTCGTGTACAAAATGGACAATCTCTTTCGAAGTATCAGGGTTTCGCACGAAAACTCATCTGTTACAAGGCATTTCATTTTTTGGAACTTATTTGAAGTCGAGACTTTTTGTGTGTTAAAAATGCATCATTCTAATCCACATCATCAATTATGAACCCTTTCTGAGTTCATTTGATTTTTTTTCATGCATTTACTCAATTTTTTTAGAGCTAAATGACCCTGGAATTGAAAAGGACTTCAGATTAACTCTGAAAAGGTTGAAAGTTGGCATGGTATCATCATTTCACCCACATAGCATGTGCAAAAAAGTAGAGAGGGTTACGACAAAAACTGGAAGCACTTCGTGTACAAAATGGACAATTTCTTTCGAAGTATCAGTATTTCAGACGAAAACTCATTTGTTACAAAGGCATTTAATTTTTTTTGAACTTATTTGAAGTCCATACTTTTTGTGTGTTCAAAAATGCACCATTCAAATCCACATCATCAATTATCAACCCTTTTTGAGTTCATTTGGTAATTTTCATGCATTTACTGATTTTTTTAGAGCTAAATGCCCCTGAAATTGAAAAATACTTCAAATGAACTCTGAAAAGGTTGAAAGTTGGCATGGTATCATCATTTCACCCACATAGCATGTGAAAAAAAGTAGAGAGGGTTACGACAAAAAACTGGATGCACTTCGTGTACAAAATGGACAATCTATTTCAAAGTATCAGGGTTTCGGACGAAAACTCATTTGTTACAAAGGCATTTCATTTTTTGAACCTATTTGAAGTCTAGACTTTTTGTGTATTCAAAATGCACCGTTCAAATCCACATCATCAATTATCAACCCTTTCTGAGTTCATTTGGTATTTTTCATGCATTTAATGAATTTTTTTAGAGCTAAATAACCCTGAAATTGAAAATCTTTGTTGATACCGCTCCATGATAGCATGCCAAGTTTCATGAATTTTAGACGAGTTTTGGATTTACTAGAATTTAAAACCCAGGCATCTCAACGTTTTGCCGGCAATCAATAGTTCCCTAGTGTTTGAATTTCATTCCCATCTCTTGCATGGGACCTATAAATTCACCCAAGGATAGACATGTGATTTTTCAACCAACTTTGGTGCATTGAAGCATGTTATTGTAGTTCAAATTTGAATTATGCACATAAAATGCCTAGAAAACCCAGTTAATGTATAAAAAAGGCCAAACGAACCCCGAAAAATTCCAAGATTAAACACAAGACTCCTATTGTTCTATGGTACTAGAAATGTTTTGAAAGCAATAAGAGGGAACAGATATCGTCCCGTCCCCAGAGGTGGTAAGTTCCCTATTGAAACCATCATGCTTGTTGTGAGAAGCTTTGGTTTGTGAGAAGCTTTTACCCAAACCTGCCCCAAATGGGACAAAATTTTCACCACGTCATGTTGATGCCGCTCCATGATAGCATGCCAAGTTTCATGAATTTCAGACGAGTTTTGGATTTACTAGAATTTAAAAACCAGGTATCTCAACGTTTTGCCGGCAATCAACAATGCCCTGGTGTTTGAAATTCATTCCCATCTCTTGCATGGGACCTAGAAATTTACCCAAGGACACACATGTGATTTTTCAACCAAATTTGGTGCATTGGAGTATGTGCTTGTAGTTCAAATTTGAATTATGCACATAAAATGCCCAAACGAACCCTGAATAATTCCAGTTCTTTTACGACACAGATATAGTTGCATGTTCACTGCAGATAAATGGTCTAGCAATTCAAACAGCGTCCATTGCCGTTGTGACCCCATTTTGTAATTCGAATCAAGTAGATCTCACACAGTTTATTATCACCAACCATGTGAGATGTAGTACAAAATATCTTGGGGCACCATCGGTGTATAGTACGCGAGAAGGTGTGTCGGCTACAGTCCACAGCCGGCGTGTCAAGCACACTAGCTCACTCCCCAAAAACTCCCGCCTCTGCATCCCTCGCAATCTCGAAAATATCTACTGCCTGGAAGGTTTTAATGTTTGATAGCACACGATTAGTATGTGCGGACCGTGTGCGATGTCTGTTACTCCCGCTCTGCTTCAGTCCCTTGATTTAAATTTTTAGTAGCCCCGGCATTTTACTCCCGCATCTGCATCCCTCGCAATCTCAAAAATATCTGCTCGCTCTTGATCCAAATTTTCAGTAGCCCCGCCTTGTTACTCCCGCCTAGTAAAATTTTCAGTTGCCGCAGTATTTCCTCAAACACAACCTTGCCCCCCTCCGCACACACCCCAAAACCTCAGCTCACACAGACACACACAACCGTCGAAACCATTGGTAGGTCGCTGCCATCGCCGGCGCCTCCATCCTGAACCTCTACCAGTGTGCCGGGAGCTCGAGGAGCCAATGGCCAAAAAGAGGTTTATCGCGGCCTTTTCATCCGAAGCCACCGAGGTGGCCGCTGAGGTGGCCCCGTCGTCCTCTGCGGGCCCGATCCGCCATCGCCGGTCCCTCGATCTGCCCGCCGCCGTGCCCCTACGCTGGTTCGAGGACTTCCAGTCCTCCCACAGACCCGGTAGCCGAGGAAGTCCTACCTCGGGGTCCGGCAGCGGCTGTGGGGGACGAGGTCGCCGAGATTACAGATCGAGAGACCCACACCCGCCGGCGGCTCGGTAGCTTCCACACGGTCGAGCTCGCGGCCATCGAGTACGACCGCTGGCAGGTCCGCTACCACGGCGCGGCGGCTAGGCTCAATTTCCCCTTCGGCACAAGTCCGATCCACCTCGTTCCGCAGGAGCCAGGGGTGGTGAGCTCGGCTATGGCGTGGGAGGACTGCGAGGCATGGGAGCGCCTCGAGGCGGAGGCCGCAGACGAGGCCTACAAGCAAGAGCTCCGTCACCAGCACCTGAAGCTCGTGGAGGCGAAGCGGGCGATCTTTACCGGCGCGGAGGGCAGCGAGGTTATTGCGTTCTCCTCCGATGACGAGGTCAAAGGCGGCTAGGAGGGCGGCGCGGAGGGCGGCGAGGTTATCACGCCCTCCTCTGATGACTCGAAGGCGGCGGGGACGGCGGCGCGGAGGGCGTCGAGGAGGGCCCCGAGGACGAGGAGGTCGACGTTGACGAGTGGAGGAGTGCCTTCCCCAACGACCCTGACATCGGTACTAGCCCGGACCCAGCTCGCGGCACACTGTACATGACGAGGAAGGATTGGCTCGACCTCTACTTCGACCGAAAGTAGTTTAGCTTAGTTTAAATTTATGTTTTATGTTCAGTTATGCAAAACTATCTATGTTTATGTTTGAATGCATGCTACTGTCGGCTGAACCTGCTTTGAACTTGATCAAATTGAAGTTTACAACCTTAAGTTTAGGGGATCGACTAGAAAAGGCCAAAAATTGTTGGAGTATATATATCCACTAAGGGTTTTAGTCCTTTAACTTTTTAAGGATCACCTAGAGATGTCCTTATGACTTGTTTATTTCAATTCTTCACAATGTGATGCTCTATATGTGCAACTATTTGCTGTCTAGTTCAATTACATCAATAACAATTTCAACAATGACACTATGAATTACGATATTTTGTTGTTGTTAAGGATATTGCAGTTAACATGCCTTTTCGTTTTTCAATTGTTGTTTAGCAACATGCATTGTACTAAATGACTAAATATGCAATCCCAGGCTACATAGCAACAAGGAAGAGTGTTACCTTAATGTTCTAATGATGTCTAGATATACATGTAATAAAATCTTATATAATGGGATGGATGGAGTGTTGTACTATATCATTTTTCAATTGTTGTTTAGCTTCTAATATTAACTTGGTGCTTTTAGGTACATATATCATTGCCAAAGATCCACACTTCCACCCTTTCTGCGTATGGGGCAATGAGATATTCATGAACCAACATCAAGTGAGGAAACTGATAAAGATTGTTACTAAAATGGGTGAAAAGATGTGAATAACACTATTTGTTTACACTTTATGCAAGACAACAGTGAACTGCAGGATGGTAAGTAAGAACCCTGTAGCCTTCTTTTTACTGCCCGTAATGAGTTGTGTTAGATGACAATATCTTAATCTTTTTTCTTTTACAGTGGATCCTGAAGCAGTTTACTCAAGATTACCTCTCAAACTACATGATTGGTGACCGGCCAACACAAGGGGTTGGACTAGAGTCCTGCATGCCTTCTGCATCCTAGAGAGCAAAATAGGGCCATTCCGCTTCACCTTGTTCAACATCTGATATGTATGTCGCCTCTTTCCTTACCATCTGTAATAGTATAAGTATATAACCTTGGTACATCATTCTTTATTTGGTGCTTCTGCAATTCTTAAACATATGTACATGTGAATCGAATAATGCATTGGTTGTTTGAACCTGATGGATATGAATAAAGCTATAGCCTACTTTTGAGTTTAAATTAGGTACAATTTTAAATAGCAACAATTAAATTAGGGTGAAATTACGTTGTGCAAGTCATTACGGCACACACACGGTTGGCAAAACAAAAACATTTGCGATATACACCATAATCCGAGATGGCTCACAGAGAGGCAATGTGTGCAAGCATGCACACACTTGCCATTCGCAAAGTGTGTGTGATGTCAGACACTATCACATACGGTGCGGCAAAACTAAATGTGTGTGATTGTCTACCTATCATAGACTGTTTATAATCATGAACGATTTGTGATGTGCCAGGCATCGTAAGTCTCCCATGCCTGGAATCTGCCTAGAATCTGCCTGGAAAGCTCCCGTGCCTAGAATCTGCCTGGTTTTAGGCAGAACCACAAAACTGAAACTGCGATGGCAATGTGAGCACAAACGAGTAGCAAGGATGAAGCGTTTGGGATATTCAAGATATCGGAAACGGTTATATAGGGACAATTGTATGCATCAAGGCTCCCTATCCCCGACGGTTTCTGGGTCGTGTGGGAAGGACCCCCCTATCGCCCACACTCACTTGGCGACAGTTCCAAATGCCGTCGCGGAAAGGGGTTAAAAACTGTTTGTTTAGGACAGACATGCACCAGTGGGATACTAATCTTGTAAAATTGAAGCTATTTCCGTTCTCACTACGAGATCATGCTAAAACTTGGTTTTCATCTTTGCCTAAAAATAGTATTGATTCGTGGAATAAGTGTAAAGATGCTTTTATTTCCAAGTATTTTCCTCCTGCTAAGATCATCTCCCTTAGGAACGATATTATGAATTTTAGGCAACTTGATCATGAACATGTTGCACAATCTTGGGAGAGGATGAAACTTATGATAAGAAATTGCCCTACTCATAGTTTGAATTTACGGATGATTATACAAAAAAATGCCGGATTGAACTTTACTTCTAGAAATCTTTTAGATTCGGCCGTGGGAGGTACTTTTATGGAAATCACTCTAGGAGAAGCTACTATACTCCTAGATAATATAATGGTTAATTATTCTCAATGGCACACCGAAAGATCTTCCACTAGTAAAAAAGTGCATGCAATCGAAGAGATTAATGTTTTGAGTGGAAAGATGGATGAGCTTATGAAATTATTTGCTAGCAAGGGTAATCATATTGATCCTAATGATATGCCTTTGTCTACTTTTATTAAGAATAATAATGAATCTATGGATGTGAATTTTGTTGGTAGGAACAATTTGGTAACCATGCGTATAGAGGAAATTTTAATCCTAGGTCGTTCCCTAGTAGTTCCTCTAATAATTATGGTAATTCCTACAACAATTCTTAAGGAAATTATAATAAGATGCCCTCTGATTTTTAGTGTTAAAGAATTTATGAGTGCACAAAAGAATTTTAATACTTTGATTGAAGAAAAATTGCTTAAGATTGATGATTTGGCTAGGTACATGGATATAATTTCTCTTGATGTTGATTCTTTGAAACTTAGATCTATTCCACCCAAGCATGATATAAATGAGTCTCTCAAAGCTATAAGAATTTCCATTGATGAGTGCAAAGAAAGAACTGCTAAGATGCGTGCTAAAAAAGATTGGTTTGTCAGAACATGTTCTTCTAGTTTTCATGAAAATAATGATGAAGATCTTAAAGTGATTGATGTGACTCCTATTGAATATTTGTTTCCCAATATAAATCTTGATAACTATGGGACTAGAGATGACTCAACTTTAGTTAAAAAGCATCGCAAAGATTCGGAGTTTTTAGATCTTGATGCAAAAATTGATAACAGTGGGATGGGCGAGGTCAAAACTTTAAGTAGTAATGAACCCACTATTTAGGATTTCAAGGAATTTAATTATGATAATTGTTCTTTAATAGATTGTATTCCCTTGTTTCAATCCATGTTGAATTCTGCTCATGCTTATAATCAAAATAAAGCTTTTACTAAACATATTGTTGATGTTATGATGAAATCTTTTGAAGAAAAGCTTGAATTGGAAGTTTCTATCCCTATAAAACTTTACGCTGAGTGGGAACCTACTATTAAGATCAATATTAAATATTAAGAGTGCCATGCTTTGTGTGATTTGGGTGCTAGCGTCTCCATGATTCCGAAAACTTTATGAGATGTGTTAGGTTTCCGTGAATTTGATGATTGTTCTTTAAACTTACATCTTGGGGATACCTCTATTAAGAAACCTATGGGAAGGATTAATGATGTTCTTATTATTGCAAATAGGAATTATGTGCCCGTAGATTTCATTGTTCTTGATATGGATTGCAATCCTACATGTCCTATTATTCTTGGTAGACCTTTCCTTAGAATGGTTGGTGCAATTATTGATATGAAAGAAGGAAACATTAGATTCTGATTTCCATTAAGGAAGGGCATGGAACACTTTCCAAGAAAGAAAATTAAATTTCCTTATGAGTGGGTAAGGATTTTATGGACTATGGAATAAGGATTTGATGGACTATGGAATAAGGAGTTATGAGAGCCTAAGCTTGGGGATGCCCAAGGCACCCCCTGGTAATATTCAAGGACAACCAAGATCCTAAACTTGGGGATGCCCCAGGAAGGCATCCCCTCTTTCGTCTTCTTCTATCGATAACTTTACTTGAGGCTATATTTTTATTCAACACATGATATGTGTTTTGCTTGGAGCGTATTGTATGATATGAGTCTTTGCTTTTTAGTTCGCCACAATCATCCTTGTTGTACACACTTTTTGAGAGGGGCACACTTGAATCTTGATTTATTAGAATACTCTATGTGCTTCACTTATATCTTTTGAGCTAGGCAATTTCGCTCTAGTGCTTCACTTATATCTATTTAGAGCACGGCGGTGGTTTTATTTTATAGAAATTGTTGAACTCTCTTCCTTCACTTATATTATTTTGAGATCCTTAAAAACAACATGTTAATTTGCTTGGGTTATGAATTTAGTCCTAATATGATAGGCATCCAAAGGAGATATAATAAAAACTTTCATATATAGAGCATTAAATACTATGAAGAGTTTGATTCCTTATAATTGTTTTGAGAAGTTGAGATGGTAATATTAGAGTCATGCTAGTGGTAGTTTGTGAGGTTAAAGAAATAATTGTGTTAAGGTTTCTGATTCCCGTAGCATGCACGTAGTGTCTCCTAACTACGTAACCAAATTGGCGCGCATTGTATTTTGATTGTTTATCTTTGTGTGAAGGTCGGAGGCACGCGATGGTTAATTCCTACCAACCTCCCCCCTAGGAGCATGCATCGTAGTATTTTGCTTCAAGGGGTATTAGATTTTTCGCAATAATTTTGTGATTTCTTTATGACTAATGTTGAGTCCATGGATTATACGCACTCTCACCCTTCCACCTTGCTAGCCACTCTAGTGTCGCGCAACTGTCGCCGATGCATCAAAACCACCTTACACCCTTCATCAAAAAAGCCACCATACCTACCTATTATGGCATTTCCATAGCCATTCCGAGATGTATTGCCATGTAACTCCACTGTTGCATTTGTTATGACACACACCATCATTGTCATATTCTTTGCATGATCATGTAGTCGACATAGTATTTGTGGCAAAGCCACCGTTCATATTTTTCATACATGTCACTCTTGATCATTGCACATCCCGGTACACCGCCAGAGGCATTCATATAGAGTCATATTTTGTTCTAGTATCAAGTTGTAAGTAAATATAAGTGTGATGATCATCATTATTAGAGCATTGTCCCATGTGAGATTATAAAAAAAGAGGCCAAAGAGCCCCAAAAAAAGGAGAGAAAAACAGAGAAGGGACAATGTTACTATCCTTTCCCACTCTTGTGCTTCAAAGTAGCACCATGTTATTCATGATAGAGAGTCTCCTATGTTATCACTTTCATATACCAGTGGTAATTTTTCATCATATAACTTGGCTTGTACTCCCTCCGTCCGGTAAAGAGTGTACGTTTTGCTTCAAAATTTGTCCACAAAAGAGTGTACTTCTATATTCCCAATGCATTTTAAAGTACTTCTCTCTCATCACACGGTAATCAAGACCAATAACAATCCACACATGGTATTTTTAATTCCTACATGCACTTAGCTCATTGGGGGTTGGGTAATTAAAGAGGAGAGAGATGGTGGCTTGCACCTTTCTAATGCATTTTTTACTTCACTTCATATTTTGTCCTAAAATCTCTAGATGTACACTCTTTACCGGACGGAGGGAGTATATTCCAACGACGAGCTTCCTCAAATGCCCTAGGTCTTCATGAGCAAGCAAGTTGATGCACACCCACTTAGTTCTGGCTCAGGGGTGAAGTCAGGTTCACTATCGCTGTCTACTTCCATGTTTTGGGGTGAAGTAGAGCGGTTCTTGAAATGTTTTTTGGAAAGAAGTGTTTCATGGAAGAATTCTCATTCATATGTGTCTCGGTTAATGTGAGGTTCATAATCATCTTCATTGGGGGGAGGTGGTCTAACATGTGGCGGCACTTCATTAACGACATCCCAACCATTCAGATTTGTATTAGTTTGGCACGCCCACAGTAGATAGAAAACTTGGGTCGCCTGTTGAGCCATAATATAAACATCGGGAACATCTAAATGGGTGCTTCGTTTGATTTCAACTAGCCCTATATGTTCATGAGTCCTTCTAGTCTCCTTCGGCTGGAACCAATAACATTGGAAGACAATGACGTTCGATGGGTTTTCACCATAGAATAGAAGCTCATAAATTTCGTCAACTCTTCCATAATACTCGGTACCTCCTTCGCTGATCGCAGAGACAACACAATTTGTAGATTTTTGGTCGGCCATAGATAGCTCATTGCCAAAGGTGCGAAAGTGATACCCGTTGATCTCGTATTTCTCAAATGAATGGACCTTATAGTCAAAACCATTAGCGGCTTGTCTCAATTTGGCATCCATAGACTCTGAACTAGCCTACAAGTTTAATACGAAAGTATTGTTGCATTAGCCACAAATTAAACAAAGAAATTAAATGGTCTATTGATGGTAATTACCATTTGTTTGAACCAAGAGATGAAACCGGGATAGCCACCTCCATGCTTTGCTAGAAGCTCATACTCATAGATGGATTCCATTTGGATCACCACTCCATCCGAGAATTTTGCGATGTATCGACTGTATCAAATATCCGGGAATAAGAATAGTTCAAAGAAAATCGAAGTTGTGAAACAATGTATCGAGAACTTACTCGATGTACGGCCGCACTTCTGTTAGGTTGTTGAAGATATACTACAAAATAGTCCGCCATTCTTCGACATTCAACGCTATTGGTTTAGAAGCACCGGCTGGTGCGAGCTTCCCTTTGAATAAGCTAATGTTGGGTCCACCTTTTTTAGTGTCGTCGGCATTGTACCGAGGCTTCGGATTATGCAAATGACGATTTTTAGCTTCGTAGTGTGTTGTCACGAAGTTTGCCGCCTCCTCAATAATGAATGCCTCGGCCATCGACGCTTCAATTCTACTTTTATTTTTATATTTTGCTCGAAGTGTCTTCTGCATCCTCTCAGTTGCATAGCACCAACGATTTTGCACGCCCCCAATGTTGCCTCGTTCGGGAGGTGTAAAATCAATTGCTGCATTGGATTAAAGAAGCTCGGTGGAAAGATCTTCTCTAACTTGCAGACCAACTCCGGTACCAACTTTTCCATGTCATCTAGCACGCCAGGGGATAGTTCTTTCACACAAACAACACGGAGGAAATAGCTCAGCTCTGCCAGTACTAGCCATTCATCCTCAGGGATAAAGACATGCAACATCACCGACATTACCTGCTCAAGCCATATCTGCCAATCATGACTCTTCAGACCAAATATTTTCGATTTTTGAAGACTCGATCCCCTCTTTAGATTCGTTGCATACCCATCAGGGAACATCAACTGCATTTTACCCACAACATAATTTCCCTCATAGCTCCTCTTCCAAGATTGAACCAGGCCTTTGGCTTCGACCAATTCTGCTTTCCTTTCAGTTGTCGCATGTCCTGTAATGGTCTATCTAGAGTCTGTTGATCGACTCTAGCCTTAGGATTATCCCTTGACTTCCCCTCTATGCTGAACAATGTACCAAAAGGGCCTCGCTGATATTCTTTTCAGTGTGCATCACGTCGATGTTGTGTGGAAGAAGGAGGTCTTTGAAGTATGGAAAATCCCACAAGCTTGCCTTGTGAGTCCAAGCGTGTTCCGAATTGTACCCCTTGAAATACCCTGGACGCTCTAGATCAGGCTCGAGAGCGTTTAACTAATTCAACATCGGTTGGCCTGTCAACTTAGGTGGTGCAGAGTTTTTGACAACTCTATCTTTGATGAAGTTCTTCTTGTATTTTGTGAACTTATGGCGAGGATCCATGAACTTTCTAAGCAAGTCGAAGCAAGAATACTTGTGACCCGCCTGTGGCCAATGAAACTGAAGAATTACCTTGCATGTGGGGCACAGGAACCTTCCATGTGTACACCAGCCAACGAATAGCGCATACGCCGACAAGTCATGCATCGAGTACATGTACGAGACATGCATTGTGAAGTTTTGTTTTCTATCGGTGTCGTGTGTCTTGAACCCATCATCCCAAGATTCTTACAATTTATCCTTAAGTGGAAACATGTACACATTCATATTCTTCCCCAGATAGTTGGGCCCTAGAGTGATCAACATTAGGAAAATGTTCTTTTTTTGCATAATCTGTCCGAGGGGATTGACTGGAATGACAAATACAAGCCAACAAATGTATTTATTTTCCGTCGTACCAAACGGATTGAACCCATCCGTGTCGATGCAGACTCGAGGATGCCTTGGATCTAGGGCTTTATGCTCATGTAATGCATTGAAGTGCTTCCACGAAATAGCATCTGATGTGTGTGCCAACATCTAATTCCCATCTGCATCTAGTTTGGTTTGTTTGCCCAATTTGTGCCATGTCATCTGTCTGGCCGTCTCTTCGACCATGAAAAGACGTTGAAGTCTTGGTATGATTTGCGTATACCAAAGAAGATTAATGGGGATTTTGGTCTGCCACTTCTCACCCATACGTTGTCGACCATAACATACCTGAAAGACTTGCAAATGGGACAATAGTTCAAGCCCGCATACTCAAGCCTAAATAAGGTGCACCCTTTCTCACATGCATATATCTTCTCATAGGGCATCCTAAGTACACGGAGAATTTTGCCCGACTGGTACAAGTTTGCAGGCATTACATGGCCTTTGGGTAGAAAGCGTCCAAATAGTGTCATCATTGCGTCATAGCATTCTCTGCCCAAGTTGAATTGATCCTTTAGAGCCATTACTTGTGTGATGGCATCCAGCTGACAAAGCTTAGTGTACTCGTGGAGAGGACGTTTTATAGACTCCAACACTTCATTGAAGGCCTTTTGTGATGGCCTGGCTTATTAGGGATGATAGACTACTCATATCAATAAGGAATTCCTTCTTTTTCGGGAGCCCATTCGGATAGAACTCCAAAGTTAAGCGTGCTCAGCTTGGAGTAGTTTCAGGATGGGTGACCGACCGGGAAGTTGCTCCCAGGTGCGCACGAGTGAGGACAAAGTGCGCAGAAAAGACTAGTATTGATATGTGGGGCCAGTCTAGATCCCGCCAGGAGTAACGACCACCGGCGGGTGTGTCCGGAGCGTTACAAGTTGGTATCAGAGCCAACCCTCGCGGTTACACGGATGTTTGCGGACAGTTTGCAGTCATGTTGTGCATGACGTTTGTGACCCGTCGTGGCACACGGCATGGCACATGTGCTGTCCTGGAAGCACAGACGGTTGTGCCAAGAGGGAACGTTCCTGTGGCCAGACGAGGACGTCGGTTCCTCTGAGTGAGGGTGTATGTGATGGCCTGGCTTATTAGGGATGATAGACTACTCATATAAATAAGGAATTCCTTCTTTTTCGGGAGCCCATTCGGATAGAACTCCAAAGTTAAGCGTGCTCAGCTTGGAGTAGTTTCAGGATGGGTGACCGACCGGGAAGTTGCTCCCGGGTGCGCACGAGTGAGGACAAAGTGCGCAGAAAAGACTAGTATTGATATGTGGGGCCAGTCTAGATCCCGCCAGGAGTAACGACCACCGGCGGGTGTGTCCGGGGCGTTACGCCTTTGCAGATTCCTCCATCTCATCGTCTGAATCCCGAGCATCATAAAAGTCTTGCACCATGTCTTCGATCTCGGTAGCATGCTTGTCGGTGCGACGACAAACTACCTCAGCTCTGGTACGTTGGCACACTCACCATGAAATGTCCACACCGTATAATCAGGCGTAAAACCCCAATTTTGCGGGTGTTTACCCATGTCACCCTCTGTCCTCTGTAACCATTCAGTGGTCATGTATTTCTGAGTCGTGTGACCGGTGTACATCCATGCACAATCACTCATCTTGCCTACCTACTAAACACACAAGTAATATATATATATATATATATATATATATATATATATATATATATATATATAATTTAGCATATATATTCATCAGTTAGTCAAGTTTGTCGATTTTATTACGGCCATGCAACCTACACGCTAATAGGTAAAGATAGGTCCTAAACCCACCCGACTATGTGTAGATTGCGTTTGTTTTCCCATTCTCTGCTCCGGATCCGACGCAAAATTTCGGCAGCACCTTCCTGTTGTTCTCTCGATACACGTATCGGCAATAAACCAAGAGGATGTGTACCCTGAACATCAACTACATTTTCACCCACAAGATAATTTTCCTCATAGATCCCCTTCCAAGATTGAACCAGGCCTTTGGCTTCGACCAGTTCTGCTTTCCGTTCCATTGGCGCATGTCTTGTAACAGTATATCACATAGAGTCTGTTGATCGACTCTAGCCTTAGGATTATCCCTTTACTTCCCCTCTATGTCGAACAATGTACCAAAAAGGGCCTCGCTGATACGTCCCCAACGTATCTACTTTTCCAAACACTTTTGCCCTTGTTTTGGACTCTAACTTGCATGATTTGAATGGAACTAACCCGGACTGACGATGTTTTCAGCAGAACTGCCATGGTGTTGTTTTTTGTGCAGAAATAAAAGTTCTCGCAATGACCTGAAATTTAACGGAGAATTATTTTGGAATATATAAAAAATATCTGCAGAAAGAACCAGACCAAGGGTCCCACACCTTGTCCACAAGGGTGGGGGCGCGCCCTGGGCCCCCTATTGCTCCACCAACGTATCCCCCGACTCCATATATTCACTTTAGGGGAGGAAAAAATCAGAGAGAAGGAATTATCGTGTTTTACGACACGGAGCCGCCGCCAAGCCCTAATCTCCCTCGGGAGGGCTCGTCTGGAGTCCGTTCGGGGCTGCAGATAAGGGAGATCGCCGCCATCGTCATCATCAACCTTCCTCCATCACCAACTCCATGATGCTCACCGCCGTGCGCGAGTAATCCCATCGTAGGCTTGCTGGACGGTGATGGGTTGGATGAGATTTACCATGTAATCGAGTTAGTTTCGTTAGGGTTTAATCCCTAGTATCCACTATGTTCTAAGATTGATGTTGCTATGACTTTTCCATTCTTAATGCTTGTCACTAGGGCCCGAGTGCCATGATTTCAGATCTGAACGTATTATGTTTTCATGAATATATGTGTGTTATTGATCCTATCTTGCAAGTCAATAGTCACCTACTATGTTTTATGATCCGGCAACCCCGAAGTGACAATAGTCGGGACCACTCCATGTGATGACCGTAGTTTGAGGAGTTCATGTATTCACTATGTGTTAATGCTTTGGTCCGGTACTCTATTAAAAGAAGGCCTTAATATCCCTTAGTTTCCACTAGGACCCTGCTGCCACGGGAGGGTAGGACAAAATATGTCATGCAAGTTCTTTCCCATAAGCACGTATGACTATATTCGGAATCCATGCCTACATTACATTGATGAACTGGAGCTAGTTCTGTGTCACCCTATGTTATAACTATTATATGAGGAATCGCATCCGACATAATTATCAATCACCGATCCAATGCCTACGAGCTTTTCACATATTGCTTGTTGCTTATTTAGTTTTCCGCTGCTACTGTTACAATCACTACAAAAACACTATCGCTACTTTTGCTATCGTTGTTGTTACTTCCATATTACCTTGCTACTAAACTACCTTGCTGCAGATACTAAGTTTCCAAGTGTGGTTGAATTGACAACTCAATTGCTAATACTTAAGAGTATTCTTTGGCCCCCCTTGTGTAAAATCGATAAATTTGGGTTGAATACTTTACCCTCGAAAACTGTTGTGATCCCCTACGCTTGTGGGTTATCAAGACTATTTTATGGCGCCGTTGCCGGGGAGCATAGCTATATTCTTTTAGTCACTTGGGATTTATATCTGTTGATCACTATGAAGAACCTGAAGGACTCAAAAACCAAGATCTTTCCCTCAACTACGAGGGGAGGTAAGGAACTGCCATCTAGCTCTGCACTTGATTCACCCTCTGTTATGAGTAGACACCTACTCCTGCTATTGAAACTGATATGTCGCATGTTCTTGATGATGCCACTTATTCTATGTATGATGAAACTAATTCTATGCTTTATAATACCGTGCCACTAGGTGAATTTCTAGATGAACAAATTGCTAAGGTTAGGGAGAATGCAAATATTGAAACTGATAATATTGATGAAAGTGATGATGAAGATTCTCCCCCTAGATATGAAATGCCTGCTATTCCCGAGGGTTATGTTATGGATGAAGAAACTACTAGAGACTTTCTTGCTTGCAATGATAGATATGATCTTAAGAAATTATTAGCTAAGCTGAAAGAAAAGTCTTTGAATGCTAGAATGAAATATGACCCTGCTTTTGCTACTTCACCTATCTTTGTTACTGATAAGGATTATGATTTCTCTGTTGATCCTGAGTTAATTACTTTGGTTGAATATGATCCTTTCCATGGCTATGAATCTGAAACTGTTGTGGCACATCTTACTAAGTTGAATGATATAGCCACCCTATTTACCAATGAGAAAAAAATTCGTTATTACTATATCCTTAAGTTATTTCCGTTCTCGTTAAAGGGTGATGCTAAGACATGGTTTAATTCTCTTGATCCTGGTTGTGTGCGTAGTCTCCAGGATATGATTTATTACTTCTCTGCTAAATATTTTCCCGCTCATAAGAAACAAGCTGCCTTACGGGAAATATATAATTTTGTGCAAATTGAAGAAGAGAGTCTCCCACAAGCTTGGGGGAGGCTTCTCCAATTACTTAATGCTTTGCCTAATCATCCTCTTCAGAGGAGTGAAATACTTGATGTCTTTTATAATGGACTAACCGATGCTTCTAGAGACCACCTGGATAGTTGTGCTGGTTGTGTTTTCAGGGAAAGAATAGTTGATCAAGCTGAATTACTATTGAATAACATGTTGACCATTGAAAATAATTGGACACTTCCTGAACCAGCCCCTAAGCCAACTCCGAAGAAAAGGGGTGTTCTATTTCTCAGTCCTGAAGATATGCAAGAGGCAAAGAAATCTATGAAAGAAAAAGGTATTAAAGATGAAGATGTTAAGAATTTACTAGTTGTTGAAGAAATACATGGTCTTTATAACCCGACACAGGTAGTAAAGGTAAATTCTCTTTATAGATTTGATGAAGGTGATATTCCTCGTTATAATTCTGCTAGCCAATGCTTAGATGAGTTTGACAATTTTATCGTGAAGCAAGAAAACTTCAATGCTTATGTTGGTAGACAATTGCAACGCAATGCCTATATGATTGAACGCTTGAGTGATTATATGTCTAGAGTTAAAGGTGAATTGAAACTCATTAGTAAACATGCTTCTATGGTTGCCACTCAAGTAGAACAAGTACTTAAAGCACAAAATGATTTGCTCAATGAATTAAATAGTAAGAAAAATGATAATGCTATCAGAGTTGTGACTAGAGGTGGTAAAATGACTCAGGAACCTCTGTATCCTGAAGGCCTCCCTAAGAGAATTGAGCAAGATTCTAAGAGAGCTAATTTAGATGCACCTAGTTCTTCTAAGAAGAAGAAAAAGAAAAACGATAGGACTTTGCATGCTTCTAGTGAACCTGTAGCTGACACACCTGAGAATCACAATGATATCTTTGTTTCTGATGCTGAGACACAATCTGGTAATGAACATGAACCTAGTGATAATGTTAATGATGATGTTCATGATGATGCTCAACCTAGCAATGATAATGATGTAGAGGTTAAACCTGTTGTTGATCTTGATAAGCCACAATCAAAGAATCAACGTTATGATAAGAGAGACTTTGTTGCTAGGAAGCACGACAAGGAAAGAGAACCATGGGTTCGGAAACCCATGCATTTTCCTCCTAAACCTTCCAAGAAAAAGGATGATGAGGATTTTGAGCGCTTTGCTGAAATGATTAGACCTATCTTTTTGTGTATGCATTTGAGTGATATGCTTAAAACAAATCCTTACGCTAAGTATATGAAAGATATTATCACTAATAAAAGAAAAATACCTGAAGTTGAAATTTCCACCATGCTTGCCAATTACACTTTTAAGGGTGGAATACCTAAGAAACTAGGAGATCCAGGAGTACCTACTATACCTTGCTCCATCAAAAGAAACTATGTTAAAACTGCATTGTGTGACCTTGGAGCTGGTGTTAGTGTTATGCTTCTCTCTTTATATCATACACTTGACTTGAGTAAGTTGACACCTACTGAAATATCTTTGCAAATGGCCGATAAATCAACTGCTATACCTGTCGGTATTTGTGAGGATGTGCCTTTTGTTGTTGCAAATGTTACTATTCTATCGGACTTTGTTATCCTTGATATTCCCGAGGACGATAGTATGTCTATTATCCTTGGTAGACCCTTTTTGAATACTGCAGAGGCTGTTATAGATTTCAACAAAGGCAATGCCACTTTTCATGTAAATGGTAATGAGCATACGGTACACTTTCTGAGGAAACAACCTCAAGTCCACAGTATCAATTCTATTGGAAAATTTTCAACGATTACTATTGGAGGTTTTGAATTTCCTCTTCCTACTGTCAAGAAGACATATGATATTCTTATTGTTGGGGACATGCATATCCCCATTGAGGTAACCTAGTGTTATTAAAAAATTCTCCGGTTCTTGTCATTCGGAAAGAGTTTATTAACAAGACTTGATCAACCTTGTTAATGGATTCTTTTTGATGAGCATGAGATGGGTGAATCTAGATATCGCAACTTTATGTACCCTCCTTTTACTTTCTGTTAATTAGATTAAATAAAGTAAAAATAGTATTTTATGTCTGTTTATAGAGTTATCCGTGCAATAAAAAATACCCCAAAAATAAAAGTTCTCCAAATGCCCTGAAAATAAAATATGATTTTTTCTAGAATATTGGCACTGAGAACACAGCAGGGGGGAGCCAGCACCTGACCACGAGGGTCCAGGGCGCGCCCCCTGCCTCGTGGGCCCCACGGGGCCCCCTCCACTTATTCATGCACCCACACACTCCTTCTTCCTCCCCAAAAAATCACTATCCAGCTCAAGCACGAGTTCTAGCTCATCTTGCTGCCATTTTTCATCTCCTTGCTCAAAGCTCCATTCACAAAACTGTTTAGGAAGATTGTTCCTTGGTATGCAACTCCTCCATTGGTCCAATTAGTTTTTGTTCTAGTGCTTTATTTATTGCAAATTTTTGCTGTTGTAGTGACCTTGTTCTTGAGCTTGCATGATAAATTTATTTGGTCCCAAGTAGTTCTAATGCATGATATAGTCTCTAGGCACTTGTAGGAGTAGTTGCTATCAATCTTGTTGAGTTTGTTTCAATTTTATTTTGAGTCACTAATTTTATTTAGAAAATTTCAGTAAAATACATAGGAAAATCTTCCAAGGTGATTCCTCAAGGAAGCAAGGACCGAGGCTCGCGATACGTGAGCCGGACGATGAATTACCGAGGGAAGCTCAAGTGTGGCCTTGTGAATGGCTGTCAGAAGAGTTCATGGTTCGGGCAGGCATTAAAGAGGAGTTTGACGCTGTCGGGGGAAACTGTCCACCACGAGCACCTATGGGACCGGAGCCCCTTGTTCGTGTGGTAAGGGAGCGGAGGGAGCACGAAGAGCAGATCGTGGAGATCACGCAGGCAGTTTACCCAGGTTCGGGCCGCGATGGACGCGTAAAACCCTACTCCTGCTTAGTTTGTATTGAGTTGGGGAGCTCGGGAGCTTGAAGAACTAGCTACTCCGAGCGTATGAGCGATCTAGGTTCCGAACCCCCTCTACGTTGTGCATGGGCCTCCTTTTATAGCTCAAGGGGTCACCGACAGGTGTCAACGTAGGAGAAAGGGGTAAAAATGTAATAGTGGTGGTAGTTGTAACAGTGCGGGAATAGTGGAGCAACAGTGGATGAACAGTGCATGAACAGTGGTCATCACCTACTTTGACAGTGGGGGACAAGAGCATTTAATGCCCGTCGCCGTCGACCCCAAAAGCGCCCGCCCTTGCGTCTCCGTTTGCCACGGCGATGGCTTTACCACCGTGGAGTGCCACCGTGTCCCCCAGGCTGCACAGCTATCCGCCACGCGTCCCTGGAGCGGCCCCAGGGCGACGCGTGGACCGATGAGCTGGAGCGCGGGCACACAGCGCAACTCTCCCCGGCAAGCACCTTGCCGGGGTCTTGACTTTGCCGGGCCCGGGAGCTTGTCGGGCTCTGAAGCTTGTCGCTCCCCGGGCCCTGCCGGGGCGCACGTTGCGCCGAGGCATGTCTTCTGTAACGTAATCTTCTGGCCTTCCTGGCAAGCTCCTCTTGCCAGGGTCTTGCGCTAGTGAGGTAATCCTGAGCCTGGGACGGCCTTCCCGGCAAGTGGAGATCTTCTGTCTTGTATACTTTGTTTTTGAATGGTTTTATATGGAGCAGGAAGGTCTCCGGCAAGCGCGTGGTAGGTCCCGCCGCGGGAAGCTGCTACTGCCCGTGCACAAGTTGGGGTACTGAGGTACCCCTACCTTAGTACACCGACAGGAGCCCCCGGGCCTGGGCCACACACGGTGCCGAGCGCTGTTAGGCCAGGCCCAAAACAGTGCACGGGCACACGCGGCCCACGGCACGCCGAATCCACTTCCGCATCCGCCGCGTCCCACCGTAACGGCACGCGTCGATTGCGGCGTCGTGGGATGGAACGTGGCCACGTTCTTTTAATGGAAAGAGCGAAACGCCCCCCACTTCTCCATAATAGCAGAGGAAGCAGGAGCGGTTCCCCTCCTACGCCTTCATTGTTTCTTCTTCCATCTCCAGAGATTCCCTTTGCGCTCCGCCTCCACATCTCCTCCGCCGTCTTCCGCATCTGTGGCGCCGCCGGACTCTTCGTCCCCCTTCCCTCGCCGCCTCCGCCATGGCCCCGAAGACCGAGAAGGCGAAGGCGGAGAAGACCAAGAAGGAGAAATCCGAGCAGGCGGCGAGGCTTACTCTGCTGCGGAAGCGGAACGTCGTCTTCTCGCCGAGGCTCAGCGCGCGGGAGCTCTGGAACAAGTACTACTTGTTCTGGGCCAAGGAGACCAAGGCGCACCCTCGGACCAGAGCCTATCCCGCCGCCGCCAAGGAAAATTATCCCGGCGGGTACTTCTTCTTCGCAGCTTTCTTTCATTGCGGCCTTTGTCCCCCTTTTTCCGACTTTTTCTGCGATATCATGCACACCTATGGCCTCCACCTTCTTGACTTCACCCCCAACGCCATCCTCACGATGGCGGTTTTCGCACATCTGTGCGAAAACTATATTGGGATCTATCCGAATGTAGCGCTGTTTAGGCACTTCTTCACCCCTAGAGTAGAGGCCGGCGCCCCCGTCTCCGGGGGGATTTCTTGGGTCTTCCGCTTGAACAAGAAGGAGTCCTACTTGCCGGGGGAGCTCCGCGGCAAGTGGGAGGAGTGGCGTGCGGACTGGTGCTGGATAGTTGAGGACGAGCCGCAACCCTTCACTGCGCCGCGCACAACAGCCATCGTGCGCGGCAGGGACTGGAGTGAGTTGGATTCGGACGACATCAAGCTCAACGTCGCCCTCGTCAGAATTCTTTGTCTCCGGGTAGCTAAGTTGTCTGTCGGAGAAGTAGGAGCAGATTTCCTCCGCCGCCGCATTGCCCCTCTACAGGATAGAAAGAGGCCAGCATGGGAGTACGGCAACGCGGCGGACGTAATGAGATTGCGCCCGGGGCTAAACTTCAACTTCACGGCGCTTGAGCTGAAGGGGATGGTCCGGGAACTCTTTAAACACGACCCGGCCCACCCAGAGTGGTTCAGAGCTCCCCGGGGAGTGGTGCCCCTCTGCAACAGCACAGCCCGGGATCCTCTTCGCGCCATGATGCCCGCATGCGACTCGCATGGCGTGGACCGCACATGGATTCCGCCCAAGTCATCAGACATCATAAGCTTCTTCGACAACCTGGTGGAGGTGGCGAAGAACAAGGATGAAATCAAGGGGCTCACACGGGACACCACCGACCAGGAGATTGCTTATATAGCTTCTCGGGTTGAAGAGGCCGCTGCAGCCGCAGCGGCAGGAGAGTTTGGCTTTACACCCGATGAAGCAGAGGCTGCGGATGCGTCCTGCCAAGCAGAGGAGGCGGAGATCCGCAGACTACTGCAGCTTCCTCCCGACGAGCTTGCCGGGGTCCCCTCTTTGAGGCACTCCGGGATCCCCGGCATCATGACCGAGGCCGCGGCGAGAGGCGGCGCTGCCGGAGGAAACAGAGGCGCCGCAGGGAGCGGAGGCGCCGGAGGGGGCGGAGGCGCCGGAGGGAGAACGGCCGCAGGGCAAGGCGCTGGGTCCAGCAAGCCTGCCGAGGAGGAGGAGGAGGAGGAGGACGTCGGGGCCGACGAGGACTCCGACGGGTCTCTGGGGCTCTACGCCGACGACGTCTCCTCGTCATCGGAGACCTCCCCGCCTCGGGCAAGTCCCAGGCGTTCTCCGCTGAAGCGTCTCCGCAAGGCGATGACGGGGACGAGGGCGCAGGCGCCCCGACAACAACCAACTCGCCGGGCGGCGCGAGCTACCCGGGGGAGCCAAGCTGCGACGGGGGCGCCCGGCGCACCAACCACGGCGGGGGCGACCCGCACACAGGCCACGGCGGGGGCGACCCGCGCACAGGCCACGGCGGAGGCGCCCCGCACGTCAGCGCCAAGCAGAAGAGGGCCTCCGCAGAGCGGAGCAGCTGCTCCGCCTGCTCCCCGGGCCTCGGCGTCCACAGGGGCCGGGTCCTCGCAGCCCCCAGCCCCGGGGACCGCCAAGCGCCCGAGGGAGTCTTCGCCTCCTGCTCCTCGCGCGGACGCGCCTCAGGTGGCGTTCGACTTCTCCGCCCTGAGCGATGACGACGACGACGAGGAACAGGAGTAAGAACTCGAGGCTTTGTATCTTCTTTAACTTTGTCTTGATTCTTGTTGATTCTGATCTTGCTTCTTGTTTTGATTTCAGGACCCTGGCCCAGCGAGCAGCGAAGAAGGCCAAGGTTCCCGTCGTCGAGGTCGCGGACGACTCACCCGTTGCGGCGACTGGGGACGTGCCGGAGACGAGCCTGCCGGACCCGAGCGCTGCTCCGAGGAGCAGCCCCAGCGCAGCCCCCAGCGTAAGTTTGGTTTCAATCTTTCCGCTCGTCGGGCGCGCTTGAGGAACTTGCTTATATTGACACCTTGCTGTTCTTGTTGTTGTCTTGATTGTTTTGCGCAGAGGTGGAGCCGCAGCCACAGGAGCATCCGGAGACCGCTCCCGAAGAGCCGCAGGCCCAGCCGTCCCCGCCAAGGACGAACTCTCCGGCAAGGGAGAGTGCTCCGCCAAGGGCGGGTACTCCGCCAAGGGCGAGTACCCCGCCAAGGGCGAGCAGCCCGGCGAGGGCGGCCACCCCGCCAAGGTAGAGCTCCCCGGCGAGGGAGCCCGCCGTCGACGAAGTCCGCCAAGGTATGTTTTGCAACTCCGTCTTCTTGAACTCGTCTTTTTTGGATATTTGCTTGAACTTCTTCTTCTTTTTCTTCTAGATCTTCCTCCCCCAGAACAGATGGAGACGGAAACCATCGTCGTGGAGGAGGGCGCGCAGGGCGACGGCGGCAACGCCCCTGTCGCTGAGGACACGGCGGGAGCCACCGAGCCGGCTGTGGAGGAGACTGCTCCGGCCGCAGACGCGGCGGCCGGGGAGGGGGACGGCGGCCATACTGCCGGCCCGGAGGCGGCAGGAGCGTCGAGCGCTGCGCCGGCCGCCGACCCCTCCACCGAGAAGGAGCCGTCCGCCTATTATCTTGAGGCCCCCAACGGCGTCTACATCCAGGTGCCGTGGGGATCTTCGTCGCGAGCCCCCGCGGAGGGAGAGGCCTTTGATGGGGAGGTCCTCGCCTCCGCGGGTCTGAAGGTTGTCGAGGCGCCCGGCGGGAGTGACGAGCCCGAGGAGGAGAAGCTGCTCCACCGGCTCCTGGCCCTTTACCGGGCCAGGCAGGCAAAGCTTGCGTCTCGGGAGGCCCTCGCCGCCAAGGCCGCCGCTGACATGGAGAAGCGCGCGGCGGAGCTCCGCGCCGCCAACCAGGCTGCCCTCCGCGACGTGGTGGAGGAGCGCGAGAGGCTCGCCGGGGAGTACCAGGAGTGGCTCCTGGAGAAGGCCGAAGCCGAGGAGCAGCAGCGACTCGCCGGAGAGGAGCTGTCCCGGCAAGAAGGAGAGCTCACCCAACGGAAGGTCAACCTCGACTCCCACGAGGAAGACCTTGCCGCCCGGGAGCAGGCCCTTGGCGGAGAGCTGAAGGAGGCGAAGGCCGCCGCGGCTGCCGCGGAGACCGCCAAGGAGGAGCTCACGGCCAAGGTTGCGCAACTGGAGGAGTCCCTGAAGGCGAGCGTGGAGAGGGTCACCGCGCTCAACACAGAGCGCGAGAAGGACGCCCACACCAACTCTGAACTCCAGGTGCGTCTCTCCAAGCAGGGCGACGAGCTGAAGGCCGCCAAGGATTCGATTGAGGATCTGGAGCTGAAGGTTTCCACGTTGAAGGACTCGCTTGACGCCGTCCGGGACCGGGAAACCAAGCTGAAGGAAGAGCTCCGCAGGGAGCGAGGCTTGGTGGAGAGCGCCACCACTGCGGCTGAGAATTTCCGCCGGACCGTCGAGGTATGGACCGACGACTTGGTGGCCTCTGCATCCAACATCGACCAGGAGCTGTTGGCGCTGAAGGTCGAGCATCTTATATACTCTCCGGATCCAAACCTCCCCCACAGCGCCAAGCTCAGCCTCTTCTTCAGAGGGATCGCGCCGGCTCTTGCAGGTCTTCGGAAGAAGCTCCCCGCGCAACTGGCCGAGGAGTCGCGCCAGCTCTGCGCAGGAACCTTGGAGCGCGTTCTGACGAAGATTGTGTACCGCAATCCCGGTATAAACCTCTCCAACGTTCTCCGCAGCTTGCCGGCCGACGCGAATATGGAGGCGCTGAAGGCGCAGGTCGCCCACATTATTGCCAAAGTGAACAAGATCTCCAGGATTGAAGGCGACCGCGTAGACTAGGCCTCCTTTTCCTTTGTCTCTTTTGTTGCTGCATATTGTGCTATGAACTCATTAGTCCTTGCGACAAGTTATCCTTTGTAAGATATTTATCTTAGTTTGATCAATCAGTGCAATGTTATCTTCCTTGTCTTGGTCATTTACTTTGTATGTTTTTCACCCTACGCTTCCAGGGAGCTTGCCGGCAAGGGGTCTTTGCCGCGAGCGCTTAGTACTGGACTCTGAGCAGCCTGCCGGCCAAGTTCTTACCGGCAAGCAACCTTGCCGCAACTAGTCGCAACGCACTCAGCTTGTTGAGTGAACTCGAAAACGAAACAAGGGCGCGACACTTGTCGCAGCTCACTTAAGTCGTTGAGCGTACTCGAAAACAAGATAAGGGTGCGGCTAGCCACGGGTAGGTTCCTCCGCGCACAGGTTTTCCATACAAAGTGTGGTTGTTCAAGGAAGACAACTTAAAATTTAAAAATTTGAATTGCTCAAATTCTAGTAACTTAGCTTTCATGATATGTGCGTTCTCCGGCAAGCTTCTTTTTCTTGAACAGCACTTGGTTCATCTTCTATCTCCTTCCCCCCGGCAAACTTGTGCGCGAGGAACATTCCTTCTGCTTGAGAGGCAAGGAAAAAGAAGAGGGAAACAAGTATATGGCCTTTCGGCGTGCTAATGCTTACCGGATTTGTATGTTGCACAAGATGCCAAATAACGCATGCAAATAGCGAAGAAAAGCATGGAAAAGGCAAATAGCGCAAAACACAAAGCTTTACTGATGCACGGGGTCTGCGCCCGGCTTTGTACAAAGGGTTACATGCAACAGCGGCAAAGCTTGTACAAAAGGTGGTTGCCGGAGCGGATCACGGCAACCGCGCCCTATGGGTGAAACTTGCGAAGATGCTCTATGTTCCAGGAGTTGCTCACCGGTAAGCCTTCTTCGGTCTCAAGGCGGACAGCGCCGGGCCTTGTGACTTGTCTCACCCGATAAGGGCCTTCCCACTTCGGCGTCAACTTGTTGGAATTCTTGGCGGACTGAACACGCCGAAGAACAAGGTCGCCTTCCTCGAGACTCCTGGCCTTAACCTTGCGGCTATGGTAGCGGCGCAAGGCTTGCTGGTATCGAGCAGCTCGTACAGCAGCCTGGAGACGTTCCTCCTCGAGGAGCAATGCGTCATCTTGTCGCAGTTGCTCTTGCTCGAGCTCATCATAAGCGAGCGCTCGAGGAGATCCGTATACGAGTTCCGTGGGGAGAACTGCCTCTACCCCATAGACTAGGGCAAAGGGTGTCTGTCCGGTGGCTCGACTTGGTGTCGTTCTGATTGACCAAAGAGCCGCCGGTAGCTCCTCTATCTAGTTTCTTCCGCACTTGCGCAGCCTGTCAAAGGTCCTTGTCTTGAGTCCGCGCAGCACTTCAGCATTTGCCCTCTCCGCTTGACCGTTGCTCCTCGGGTGAGCAACAGAAGCGAAACAGACCTTGGCGCCAAGGTCTTGGAAGTATTGCATGAAGGTGCGACTAGTAAATTGTGTACCGTTGTCGGTGATGATCCTGTTAGGGATTCCGAAACGGCAAACAATCGACCTGAAGAACCTGACCGCTGACTGTGCTGTCACCTTTCTCACTGGTTCCACTTCTGGCCACTTTGTGAACTTGTCGATTGCGACGTACAAGTACTCAAAGCCCCCGACAGCACGGGGGAAGGGGCCGAGGATATCGAGCCCCCAGACCGAGAAGGGCCAGGACAAAGGGATCGTCTGGAGAGCTTGAGCTGGCTGATGAATTTGCTTCGCATGGAACTGGCACGCTTCACACTTGGTTACTAGTGCAGTCGCATCTTGTAGGGCTTCTTGCCAGAAGAACCCTTGCCGGAAAGCTTTCCCGGCAAGCGCCCTTGCGCCAATATGGTGGCCGCATATGCCTCCGTGTATTTCTGCCAACAGCTTCTGTCCATCTTCCCTGGAGATGCACTTCAACCTGACACCGTTGAGTCTTCTTCTGTACAGCTCATTGTCCACGAACTGGTACATACTTGACTGCCTGGTTATCTTCTCTATTTCTTCTGGGTCGTCGGGAAGTTCTCCAGTTTGCAGAAAACGGACGATCTGCTGTGCCCATGCCGGAGCCCGAGGCTCAACGGCAAGGACTAAAGGCTCGAGGGCCGCTGCGGGAACCCCAGCTTCTACGGCAAGAACCTCCGGTTCTGTCGGAGCTGATGGTCCCCCGGCAAGCTCGCCGGGGCGAGGCTTGTCGGGAACGATTGCTTCAACTGTACAGATCCGAGGATCTGCAGGAGCAAATTGTTCCTCAGCGTTCTGATCGTTGATCTTGGGGACCTTGGCGGCGACCTCGGGGAGATCCGCCGGCAAGTAGTCGCCGGAGACCAACTTTCTCTTCTTGGACTGCCCAATTGATGGTGTAACGGATGGCTGAGTTAGCTTGAGCAAGAAGGTCCCTGGTTCCACAGGTAACTTCATCGCAGCACACTTCGAAAGGCCATCTGCAATTTCATTCTAAGCTCTCGGGACGTGCTCCATTTGCAGACCTTCAAAGTGCTCTTCAAGCTTCCTCACTTCATCTACATAAGCTTCCATCAAAGGGCTCTGGTAACTCTTGTTGACTTGTCGGACCACCAACTGAGAATCTCCCCGCACAATCAGCTTACTGATCCCAAGTTCGGCCGCAATCCTGAGGCCGGCAAGCAAGCCTTCATATTCAGCAGTGTTGTTTGTTGCTTGCTCCCTGGGAAAGTGCATCTGGATAACATACATGAGGTGTTCTCCGGTGGGCGCTATGAGTACCACGCCGGCTCCGGTGCTTTGCAGCGAGAAGGCACCATCAAAGTACATCACCCATTCACTTGTCGCTTCCTGTACGGGTACACTTGTCTTTGGAATTTCTTCATCGGGCGTCGGGGTCCATTCAGCTATAAATTCTTCCAAAGCTCGGCTCTGTATGGTTGAAGTACTTTCAAACCTGAGTCCAAAGCTTGATAATTCCAGTGCCCACTCAACGATCCTGCCTGTTGCTTCTGGATTGTGCAATATCCTCTTCAGCGGAAAGCGAGTGACCACTGTTATCTCGTGTGCCTGAAAGTAATGGCGCAGCTTTCTCGAGGCCATGAGGAGGCCGAAAAGCAACTTTTGCACCCCGGAGTATCTTGACCTAGCCCCCTGCAGGAGGGAACTCACAAAATACACCGGGCGCTGCACCATCTTCTTCCGCACTTCTTCTTGTTCCTGCGCAGAGTCATCCTTGTCGGGGCCAGAGCTTGTCGGGGGAGCCCCCTGCTTGTCGCTGGATTCGCTTGCTGGTGGTGCTGATTCCTCGTCGGCCTCTCTCTCCGCCACTAACGCAGCACTAACCACCTGGTTGGTTGCCGCTAGGTACAGCAGCAACTTCTCCTATGGTCTAGGTGCGACAAGTATTGGAGTAGAGGATAGGTACCGTTTCAAGTCCTGCAGCGCTGCCTCCGCTTCCGGAGTCCACTTCATGGGACCTGCCTTCTTCAAGATTTTGAAGAAAGGTAGGGCGCGTTCTGCAGACTTCGAAATGAACCTACTGAGGGCGGCCACACAACTTGCAAGCCTTCTGACATCCTTGACGCGCTTCGGGGCTTCGATCTGCTCGATGGCTTTAATCTTGTCGGGGTTAGCTTTGATCCCCCTTTGTGATACAAAGAACCCGAGAAGCTTGCCGGAGGGGACTCCAAAGACGCACTTCTCGGGGTTCAACTTAAGCTGGATCTTGCGCAGGTTCTGAAATGTCTCTTCCAAATCTTGGATCAGGGTATTCTTGCTCTTACTCTTCACCACAATATCATCCATGTAAGCCTCTACATTTCTGTGGATCTGTGGCTCGAAAGCAGTGTGCACTACCCTTGCAAACGTTGATCCTGCATTCTTCAGTCCAAATGGCATGCGTATGAAGCAATAAGTGCCACATGGAGTGATAAATGCAGTCTTCTCTTCATCTTCCTTGGCCATGAAAATCTGGTGGTAGCCTGAATATGCATCAAGAAAAGAGAGTAGCTCACATCCGGCAGTGGAGTCAACGATCTGGTCAATGCGTGGCAAGGGAAATGGATCCTTTGGACATGCTTTATTCACATCGGTGAAGTCTATACACAGTCTCCACTTCCTATTGGCTTTACGCACGACGACTGGGTTTGCTAACCACGTCGGATGGATCACACCTCTAACTAGGCCTGCTGCCTCTAGTTCCTTGATCTCTTCGGCAATGAATTCTTGGCGCTCCACGGCTTGCTTTCTGACCTTCTGTTTGACGGGCCGCGCATGAGGACAAACAGCAAGCTTATGCTCAATTACCTTCCTGGGAACACCGGGGATGTCAGATGGTTGCCAGGCAAACACATCGACATTCGCCCGCAGGAAGGCAATGAGCGCGCTTTCCTATTTGCTGTCAAGTGTGGCACTGATGGTGAACGTACCACCAGTGCCATCCTCGTTGGCGGACACCTTCTTGGTTTCCGGTGGAGCGGCCATTCCCTTCTTGCACTTGCCGGTGGAGCTCGATGGAACGTCCTCGACGGCAGCGCAGCACTCCGAAGAGGTGCGGTTGCCAGAGTGGGCCCCAGAGCACTTGCCGGACTTGGTCTTCGTCTTCTTCCCCCCGGGAGCTTCAGCGGCAAGTGTATCCTTCTCTGCTGCGGCTGCTGCGTCCCGGTAGATCTTGTCGGCGCAGACAAGCGCATCTTTCTTGTCGCCATGGACAGTGATGACGCTTATCGGCCTCGGCATCTTGAGTACGTTGTAGGCGTAGTGGGAAGCTGCCATGAACTTGGCGAGGGCGGGACGGCCGAGTATCCCATTATACGGTAATGGGATATCGGCGACGTCGAATGTGATGCGCTCAGTTCTGAAGTTGAGCTCCCCGCCAAAGGTCACCGGCAGAGTTATCTTCCCCTTGGGCTTGCTCCTTCCCGGGTTGATTCCTTGGAAAGAACCGGTCTCTTCGAGCTCGCCATCTGGGATTTGGAGTTTCTTGATCACAGCAGAGGAGATCAAGTTCAGCCCGGCCCCGCCGTCAACCAACATTTTGGTGACCTTGAGGTTGCGGATGGTGGGTGAAACCAGCATCAGCAAGCACCCGACCGCAGTGGTGCGGTCAGGGTGATCCTCAAGATCAAAAATGATGGGCGTGCTGGACCATTTGAGGAGCCTGCGCGATTCCACGGGCGGCTCTGCTGCATTCACTTCCCGCACCCATTGCTTGAGTTGGCGGTGGGAAGTGTGCAGAGAGGCGCCACCGTCGACGCACAGGACCTCCGTGGCTTTCTGGAACTCCTGCTCGCTGTTATCTTCATCCTCCATGTCATCGTCGTCGTCTTCTTCATCCTTGTTGCGGCCCCGGGGAGGTCGGTCACCTTGCCGCTGCTTGGCCTTGCCGCGGCGTCCTCCCCGGCCATTGAATGGCCGCTTCTTGCTTGGTTCTCCCCCGCCACCTTGGGCCTTCTCCTTGTCGCGCCTCTCGTACTCAGCTTTCTGCTGCTCGACGAGGTACTCGACGTGTTTGCAGTTGGAGAGGTCGTGGCCCTTGGTGCGGTGGATTTTGCAGTATTGCTTGTCGGAGCCGTCCTGCTTGTCGGCTGCCGCTACAGGGGCAGGCTCCTTGCCGGAGCTGCCAACCTGTGTTTGCTTGGCGGGAGCCTCCTTGCCGGACTTCTCGACGGCAAGCACTTCCTTCTTGTTCTTCCTTCTGTTGTTCCGCCGCCGGCTCTTCTTTGCCGGGGCGGCGTCGTCGCTGTCACTTCCCCCTGCGCCAGCATCTTCCCCGGGGAGTCTCCTCCCCTCTTCTGCGCGTGCGCACTTATCAGCTAGAGCATAAAGCTTGCTGACATCCCGTATTTTGGTCATGGCCATCTCCCCACGCATGCAGCGGTTACGTACGTTCTGGTGGAACGCACAGATAACCGCGGCAGGGTGGACGTCGGGGATGTTGTGCTGCACACGACTGAAGCGTTGGATGTACTTGCGCAGGGGTTCTCCTTCCTTCTGGGCTAGAATGTGGAGATCGCTCTCCTGGCCGTGGGGTTTGTGGCCGCCCGTGAAGGCACCAACAAACTGATGGCAAAGGTCCGCCCAAGAAGAAATGGAGCCTTTCGGCAAGTGCATAAGCCAAGAACGGACGTTTGGCTTAAGCACTAGCGGGAAGTAGTTCGCTAGTATCTTCTCGTCGCGCCCCCCGGCAGCTTGCAATGCGATTGTGTAAATGCTGAGGAATTCCGACGGGTGCGTCTTGCCGTCGTACTTCTCCGGCACGTCGGGCTTGAAGTTCTTCATGCTGGGCCACTGGACGCGCCGCAGCTCACGGGTAAACGCTGGGCAACCTGCCGCGTACGGCAAGTCGCCTGGTTCACCGGGCGCGCATGTGTCGACAGCGGCTCCAGCTCGCTGATCTGATTGTCGCCGAGCTTCTCGGCGGCGCTCGATCGTCGTTCGAGCGTCTTCTTGTCGCCGGTCGTCAAGGACCTGGCGCTGGTCCCGACGAGCCCGCGGATCCGACGACGCCGTGGAGTCGTCGTCGACGTTGATCCGACGGGGCGTCGTCTTTTGCTTCCGCGGCGGGGAGTGCACGGTGGTTGCACCCCCGGCGGTTTTGTCGCCGTCGGCCTTCGTCTTCTCGACTTGCCGCGGCCGCGAGGTCGCCGGCTGCTGTGGAGAGTCGTTGTTGGCGAAGGCGATCAGGCTCTGGATGGTTGCCCTCCAGTCTTCGGCTTTGTCTGCCGCTGGAGGGAAGTCGAGGAGCAGTTGTGCCCTTGCGAGCGCTTCTGCTGGAGAGGAGGGGAGCGGGGGCGAGCGGTGCGAGGAGCGGGATATGCTCGGACTCCTAACTGGGTTAGAAGGAGCAGGGTCCCGCCCCGGCGACCGCGCCTTGCTCGTGCCAGGACGATGGCCCGGAGCGTCCCGCGAACCTCCGGTTTGCCCTTGGCCCAGCAAGCGGATGCCACCTCCTGTGGCATGGCCCTGCTGGGTTGTCGTTTGCTGAGATGGACGTGGCGCGTCCACGGAGACCGAGGCTGGGTCATCCATCTTGTCCTTGGATTTGGTGGCGCCGCGAGTTTCCTCGCCGGCGACCACCCTTCCGACGGCGTCTCCCCCGCCCACCGTTGGCTCCGGTGGCGGCGGATGAGACGCAGACGGGCCTGCGACCTCCGAAACTTTCTTCTTCGGGGCCATGTCGTTGTTGCTGATGAAGTTGCTGATGAAACTGGAGAGGTTGATGAAGAGTGCGCCCGCGTGATCGCCGGATCAGGTTCGCACAACCTCGACGCCCCCTACCTGGCGCGCCAAAGATGTCGGGGGAAACTGTCCACCACGAGCACCTATGGGACCGGAGCCCCTTGTTCGTGCGGTAAGGGAGCGGAGGGAGCACGAAGAGCAGATCGTGGAGATCACGCAGGCAGTTTACCCAGGTTCGGGCCGCGATGGACACGTAAAACCCTACTCCTGCTTAGTTTGTATTGAGTTGGGGAGCTCGGGAGCTTGAAGAACTAGCTACTCCGAGCGTATGAGCGATCTAGGTTCCGAACCCCCTCTACGTTGTGCATGGGCCTCCTTTTATAGCTCAAGGGGTCACCGACAGGTGTCAACGTAGGAGAAAGGGGTAAAAATGTAATAGTGGTGGTAGTTGTAACAGTGCGGGAATAGTGGAGCAACAGTGGATGAACAGTGCGTGAACAGTGGTCATCACCTACTTTGACAGTGGGGGACAAGAGCATTTAATGCCCGTCGCCGTCGACCCCAAAAGCGCCCACCCTTGCGTCTCCGTTTGCCACGGCGATGGCTTTACCACCGTGGAGTGCCACCGTGTCCCCCAGGCTGCACAGCTATCCGCCACGCGTCCCTGGAGCGGCCCCAGGGCGACGCGTGGACCGATGAGCTGGAGCGCGGGCACACAGCGCAACTCTCCCCGGCAAGCACCTTGCCGGGGTCTTGACTTTGCCGGGCCCGGGAGCTTGTCGGGCTCTGAAGCTTGTCGCTCCCCGGGCCCTGCCGGGGCGCACGTTGCGCCGAGGCATGTCTTCTGTAACGTAATCTTCTGGCCTTCCTGGCAAGCTCCTCTTGCCAGGGTCTTGCTCTAGTGAGGTAATCCTGAGCCTGGGACGGCCTTCCCGGCAAGCTCCACTTGCCGGGGTCTTGATCTTCTGTCTTGTATACTTTGTTTTTGATTGGTTTTATATGGAGCAGGAAGGTCTCCAGCAAGCGCGTGGTAGGTCCCGCCGCGGGAAGCTGCTACTGCACGTGCATAAGTTGGGGTACTGAGGTACCCCTACCTTAGTACACCGACAGACGCATATGTGCGTAATGCTGACCTCGAGGGCCTCATGTTAGATAAGTGCCCTCAGTACCATTACTTAACTGATACCTTTGTGAGAAGGTTTAAATTTACATCTTTACGTAATTCTCACACTATCATGTTTGATCTATACGATAAATCTTATACCATGGACCTAGAAGATTTTAATGATGCTTGTAAGCTCCTGCGGTGGGGCAATATTAGTGAACCTCGCAAATCTGAGTATAAAAACTTCCTTTCTAGTATCACTGTGGGGGAATCTAGAGAGATCACACAAGCTACCATAGGGAGCATTCATTTTCCTGCTATAAATTATTTTGCTCTCTTTATTGGTAGATGCATCAACGGTAAAGATGAGGCTTGCCACATGTGTGTTTCGGATCTTAGTGTTCTCAAGAGTGATGTGTTAGGAGATAGACAATATAACTTGGGAGCCATTGTCGCACGTAGGTTACATCATAATGGTTTAAATGGAGATTTATTTGGTGGGATTTATGCCACTCGCATAACTAATCGTCTTGGTGTGTCTATACATGAAAATGATGCAAAATTACCACCTGCTTATTTAGATTATAATGATATGGTTAGCCATCGGTTTGTAGAGAGGGATGAACAATCCCTCTGGTATCGATTAATCTATGACAGGCATCGCACTGTCCATATTGCTCTCCCTGCTCCTACCTTCTTTGACTTTGAAGCAAAAGGAAGATATACTATAACCAGGGAAGAGGCAAATGAGTATCAGGAGACATTGAGGGCAGCTCGTCTCCAAGCAGCAGCTCAGCAGGCAATAGTTGCTGCATCTCATTATCACCCCAACTACGACTTTGGATATCCATCAGGCTAGTACGGGCCATAGACCAACTTAGGCCAGAAGCCTAAGCTTGGGGGAGTACGTATTTCTCACCGACATTACATTCATGTCCACACACTTATTCTAGTAGTCGGTGCTCACACTCTTTCATTGTACCATCCATGCTAGTTTCATTTCTTTTCTTAGTCTTTTACTAGTGTGTTAGAAAAACCTTATGAAAAACAAAAAATATATAGTTGTAGCCTTTTTAGCTAGTTTACTTTCCATGCCTGTCGTAGTAGTAATTAAAAGAAAACCCAAAAAGATTTCTCGTTCTTCTTTTGCTTGTTGGGAGCTTTCCCGTGTATATAGTTTCTTTTCTTTTCTTTGGGGGTCAAGAGGTGAATACCATGATGAAAATGTTTAGTGGCTCTCATATGCTTTATTGTTGACTTAACCTTGAGCCATATTACTTTGTCTTCTCCCTTGTATTAAATGCTTGCAGATTCCAGCTTAGTCCAATGCACGTGCACTATTATTATTATCCACACCGTTCGGTCGTGCAAGTGAAAGGCAATAGTGACGATATATGATGAATTGATTGAGATGAGAAAAGCTGGTATGAACTCGACCTCTCTTGTTTTTGTAAATATGATAGTTCATCGTTCCTGCTTCAGCTTGTTATGAATGAAACATGCTTGCAATGACAATTAGAGATCATTGCTGCTCATGCCATGCTTAATTAGCTAGGAGTTTATAATGGTCTATCTTGCGTGCCAACATGATATTAAAATGGTTGTGATATGGTATGATAGGGTGGTATCCTCCTTTGAACGATTCAAGTGGTCTGACTTGGCACATGTTCACGCATGTAGTTGAAATAAATCAACATAGCCTCCACGATATTTATGTTCATGGTGAATTATATCCTACTCATGCTTGCACTCATTGTTGATTAATTTTCATGCATGTTCATGACTGTTGTCGCTCTCTAGCTGGTCGCTTCCCAGTCTCTTTCTAGCCTTCACCTGTACTAAGCGGGAATACTGCTTGTGCCATAAACCCCAAAGTTATTCCATATGAGTCCACCATACCTTCATATATGCAGCATCTACGTGCCGTTCCAAGTAAATTTGTATGTGCCAAACTCCAAACCTTCAAATGAAATTCTGTTTTGTATGCTCGAACAACTCATGTATCAACTAGGGCGGTCTATATCTTCCATGCTAGGTGGCTTATTCTCACGATGAGTGGACTCCGCTCATTATTCATGAGAAAATGGCTGGTAACCGGGATGCCCAGTCCCATGCTCAAATCATAATAATTAAAAAAACTCCCCCATGGATGTTGCTTGTTTGGACGGTACCCGTTGTTTCGGGCTAGCCGTGGAGTGTGCTTGTTGCTGGTTGGGGAGTATAAACTTTACCATTCTATTTGGGAACCGCCTATAATCTGTGTAGCATGGAAGATATCAATATTCTTGGTTGCTATGTTGACAATGAGAGTATACCGCTCAAAATATTATTCATCTCTATTTAAAAATCGAGCTCTAGCACCTCTACAAATCCCTGCTTCCCTCTGCGAAGGGCATATCTATTTACTTTTATGTTGAGTCATCATCCTCTTATTAAAGAGCACCAGTTGGAGAGCACCACTGTCATTTGCATGTATTGCTGTTAATTTGCATTGAGTATGATTATGACTGGATCTATTTTACCATGAATTACAATGTCTAGTCAGTCCTTGATCTTTAAAGATGCTCTACATTTATGTTTTGCGGTCTCAGAAAGGGCTAGCGAGATACCATCTTGTTATATCATATTATGATTTTTTTGAGAAAGTGTTGTCATCCGAGGTTTATTATTATTGCTCGCTAGTTGATTATGCCATTGACATGAGTAGACATGAGACCTGAAAGTTCTTGTGAATATGAATAGTTCATGATCTTTGCTGAAAACTTGAATGCTGGATTTTCATATTTACAACAACAAGAGAAAAAAGAGTTTGTCAAAGTTTTTCTTTATCACTTTCAGTTTATAAATTGAATTGCTTGAAGACAAGCAAAGGTTTAAGCTTGGGGGAGTTGATACGTCTCCAATGTATTTACTTTTCCAAACACTTTTGCCCTTGTTTTGGACTCTAACTTGCATGATTTGAATGGAACTAACCCGGACTGACGTTGTTTTCAGCAGAACTGCCATGGTGTTATTTTTTGTGCAGAAATAAAAGTTCTCGGAATGACCTGAAATTCAACGGAGAAATATTTTGGAATATATAAAAAATATATGTGGAAAGAACCAGACTAGGGGGGGCACACCATGTCCACGAGGGTGGGGGGTGCGCCCCCTGGGCGCGCCCCCCTGCCTCATGGGCCCCCTGTTTCTCCACCGACGTATCCCCCGGCTCCATATATTCACTTTCGGGGAGAAAAAATCAGAGAGAAGGAATTATCACGTTTACGATACGGAGCCGCCGCCAAGCCCTAATCTCTCTCAGAAGAGCTCATCTGGAATCCGTTCGGGGCTCCGGAGAGGGGAGATCGTTGCCATCGTCATCATCAACCTTCCTCCATCACCAATTCCATGATACTCACCGCCATGCGTGAGTAATCCCATCGTAGGCTTGCTGGACGGTGATGGGTTGGATGAGATTTACCATGTAATCGAGTTAGTTTTGTTAGGGTTTGATCCCTAGTATCCACTATGTTCTAATATTGATGTTGCTATGACTTTGCCATGCTTAATGCTTGTCACTAGGGCCCGAGTGCCATGATTTCAGATCTGAACCTAATATGTTTTCATGAATATATGTGTGTTCTTGATCCAATCTTGCAAGTCAATAGTCACCTATTATGTGTTATGTGTTGGAAATATGCCCTAGAGGCAATAATAAATTGGTTATTATTATATTTCCTTGTTCATGATAATTGTTTATTATCCATGCTAGAATTGTATTGATAGGAAACTCAGATACATGTGTGGATACATAGACAAACACCATGTCCCTAGTAAGCCTCTAGTTGACTAGCTCGTTGATCAACAGATGGTCACGGTTTCCTGACCATGGACATTAGATGTCGTTGATAACGGGATCACATCATTAGGAGAATGATGTGATGGACAAGACCCAATCCTAAGCCTAGCACAGATCGTGTAGTTCGTATGCTAAAGCTTTTCTATATGTCAAGTATCTTTTCCTTAGACCATGAGATTGTGCAACTCCCGGATACCGTAGGAATGCTTTGGGTGTACCAAACGTCACAACGTAACTGGGTGGCTATAAAGGTGCACTACAGGTATCTCCGAAAGTGTCTGTTGGGTTGGCACGAATCGAGACTGGGATTTGTCACTCCGTATGACGGAGAGGTATCTCTGGGCCCACTCGGTAGGACATCATCATAATGTGCACAATATGTGATCAAGGAGTTGATCACGGGATGATGTGTTACGGAACGAGCAAAGAGACTTGCCGGTAACGAGATTGAGCAAGGTATCGGTATACCGACGATCGAATCTCGGGCAAGTGCTATACCGATAGACAAAGGGAATTGTATACGGGGTTGATTGAATCCTTGACATCGTGGTTCATCCGATGAGATCATCGTGGAGCATGTGGGAGCCAACATGGGTATCCAGATCCCGCTGTTGGTTATTGACCGGAGAGTCGTCTCGGTCATGTCTGCGTGTCTCCCGAACCCGTAGGGTCTACACACTTAAGGTTCGGTGACGCTAGGGTTGTAGAGATATAAGTATGCGGAAACCCGAAAGTTGTTCGGAGTCCCGGATGAGATCCCGGACGTCACGAGGAGTTCCGGAATGGTCCGGAGGTAAAGATTTATATATATGAAGTCCTATTTTGGCCACGGGAAAATGTTCGGGATTTTTCGGTATTGTACCGGGAAGGTTCTAGAAGGTTCCGAAGTGGGGCCCACCTGCATGGGGGGACCCACATGAACGTGGGTAGTGGGGGCAAGGCCCCACACCCCTGGTCAAGGCGCACCAAGATCCCCCCTTAGAAGGAATAAGATCATATCCCGAAGGGATAAGATCAAGATCCCTAAAAAGGGGGGATAACAATCGGTGGGGAAAGGAAATGATGAGATTTCTTTCCCCCACCTTTGCCAACGCCCCAATGGACTTGGAGGGCAAGAAACCAGCCCCCTCCACCCCTATATATAGTGGGGAGGCGCATGGGAGCCGCACCCCAAGCCCTGGCGCCTCCCTCTCCCTCCCGTGACACATCTCCCTCCTCCCGCAGCGCTTGGCGAAGCCCTGCTGGAATGCCGCTACTTCCACCACCACGCCGTCGTGCTGCTGGATCTCCATCAACCTCTCCTCCCCCCCTTGCTGGATCAAGAAGGAGGAGACGTCCCCGCTCCGTACGTGTGTTGAACACGGAGGTGCCGTCCGTTCGGCGCTAGGATCATCGGTGATTTGGATCACGACGAGTACGACTCCATCATCCCCGTTCTCTTGAACGCTTCCGCTCGCGATCTACAAGGGTATGTGGATCCAACTCTCCCCTCGTAGATGCATCTCCTAGATTGATCTTGTGAACGTAGGAAATTTTTTGTTTCCCATGCAACGTTCCCCAACAGTGGCATCATGAGCTAGGTTCTTGCGTAGATGCTTTCACGAGTAGAACACAAAGGGGTTTGTGGGCGTTGATGTTTAGATTGCTTCCCTCCTTGGTCTTTCTTGATTCAGCGGTATTATGGGATGAAGCGGCCCGGACCAACTTTACATGTCCACGTACATGAGACCGGTTCCATCGACAGACATGCGACTTTTGTTGCATAAGATGGCTGGCGGGTGTCTGTCTCTCCTATCTTAGTTGAATCAGAATAGACAAAGGCGGTCCTTGTAGAAGGTTAAATAGCAACTTAAATATCACCGTTGTGGCTTTGCGTAGGTAAGAAGCGTTCTTGCGAGATACCCATAGCAGCCACGTAAAACATGCAACAACAAATTAGAGGACGTCTAACTTGTTTTTGCAGGGTATGTATGTGATGTGATATGGCCAATGACATGATGAGATATATTTGATGTATGAGATGATCATGTTGTAATAGTTAATATCGACTTGCATGTCGATGTATACGGCAACCGGCAGGAGCCATAGGGTTGTCTTTAATTTTGTATGACCTGCGTGTCAATCATTAAGCGCTATGTAATGCTTTACTTTATCGCTAAACGGTAGCAATAGTAGTAAGAGCATGGTGGGCGCGCGACAACCCCGATGGCGACACGATGATGAAGATCATGATGATGGGGATCATGGTGTTACGCCGGTGACGATGGAGATCATGCCGGTGCTTTGGAGATGGAGATCAAAAGCACGAGTTGATGGCCATATCATGTCACTTATGATTTGCATGTGATGTTAATCCTTTTATGCATCTTATTTTGCTTAGGACGACGGTAGCATTATAAGATGATCCCTCACTAAAATTTCAAGATAAAATTGTGTTCCCCCCAAGTGTGCGCTGTTGCGAAGGTTCGTCGTTTCGAAGCACCACGTGATGATCGGGTGTGATAGACTCTACGTTCGCATACAACGGGTGCAAGCCAGTTTTGCACATGCAGAACACTCGGGTTAGACTTGACGAGCCTAGCATGTACAGACATGGCCTCGGAACACGGAAGACCGAAAGGTCGAGCATGAGTCATATAGTAGATATGATCAACATGAAGATGTTCACCATTGACACCACCTCATCTCACGTGATGATCGGACTTGGGTTGGTGGATTTGGATCATGTCACGCTCGGATGACCAGAGGGATGTCAATTTGAGTGGGAGTTATAAGTAATTTGATTAGTTAAACTCACTTATCATGAACAATAGTCTAAGTTGCCTTTGCAAATTGTGTTGTAGATCAATAGCTTGCATTGTAGCTCCCTGCTTAATACGATCCTAGAGAAAGACTAAGTTGAAAGATATTGTAAGCAAGGATGCGGACTGGGTCCGTAGTCCGAGGAGTGTCCTCACTGCTGCACAGAAAGCTTACGTCTTTTATGCACTGCTCAATGTGCAAACCCCTACAACGTTGTCTGTGGATGTTGTGAACACCTGAGAGACACGTCATGATGACTACTTGATAGTTTAGTGCACCATACTTTACGGCTTAGAATCGGGATTCCAATGACGTTTTGAACGCCATGGAACATATGAGATGTTCTAAGAGCTGAAATTGGGATTTCAGGCTCATGCCCGTGTTGAGAGGTATGAGACCTCTGACAAGTTCCTTTGCCAAAAAGATGGAGGAGAATAGCTCAACTAGTGAGCACGTGCTCAGAATGTCTGGGTGCTAAAACCACTTGAACCAAGTGGGAGTTAATCTTCCAGGTGAGATAGTGGTTGACAGAATTCTCTAGACACTATCACCAAGCTACTAGAACTTCATGATGAACTATGACATGCAAAGGATGGAGATGATCCCGGTGCTGTCAGCGGTTCTTAGTACCGCAAAAGTAGAGATCAAGAAGGAGCATCAAGTGTTGATGGTTTAACAAGACCACTGGTTTCAAAAGGGTAAGGGCTAGAAGGGAAACTTCATGAATGGCAAACCTGTTGTCGCTCTGATGAAGGAACCCATGGTTGAACCCAAACCTCGAGACTAAGTGCTTCTATTGTAAGGGGAACGGTCACATGGTAGCGGAACCACCCCAAATACATGGTAGATATGATAGCTGGCAACTTCAACAAAGTATATTTGATATACGTGTTATTGATGTGTACCTTAGTAGTACTCCTTGTAGCACCTGGGTATTGGATACCGGTTCAGTTGCTATTATTAGTGACTTGAAGCAAAAGCTACGGACTGAACGGAGACTAGCTAAGGGCGAGGTGACGATGTGTGTTGGAAGTGTTTCCAAGGATGATAAGATCACCATCGCACGCTCCCTCTATTTTCGGGATTAGTGTTGAACCTAGATAAATGTTATCAGGTGTCTACGTTGAGCATGAATATGATTAGATCATGTTCATTGCAATACGGTTATTCATTTAAGTTAGAGAATAATGGTTATTCTGTTTACATGAATAATACCTTTATGGTCATGCACCCAATGGTTTATTGAATCTCGATTATAGCAATACACATGATGATAATATTAATGCCAAAAGATGTATAGTTAATAATGATAGTACCACTTTCTTGTGGCACTGCCGCTTAGGTCATTTTGGCATAAAATGCATGAAGAAACTCCGTACTGATGGATGTTTGGAGTCACTTGATTTTGAATCGCTTGACACATGCAAGCCATGCCTCATGGGCAGGATGACTGAGATCCCGTTTTCAGGTACAATGAAACGGGCAAGTGACTTGTTGGAAATCATACATGCTGATGTATGTGATCCAATGAGAATTAAGGCGTGTGGTGGATATCGTTATTTTCTCATCTTCACTGACGATTTGAGTAGATATGGTATATTTACTTAATGAAGCAAAAGTCTGAAACGTTTGAAAGGTTCAAAAATTTCAGAGTGAAGATTAAGAATCATCATAACAAGAAGATCATGTTCCTACGATCTGATCAAGGGGATATTATCTGAATTATGAGTTTGGCAATCACTTAAGACATTGTGGAATTGTTTCGCAGTTGAAGTCCCCTGGAACACCACAGCGTAATGGTGTGTCCGGACATCGTAATCGAACCTTATGAGATATGGTGCGATCTATGGTGTGTCTTACCGATCTACCGCTATTATTTTGAGGTTATGCATTAGAGACAGCTGCATTCACTTTATATAGGGCACCATCTAAGTCCGTTGAGACGACGTCGTATGGTTTGGCAAGAAACCAAAGTTGTCGTTTTCTTCAATGTTTGGGGCTGCGAGGCTTATGGCTTCAGCCGGGAAAAGCTCGAACCCAAAGCGGACAAAACATCTTCATAGGATACCCAAAGGTAACAGTTGGGTATACCTTCTATCTCAGATCCAAGGACAAGAATGTTTGTCGCTAAGAATGGGTCCTTTCTCGAGAAGGAGTTTCTCTCGAAAGAATTGAGTGGGAGGAAGATAGAACTTGATGAGGTTGTCGAACCCTCACTTCAACCGGAGAGTAGTGCAACACAGAAAGATGTTTCTGTGGAACCTACGACAGTTGAAGAGGAAACTAATGATAGTGATCATGAAGCTCCAGATCAAGTTGCTATCGAACCTCGTAGGTCGACAAGGATATGTACTACTCCTGAGTGGTACGGTGATCCTGTCTTAGAGGTCATGTTGTTGGACAACGATGAACCTACGAACTATGGAGAAGCGATGGTGGGCCCATATTCCGACAGATGGTTAGAAGCCGAGAAATCCGAGATAGGATCCATGTATCGAAACAAAGTATGGACTTTGGTGGACTTGCCCGATGACTGGCAAGCCATTGAGATAAATGGATCTTTAAGAAGAAGACGGACGTGGACGGTAATGTCACCGTCTATGAAGCTCGACTTGTGGCAAAGAGTTTTTCACAAGTTCAAGGAGTTGACTACGATGAGATTTTCTCACCCGTAGCGATGCTTAAGTCCGTCGGAATCATGTTAGCATTAGCTGCATTTATGAAATCTGGCAGATGGATGACAAAACAAGTTTCCTTACCTGTTTTTGTAAGGAAAGGTTGTATATGATAAAATCAGAAAGGTTTTGTCGATCCTAAGGATGCTAAAAGATATGCTAGCTCCAGCGATCCTTCTATGGACTAGAGCAAGCATCTCGGAGTCGGAATATACACTTTGATGGAGTGATCAAAGTTTTTTGGTTTATACTAAGTTTGTTAGAAACTTGTATTTACAATAAAGTGAGTGGGAGCACTACAACATTTCTGATAAGTATATGTGAATGACATATTGTTGATCTGAAATGGTGTAGAATTTCTAGAAAGCGTAAAGGGTTGTTTGAAAAGAGTTTTTCAAAGGAAGACCTAGATAAAGCTGCTTACATATTGGGCATCAAGATCTATACAGATAGATCAAGACGCCTGATAATACTTTCAAAAGAACACACACCTTTGACATGATTTTGAAGGAGTTCAAAATAGATCAGTCAAAGAAGGAGTTCTTGCCTGAGTTGTAAGGTGTGAAGTTGAGTAAGACTCAAAGCTTGACCGCGGCAGAAGAAAGAGGAAGGACGAAGGTCGTCCCTTATGCTTTTGTAATAGGCTCTATACGATATGCCATGCTGAGTACCGCACCTGATGTGTGCCTTGCCAAATGTTTGGCAAGAGGGTACAAAGGTGATCCAGGAGTGGATCACCAGATAGCAGTCAAAATTATCCTTAGAGGAATAAGGAAATGTTTCTCGGTTATGGAGGTGATAAAGAGTTCGACGTAAAGAGTTACGTCGATGCAAGCTTAACACTTATCCGGATAACTCTGAGTGGAGATACCGGATACGTATAATGGAGCAACAGTTTGGAATAGCTCCAAGTGGAACGTGGTAGCAGGATCTACGATATGACATAAAGTTTTTGCGAAGTACATAGGGATCTGAATGTTGCAGACCCGTTGACTACAACCTCTCTCACAAGCATAACATGATCAAACCCAGACTTCATTGAGTGTTAATCACATATTGATGTGAACTAGATTACTGACTCTAGTAAACTCTTTGGATGTTAGTCACATGGCGATGTGACCTATGGGTGTTAATCACATGGCGATGTGAACTAGATTATTGACTCTAGTGCAAGTGGGAGACTGTTGGAAATATGCCCTAGAGGCAATAATAAATTGGTTATTATTATATTTCCTTGTTCATGATAATTGTTTATTATCCATGCTAGAATTGTATTGATAGGAAACTCAGATACATGTGTGGATACATAGACAAACACCATGTCCCTAGTAAGCCTCTAGTTGACTAGCTCGTTGATCAACAGATGGTCACGGTTTCCTGACCATGGACATTGGATGTCGTTGATAACGGGATCACATCATTAGGAGAATGATGTGATGGACAAGACCCAATCCTAAGCCTAGCACAGATCGTGTAGTTCGTATGCTAAAGCTTTTCTATATGTCGAGTATCTTTTCCTTAGACCATGAGATTGTGCAACTCCCGGATACCGTAGGAATGCTTTGGGTGTACCAAACGTCACAACGTAACTGGGTGGCTATAAAGGTGCACTACAGGTATCTCCGAAAGTGTCTGTTGGGTTGGCACGAATCGAGACTGGGATTTGTCACTCCGTATGACGGAGAGGTATCTCTGGGCCCACTCGGTAGGACATCATCATAATGTGCACAATATGTGATCAAGGAGTTGATCATGGGATGATGTGTTACGGAACGAGTAAAGAGACTTGCCGGTAACGAGATTGAGCAAGGTATCGGTATACCGACGATCGAATCTCGGGCAAGTGCTATACCGATAGACAAAGGGAATTGTATACGGGGTTGATTGAATCCTTGACATCGTGGTTCATCCGATGAGATCATCGTGGAGCATGTGGGAGCCAACATGGGTATCCAGATCCCGCTGTTGGTTATTGACCGGAGAGTCGTCTCGGTCATGTCTGCGTGTCTCCCGAACCCGTAGGGTCTACACACTTAAGGTTCGGTGACGCTAGGGTTGTAGAGATATAAGTATGCGGAAACCCGAAAGTTGTTCGGAGTCCCGGATGAGATCCCGGACGTCACGAGGAGTTCCGGAATGGTCCGGAGGTAAAGATTTATATATATGAAGTCCTATTTTGGCCACGGGAAAATGTTCGGGATTTTTCGGTATTGTACCGGGAAGGTTCTAGAAGGTTCCGAAGTGGGGCCCACCTGCATGGGGGGACCCACATGAACGTGGGTAGTGGGGGCAAGGCCCCACACCCCTGGTCAAGGCGCACCAAGATCCCCCCTTAGAAGGAATAAGATCATATCCCGAAGGGATAAGATCAAGATCCCTAAAAAGGGGGGATAACAATCGGTGGGGAAAGGAAATGATGGGATTTCTTTCCCCCACCTTTGCCAACGCCCCAATGGACTTGGAGGGCAAGAAACCAGCACCCTCCACCCCTATATATAGTGGGGAGGCGCATGGGAGCCGCACCCCAAGCCCTGGCGCCTCCCTCTCCCTCCCGTGACACATCTCCCTCCTCCCGCAGCGCTTGGCGAAGCCCTGCTGGAATCCCGCTACTTCCACCACCACGCCGTCGTGCTGCTGGATCTCCATCAACCTCTCCTCCCCCCTTGCTGGATCAAGAAGGAGGAGACGTCCCCGCTCCGTACGTGTGTTGAACACGGAGGTGCCGTCCGTTCGGCGCTAGGATCATCGGTGATTTGGATCACGACGAGTACGACTCCATCATCCCCGTTCTCTTGAACGCTTCCGCTCGCGATCTACAAGGGTATGTGGATCCAACTCTCCCCTCGTAGATGCATCTCCTAGATTGATCTTGTGAACGTAGGAAAATTTTTTGTTTCCCATGCAACGTTCCCCAACATTATGATCTAGCAACCCCGAAGTGACAATAGTCGGGACCACTCCCGGCGATGACAGTAGTTTGAGGAGTTTATGTATTCACTATGTGTTAATGCTTTGGCCCGGTACTCTATTAAAAGGAGGCCTTAATATCCCTTAGTTTCCACTAGGACCCCGCTGCCACGGGAGGGTAGGACAAAAGATGTCATGCAATTTTTTTCCCATAAGCACGTATGACTATATTCGGAATACATGCCTACATTACATTGATGAACTAGAGCTAGTTCTCTGTCACCCTATGTTATAACTATTACATGAGGAATCGCATCGGACATAATTATCCATCACCGATTCAATGCCTACAAGCTTTTCACATATTGCTTGTTGCTTATTTACTTTTCCGCTGCTACTGTTACAATCACTACAAAAACACTATCTCTACTTTTGCTACCATTACTGTTACTTCCATATTACCTTGCTACTAAACTACCTTGCTGCAGATACTAAGTTTCCAGGTGTGGTTGAATTGACAACTCAACTGCTAATACTTAAGAGTATTCTATGGCTCCCTTTGTGTCGAATCAATAAATTTGGGTTGAATACTTTACCCTCGAATACTGTTGCGATCCCCTACACTTGTGGGTTATCACTCGCCGATATTCTTTTCATTGTGCATCACATTGATGTTTTGTGGAAGAAGGAGGTCTTTCAAGTAAGGCATATCCCACAAGCATGTCTTGTGAGTCCAAGCATATTCTTACTTGTACCCGTTGAAATACCATGATGCCCTGGATCAGGCTAGAGAGCATTTAACTAATCCACCATATGTTGGCTTGTCAACGCAGGTGGTGCAACATTTTTGACAACTCTACCTTTGATGAAGTTCTTCTTGTCTTTTTTGAACTTATGCCGAGGATCCAAGAACTGTATATGCAAGTCGAAGCAAGAACACTTGTGACCGCCTGCAGCCAATGAAACTGAAGAGCTACCTTGCATGTGGGGCACGGGAACCTTCCATGCGTACACCAGCCAACGAATAGCGCATACATCGGCAAGTCATGCATGGGAGGTGCTGATGAAATTATGCATTGGATCCGGAGCATAGCATGGGAAAACAAACCCAATCTACACATACTCGGGTTGTCCATGGATAAGCTTGGACAATTCAAAAAAATCATGGTTATAAATCTGTAAATGCATGCATAATTATAACTGTAACCCTTTCGAACAGGAGACGCATACTGGTCATGCATACTAATGATTGAAGACACCTACAGCTAGCAAGTATCATCGGCACGAAGACCACAATAGAGCAAATGAATGGGGGAGGAGGAGATTTCATTTGTGCTCACCCATGAATGCAGGGGAGCTCGATGAACGCGCGGCATCAGACCCTCACAGCGACGAAACAACCGCACATTTAAATCCACCCGATCAACACGAACATTCAATCCCGCTAAAAAATCTCTCTATATATAACTACTTTTCTACTTTTCTTTTATTCTTCTTCTCCTCTATTTCTTCATCTTCTCCTCTTAAACAGTTTTTCTTTTTCTCCTCCTCTTCTTCTGCTCCTCTTCTCTTCTTCTTCTTCTTCTTCTTCTTCTTCTTCTTCTTCTTCTTCTTCTTCTTCTTCTTCTTCTTCTTCTTCTTCTTCTTCTTCTTCTTCTTCTTCTTCTTCTTCTTCTTCTTCTTCTTCTTCTTCTTCTTCTTCTTCTTCTTCTTCTTCTTCTTCTTCTTCTTCTTCTTCTTCTTCTTCTTCTTCTTCTTCTTCTTCTTCTTCTTCTTCTTCTTCTTCTTCTTCTTCTTCTTCTTCTTCTTCTTCTTCTTCTTCTTCTTCTTC
>LR738715.1:629751872-629832269 GCA_902687465.1 Secale cereale
ATATATATATATATATATATATATACTAGAAAAAATGCCCATGCGTTGCAACGGGTATAAAATAAATGTGAGAGTTCATATGATATTCGAATGTTATCTGTCATGATGAATAATAAGATTTTTCAATTAAATTGGTCTCAAGACTCATAAGAATCCACTTTATAAAGATCTCATTGTATTTCAAAAGCTTGTAATCTTTTTCTCTACTAATAAAACCTAATTCTTCAACTCGCTCTAAGGAAATAAAATTATGTGATAAGATGTTGTTATTTAACAATCGTGTGTAAAAATATTTACAAAAGACTAAACATTTATCGATCCGCTAGATCAGCGGCTACTCCTTCGACGCGAACGTAATTTTGCATCATTCACATACCTGTAACCGTTTCAAATAGATCATATATTATTTCATATATCTCATAATCCCTATTAACATCAATTTCATATTTATGCTTTTCCCACCTAAAAAATATGATGGCTAGAAAGTAAAGAATTTACAATGTTTTCCGTTCTTTTATTGACACGTTGCGCCAACAGTGGAGCACACTCTCCATGCCAACATGACCGCCATCATGACCACTTTCCTGTATATTATCATCGGGTCTTGACGAGGATCAAGATTAGGGTACGCAGAGGGGCAAATGGTACAACGGAGGGTAGTGCTCCCCCTCCCAGTTGTCGTGTGGGGCGAAACAGGGTGTGAGCAAGATGCATCGTTGTCGCTCTCTCTCTATTCTTCATCCCTCGCTCTCTCCCTTCCTATCTCACCGACGACATCGATGACATCCGAGGAATATCTTGATGGTTAGCAAGTACCGGTGAGCTTCAAATATCCTCTTCGCTATTTTTTCAATATTTCACTCACTTTTAATTATTATACTTCCTCCGTCTCAAAATAAGTGTTTTAACTTTACACTAATTGTAGTATAAAATTATATAAAAGTTAAAAGACAAAGAACATCAAGTAATAGTCGCGCTCTTCCAATAAAAAAATTGGTGCTATCACACATGAATCCAGTATCTTCTAGACTGTGCATACCGACCAATTTCATCTCATTTCATTAAAGAAAAGCACCGACCGAGCGCACACTGCGTGCCTCTTATCCCATCGCCACCCCTCTGCTTCTCTTATCCAAATCGTCATTCCTCCTCTATCTAGTGCTGGTTCTCTTCCTCTTCTCCATCCAACCCAACCAAAACAGACGCACGTGCGCGGGGCTGTGATGGCTGGCCAGAGCCAGGGCAGCACACGGCGATGAACCTAGAGGGCGCCATGGCTGACGCCTTGGAGCTCCTCTGCCGTCGGCCTAATCTGACCGTCCGCCCCAATCGCCGGCCCCGTGCTTCTGATCCGGCCAGCTTCGTCTTCTACTCGATTCTGACCGCCCAGCCTTCACCACCCGCGTCATGCCCCAGAGGTCCGGCCAATCCCGGGGCGCTCATTCTCGCTTCTTCCTCTGCTCGCGACTCGCGTTGGCTGCGAGAGGCCACAGGCCTGGTCCAGCCGCATCCTCTCACGGCCTTGCTCCTCCACTACCACTCACTCCTCTCCCTTCTTCCTCCCCTTGCTAGCCAGGGCACTCTCTCTCTCCCGCCTCCCTTCACCGCAGGACTCCATGAGGAGTGCGCGGCTACGCGTGTCTAGCCAGCAGCAACAGCTGCGGCCGGCGGCAGAAGCTGCGCGCTGGGCGATGTGGAGGACGACGACCTGCTGCTTCCTCAGTCGCGTGTCCTCCTCGTCCCGGGGAGGCGTCGCTGGCCGGATGCAGGTCGTGCTCGAGCCAAGGCTCTTCTATTTCATCAATTCCAGCACAAATGTCGGAGGCCCGCACGTCGTCCCCATGCGTCTCCTGGACTTGTGACGGATAGAAGGCTGCCGGATAGGTCGAGGCTCGAGGGAGAGGGAGGAGCTGGAGAGATGGAGACCGCTGCTGCGCACGGAAGGACGCGGCGAGGCGTGGCCAGGGGCAGCCAAGGCGCACGGACGCAGCCAAGGCTGGCAACGAGTGGAGCCGAGCAGTGGTCGGGGCGTGGTCGTGTGCGAGACGGAGGCAGGATGAGTGCGTGTTCATCGTGCAACATAAGATTAGTACCACCTCGTTTATATTACAATTTTTTTATATAAATCGTAAAAGCGTATTACGACTGGGTGAAAGCGTATTGTGACGGTGAACCCGACGGACTCGTTCCGGGCTTTATTATTAGGTATATATATATATATATATATATATATATATATATATATATATATATATATATATATATATAGAGAGAGAGAGAGAGAGAGAGAGAGAGAGAGGGTGGCCGTTAGATACATTATATTATTTTCTTTGCCATATGCTTTTGGGCTCTTTGTCGTCTGCTGGCAGACGGCAAAGAGTGTACTACCCAATGCAGCGCTCCAGTGGGCCCCACGCCTGCTCTTTGTCGTCTGCTTTCGGGATCTTTGCCGTGTGCCAGCAGACGACAAAGAGTGAACTAACGGCAAACTTGATCTTTGCCATCAGTCCGCTCTTTGTCGTCTGCTCGGCAAAGAGAAGATTGTTGGCAAATTCTCTAATTCCTGTAGTGGACGTCCACAGGGAAGTCATGTTTACCCGCCTAAAAATTCGCCACAAAATCCAACCCAAGTACCCGCACACATGAGAGTTAGTATTTGGAATAACTGAGGGTTTTCAGATATTTGTGCTTTAATTTTTGTTTGCATGCATATCTACATTTTTAAATTGTACCAGATTCTTATGGAGTCACCAAGATTTTCTATATTCAATTTATTTATAAAAATATAAACGAATAATGCCAATCCCTAAAGTGGCAGGGGCATGGGTGGCAAGGAGACATGTGAGGCTTGGGTCTCATGTGAGTCAAGGGTAGCAATGGAAATAATGGTGGCATCGAAGAGGTTGTAAGCACTAGTTGTGGAAACAGTGGCAATGACATTTGGGAGTTCTATGCATTCATGTTCATTTCACTCTTGTTTGTGTTTCTCATGCACAATGTTTGTGGTTTTAGGATTCGAATCAAATTGGAATATGAAAAATTATGGATTTGAACTTGGATTTCAAATGTTGTTGACTATTTGTGGTGTGATGTTGCAAAGTATCATTATCATGTAATAGTTTGTTCGGATGTGTATGCAGTTATGGAGTAGAGAAGAAGAATGCCAAATTATAGATGTCCAATTTTAGGTATTACTCCTATAAAGGATGCTAAATTACTCGCCTTCTCGGAGATTGCTACCTCTTGAGCTTGCGTTGGTTTTTCCCTTGAAGAGGAAAGGGTGATGCTGCAAAGTAGAGTAAGTATTTCCCTCAGTTTTGAGAACCAAGGTATCAATCCAGTAGGAGATTACACACAAGTCACCAAATACATGCACAAACAAAAAAAACTTGCACCCAACGCTATAAAGGGGTTGTCAATCCCTTCTAGGTTATTTGCAAAAGTGAGATCTGATAGAGATAAATGAACTAGTAAAGTAAATATTTTGGGTTTTTGTTTTATAGATTGAAAAGTAAAAGATTGCAAAATAGTAGATCTGAAACTTATAAGATGTCAAATAGACCCGGGGGCATATGTTTCACTAGAGGCTTCTCTCATGATAACAGGTATTACGGTGGGTGAACAAATTACTGTCAAGCAATTGATAGAAAAACGAATAATTATCACGACATCTATGGCAATGATCATGAATATATGCATCAAGTCCGAGACAAGTAGACCAACTCCTTCCTGCATCTACTACTATTACTCCACACATTGACCGAAACTATTCTACATCTAGAGTATTAAGTTCATAAGAACAGAGTAATGCCTTAAGCAAGATGACATGATGTAGCGGAATTAACGCAAGCAATATGATGAAAACCCCATCTTGTTATCCTCGATGGCAACAATACAATATGTGTCATGTCCCTTTCTGTCACTGGGATTGAGCACCGCAAGATTGAACCCAAAGCAAAGCACTTCTCCCATTGCAAGAAAAACCAATCTAGTTGGCTGAACCAAACCGATAGTTCAAAGATAATTACTAATATATTAGATCATGCATAAAATAATTCAGAAGAAACTCAAATATTATTCATAGATAATCTGATCATAAACCCCACAATTCATCGGATCTTGACAAACACACCGCAAAACAAGATTACATCAGATAGATCTCCAAGAACAACGAGGAGAACATGATATTGGAGATCAAAGAGAGAGAAGAAGCCATTTAGCTACTAGATATGGACCCATAGGTCTGTGGTAAACTACTCACACTTCATCGGAAGGGCAATAGGGTTGATGTAGAGGCCCTCCGTGGTTGATTCCCCCTCCGGCAGAGTACCGGAAAAGGCCTCGAGATGGGATCTTGCAAGAACAAAAGGTTACGGCGGCGGAAAAGTGGGTTCGATGGATGTTCTGATGTTTCTGGAATATATGAGAATATATAGGCTAAAGAAATAGGTAGGTGGACGCACGAGGGGCCCACAAGGGTGGCGGGCGCGCCCTACCACCCAGGGCGCGCCCTCCGTCCTTGTGGCTGCCTCGCAGCTCCCTTGACATGCACTCCAAGTCCATCTGATGTCTTCTGGTCCAAGAAAAATCTTCGTGAAGTTTCGTTCCTTTTGGACTCCGCTTCATATTCCTTTTCTGCGAAACTCAAAAAAAGAAAAAAAAACAGAAATTGGCACTAGGATCTGGGTTAGTAGATTAGTCCCAAAAATCATAGAAAATAGCATATAAAGGAAATTAAAAAAATCCAAGATAGATCATATAATAGCACGGAACAATAAAAAATTATAGATACATTGGAGACGTATCAAGCATCGCCAAGCTTAATTCATGCTCGTCCTCGAGTAGGTAAATGATAAAAACAGAATTTTTGATGTGGAATGCTACCCAACATATTTATCTATGTAATATTCTTTATTGTGGCATGAATGTTCAGATCCATAAGACTCAAAACAAAATTTTATGAATATTTAAACAATAATAATTCAAGGATACTCGAAATTAATCTATGAAGCTTCAAAGATAACATGGCTAAAGAAAGTTATCCCTACAAAATCATATAGTCATTTATGCTCCCTCTTCTTAACATAAAGTAAAATCATGACTATCCCGGTGTCAATCAAGCAATTGTTTTCATACTTTAACATTCTTAAAAAAATCAACTCTTCACGCAATATATGAGCGTGAGCTGTGGATATAGCACTATGGGTGGAATATAAGGTGGTAATAGACAAAAGGAGGGAGAAAGTCTCACATCGACTAGGCAAATCAATGGACTATGGAGATGTCCATTAATCGGTACCGATGTGAGTGAGTAGGGATTGCCATGTAATGGATGCACTAGAGCTATAAGTGTACGAAAGCTCAAAAAGACAACTAGTGGGTGTTCATCAACTTGCTTGTTCATGAAGACCTAGGGCATTTGAGGAAGCCCATCGTTGGAATATACAAGCCAAGTTCTATAATGAAAAATTCCCACTAGGGATATATGAAAGTTACAACATAGGAGACTCACTATCATGAAGAACATGGTGCTACTTTGAATCACAAGTGTGGAAAAAGGATAGTAACATTGTCCCTTCTCTCTTTTTCTCTCATTTTTTTAGTCTCCTCTCTTTTTTCGAGACCCTTTTTTTTTTGGAGACTCATTTGGCCTCTTTATTGAAAACCTCACATGGGACAATGTTCTAATAATGATGATCATCACACTTTTATTTACTTACAATTCGATACTAGAACAAAGATATGACTCTATATGAATGCCTCCGGCTGTGTACCGGGATGTGCAATGACCAAAAGTGACATGTATGAAAAATATGAACGATCGCTTTGCCACAAATACTATGTCAACTACATGATCATGTAAAGCAATATGACAATGATGATGCATGTCATGATAAACGGAACGGTGGAATTACATGGCAATATATATCGGAATGGCTAAGGAAATGCCATAATAGGTTGGTATGGTGGCTGTTTTGAGGAAGGTATAAGGAGGGTTTATGCACCGGCGAAAGTTGCGCGACACTAGAGTGGCTAGCAAGGTGGAAGGGTGAGAGTGTGTATAATTCATGGACTCAACATTAGTCATAAAGAACTCACATACTTATTGCGAAAAAAATTATTAGCTCTTGAAGCAAAGTACTACGACGCATGCCCCTAGGGGGGAGGTTGGTAGGAGTTAACCATCGCGTGCACCCGACCTTCACGCAAAGACAAACACTCAAAATACAAAGTGCTCCAATTCGGTTGCATAGTTAGGAGACTATACGTGCCTTCTACGGGAATCACAAACTTAACACAATTATTTATTTAACCTCACAAACTACCACTAGCATGACTCTAATATTACCATGTTAACATCTGAAAACAATTATAAGGAGTCAAACTTCACATAATATTCAATACTCTATATATGAAAGTTTTTATTATATCTCCTTTGGACGTCTATCATATTAGTACTAAATTCATAACCCAAGCAAATTACCATGTTTTTCTTTAAGACTCTCAAAATAATATAAGTGAAGCAAGAGACGTGAATAATTTCTATAAAATAAAAACCACCACCGTGCTCTAAAAAGATATAAGTAAAGCACTAGAGCAAAATTGCCTAGCTCAAAAGATATAAGTGAAGCACAAAGAGTATTCTAATAAATTACGATTGAAGAATGTCCTTCTCAAAAGGTGTGTGCACCAAGGATGATTGTGGCAAACTAAAAAGCAAAGACTCATATCATACAAGACGCTCCAAGCAAAACACATATGATGTAGTGAATAAAAATATAGCCTCAAGTAAAGTTACCGATAGATGAAGACGAAAGAGGGGATGCCTTCCCGGGGCATCCCCAAGCTTAAGCTCTGGGCCGTCCTTGAATTTTACCTTGGGGTGCCTTGGGCATCCCCCAAGCTTAGTCTTTTTCCACTATTTATTCCATAGTCCATCAAATCCTTACCCAAAACTTCAAACTTCACAACACAAAACTCAACAGAAAATCTCGTGAGCTTCGTTAGTAAAACAAAGCAAATAACCACTCAAGGTACTATTGTGATCTTATTCTAATTCTATATTGGTGTAATATATGAAGGAAATATGCCCTAGAGGCAATAATAAAGTTGTTATTTATATTTCCTTATATCATGATAAATGTTTATTATTCATGCTAGAACTGTATTAACCGGAAACTTAGTACATGTGTGAATACATAGACAAAACAGAGTGTCCCTAGTATGCCTCTACTAGACTAGCTCGGTGATCAAAGATGGCTATGTTTCCTAGCCATAGACATGAGTTGTCGTTTGATCAACGGGATCACATCATTAGGAGAATGATGTGATGGACTAGACCCATCCGTTAGCATAGCACTATGATCGTTTAGTTTTACTGCTATTGCTTTCTTCATAACTTATACATGTTCCTATGACTATGAGATTATGCAACTCCCGAATACCGGAGGAACACCATGTGTGCTATCAAACGTCACAACGTAACTGGGTGATTATAAAGATGCTCTACAGGTGTCTCCGAAGGTGTTCGTGGTGTTGGCATAGATCAAGAATAGGATTTGTCACTCCGAGTGTCGGAGAGGTATCTCTGGGCCCTCTCGGTAATGCACATCATAATAAGCCTTGCAAGCAAATGACTAATGAGTTAGTCACGAGATGATGTATTACGGAACGAGTAAAGAGACTTGCCGGTAACGAGATTGAACTAGGTATAGAGATACCGACGATCGAATCTCGGGCAAGTAACATACTGATGACAAAAGGAACAACATATGTTGTTATGCGGTTTGACCGATAAAGATCTTCGTAGAATATGTAGGAGCCAATATGAGCATCCAGGTTCCGCTATTGGTTATTGACCAGAGATGAGTCTCGGTCATGTCTACATAGTTCTCGAACCCGTAGGGTCCGCACGCTTAACGTTTGATGACGATCGGTATTATGAGTTTATGAGTTTTGATGTACCGAAGGTAGTTCGGAGTCCCGGATGAGATCGCGGACATGACGAGGAGTCTCGGAATGTCCGAGACATAAAGATTGATATATTGGACGACTATATTCGGACACCGGAAGTGTTCCGGAAAAGTTTCGGATTTAACCGGATTGCCGGAGGGGGTTACCGGAACCCCCCACGAGGGGGGATGGTCCATAGTGCGCCTTGAGGAAAGAAGGGAGGCAGCCCATAGAGGCTGGCCGGCGCCCCACCAGGGAATCCTAGTTGGACTAGGATTGGGGGGCGCCACCTTTCCCTCTCCTTCCTTTCCCCCTCTTCCTTCTTGGTGGACTCCTACTAGGAATAGGATTGCATTCCTATTCCTAGTAGGATTGCCTCCCTGGTGCGCCATAGAAGGGCTGGCCGGCCCCTCCCCTTGCTCCTTTATATACGGGGGCAGGGGGCACCCTAGGACACACAAGTTGATCAGTTGATCTCTCCCAACCATGTGCGGTGCCCCCTCCACAGAAACACACCTCGATTATAGCGTTGCAGTGCTTAGGCAAAGCCATGTGCCGGTAGATACATCATATCCGTCAGCACACCGACGTGCTGACGAAACTCTCCCGTGAAGCTCAACTGGATCAAGAGCTCGCGGGATGTCATCAAGCTGAACGTGTGCTGAACGCGGAGGTGTCGTACGTTCGGTGCTTGATCGGTTGGATCGCGAAGAAGTTCGACTACATAAACCGCGTCACTAGACACTTGCGCTCCCGGTCTACGAGGGTACGTAGACACACTCTCCCCCTCGTTGCTATGCATCTAGTAGATAGATCTTGCATGATCGTAGGAAAATTTTGAAAATACTACGTTCCCCAACAGTGGCATCATGAGCCAGGTCTATGCGTAGATGATATGCACGAGTAGAACACAATGAGTTGTGGGCGATACTAGTCATATTGCTTACCAGCATGTCATACTTTGCTTCGGCGGTATTGTGAGATGAAGCGGCCCGGACCGGCATTACGCGTACGCTTACGAGAGACTGGTTTCACCGTTATGAGCACTCATTGCTTAAAGGTGACTGGCGGGTGTCTGTCTCTCTCACTTTAGCTGAATCAAGTGTGGCTACGCCCGGTCCTTGTGAAGGTTAAAACAGCACATACTTGACAAAACATCGTTGTGGTTTTTGTATGCGTAGGTAAGAATGGTTCTTGCTAAGCCCGTAGCAGCCACGTAAAACTTGCAACAACAAAGTAGAGGACGTCTAACTTGTTTTTGCAGGGCATGTTGTGATGTGATATGGTCAAGACATGATGAGTTATACGGTTTTGTATGAGATGATCATGTTTTGTAAAGTTATCGCCAACTGGCAGGAGCCATATGGTTGTCGCTTTATTGTATGAAATGCAATCGCCATGTAATTGATTTACTTTATCACTAAGCGGTAGCGATAGTCGTAGAAGCAATAGTTGGCGAGACGACAACGATGCTACGGTGGAGATCAAGGTGTCGCGCCGGTGACGAAGGTGATCATGACGGTGCTTTGGAGATGGAGATCAAAAGCACAAGATGATGATGGCCATATCATGTCACATATTTTGATTGCATGTGATGTTTATCTTATTATGCTTCTTATTTTGGTTAGAACGACGGTAGCAATATAAGATGATCCCTTACTAAATTTCAAGGTATAAGTGTTCTCCCTGAGTATGCACTGTTGTGAAAGTTCGTCGTGCCGAGACACCACGTGATGATCGGGTGTGATAAGCTCTACGTTCAAATACAATTGGTGTAAGCCTGTTTTGCACACGCAGAATACTCGGGTTAAACTTGACGAGCCTAGCATATGCAGATATGGCCTCGAACACTGGAGACCGAAAGGTCGAGCGTGAATCATATAGTAGATATGATCAACATAAGATGTTCACCATTGAAACTGCTCCCTCACGTGATGATCGGACATGGTTTAGTTGATTTGGATCACGTGATCATTTAGATGACCGGAGGGATGTCTATCTAAGTGGGAGTTCTTATGTGATATGATTAAACTAAACTTTAATTTATCATGAACTTAGTCCTGGTAGTATTAGCATATCTATGTTGTAGATCAATAGCTCGCGATGTTGCTCCACGTTTATTTTTTTATGTTCCTAGAGAAAACTAAGTTGAAAGATGTTAGTAGCAATGATGTGGAATTGTTCCGTGATCTGAGGATTATCCTCATTGTTGCACAGAAGAATTATGTCTTTGATGCATCGCTAGGTGACAGACCTATTGCAGGAGCAGATGCAGACGTTATGAACGTTTTGACAAAAGCTCGGTATGATGACTACTTGATAGTTTAGTGCACCATGCTTTATGGCTTAGAACCGGGACTTCAAAAATGTTTTGAATGCCACGGAGCATATGAGATGTTCCAAGAGTTGAAATTAGTATTTCATACTCATGCCCATGTCGAGAGGTATAAGACCTCTGACATTACTTTGCCTACAAGATGGAGGAGAATAGCTCAACCAGTGAGCATGTGCTCAGATTGTCTGGGTACTACAATTACTTGAATCAAGTGGGAGTTAATCTTCTAGATAAGATAGTAATTGACAAAGTTCTCTAGTCACTATCACCAAGTTAGTAGAACTTCATGATGAACTATAATATACAAGGGATGACGAAGGTAATTCCCGAGCTCTTCGCGATGCTGAAATCGGCGAAGGTAGAAATCAAGAAAGAGCATCAAGTGTTGATGGTTAATAAGACCACTTGTTTCAAGTAAAAGGCAAACGGATAGAAGGGGAACTTCAAAAAGAATGACAAGCAAGTTGTCACTCCCATGAAGAAACCCAAAGCTAAACTCAAGCCTGAAACTAAGTGCTTCTACAACAAAGGAAATGGTCACTGGAAGTGGAACTGCCCTAGATACTTGGCGGATAAGAAGGATGGCAAAGTGAACAAAGGTATATTTTGATATACAGATTATTGATGTGTACTTTACTAGTGTTCATAGCAACCCCTCGGTATTTGATACTGGTTTAGTTGCTAAAGAGTAGTAAGTCGAAACAAGAGTTGCAGAATGAACAGAGACTAGTTAAAGGTGAAGTGACGATGTGTGTTGGAAGTGGTTCCAAGATTGATATGATCATCATCGCACACTCCCTATACTTTCGGGATTAGTGTAGAACCTAAAATAAATGTTATTTGGCATTTGCGTTAAGCATGAATATGATTTGATCATGTTTGCAACATGGTTATTCATTTAAAGTCATAGAATAATTGTTATTCTGTTTACATGAATAAAGCCTTCGATGGTCATACATCCAATGAAAATAGTTTGTTGGATCTCGATCGTAGTGATGCACATATTCATAATATTGAAGCCAAAAAGATGCAAAGTTAATAATGATAGTGCAACTTATTTGTGGCACTGCCGTTTAGGTCATATTGGTGTAAAGCGCATGAAGAAACTCCATAGTGATGGACTTTTGGAATCACTTGATTATGAATCACTTGGTGCTTGCGAACCATGCCTCATGGGCAAGATGACAAAAACTCCGTTATCCGGAACAATGGAGCGAGCAACAGATTTGTTGGAGATCATACATATAGATGTATGTGGACCAATGAGTGTTGAAGCTCGCGGAGGGTATCGTTATTTTCTGACCTTCACTGATGATTTGAGCAGATATGGGTATATCTACTTAATGAAGCACAAGTCTGAAACATTTGAAAAGTTCAAAGAATTTCAGAGTGAAGTGGAGAATCATCGTAACAAGAAAATAAGAGTTTCTACGATATGATCGTAGAGGTAAAATATTTGAGTTAGCGAGTTTGGCCTTCAGTAAAAACAATGTGAAATAGTTTCACTACTCACGCCACCTGGAATAGCACAGTGTAATGGTGTGTGCGAACGTCATAACCGTAATTTATTAGATCTATGGTGCAATCGATGATGTCTCTTACCGATCTACCACTATCGCTTTTGGGGTTATGCATTAGAGTCAGCTACATTCACGTTAAATAGGGCACCATCTAAATCCGTGGAGATGACACTGTATGAATTGTGGTTTGACGAGAAACCTAAGCTGTCATTTCTTTAAGTTTGGGACTGCGATGCTTATGTGAAAAAGTTTCAACATGATAAGCTCGAACCCAAATCGGAGAAGTAAATCTTCATAGGATACCCATAAGAAACTGTTGGGTACTCCTTCTATCACAGATCCGAAGGCAAGGTCTTTGTTGCTAAGAGTGGATCCTTTCTAGAGAAGGAGTTTCTCTCGAAAGAAGTGAGTGGGAGGAAAGTAGAACTTGATGAGGTAATTGTACCTTCTCCTGAATTGGAAGGTAGTACATCACAGAAACTCGTTCCAGTGATTCCTACACCAATTAGTGAGGAAGCTAATGATGATGATCATGAAACTTCAGATCAAGTTTCCGCTGAACTTCGTAGATCAACCAGAGTTCGTTCCGCACCAGAGTGGTACGGCAACCCAGTTCTGGGAGTCATGTTACTAGACCATGATGAACCTACGAACTATGAGGAAGCGATGATGAGCCCAGATTCCGCAAAATGGCTTGAGGCCATGAAATCTGAGATGGGATCCATGTATGAGAACAAAGTGTGGACTTTGGTTGACTTGCCCGATGATCGGCAAGCCATCAAAAATAAATGGATCTTCAAGAGGAAGACTGACGCTGACGGTAATGTTACTGCTTACAAAGCTCGACTTGTTGCGAAAGGTTTTCGACAAGTTCAAGGAGTTGACTAGGATGAGACTTTCTCACCCGTAGCGATGCTTAAGTCTGTCCGAATCATGTTAGCAATTGCCGCATTTTATGAAATCTGGCAAATGGATAACAAAACTGCATTCTTTAATGGATTTATTAAAGAAGACTTGTATATGATGCAACCAGAAGGTTTTGTCAATCCTAAAGGTGCTAACAAAATGTGCAAGCTCCAGCGATCCATCTATGGACTGGTGCAAGCATCTCGGAGTTGGAATATACGCTTTGATAAGTTGATCAAAGCATATAGATTTATACAGACTTGCGGTGAAGCCTGTATTTACAAGAAAGTGAGTGGGAGCACTACAACCTTTCTGATAAGTATATGTGAATGACATATTGTCGATCGTAAATGATGTAGAATTTTCTGGAAAGCATAAAGGAGTGTTTGAAAGGAGTTTTTCAAAGAAAGACCTTGGTGAAGCTGCTTGCAAATTGAGCATCAAGATCTATAGAGATAGATCAAGACGCTTGATAAGACTTTCGATGAGTACATACCTTGATAAGATTTTGAAGTAGTTCAAAATGGATCAGTCAAAGAAGGAGTTCTTGCCTGACTTGTAAGGTGTGAAGTTGAGTAAGACTCAAAGCCAGACCACGGCAGAAAAATATAGAGAGAATGAAAGTCATTCCCTATGCCTCAGCCATAGGTTCTATAAAGTATGCCATGCTGTGTACCAAACATGTTGTGTACCTTGCCATGAGTTTGACAAGGAGGTACAATAGTGATCCAGGAGTAGATTATTGTACATCGGTCAAAATTATCCTTAGTAACTGGATGACTATGGAAATGTTTCTTGATTATGGAGGTGATAAAGAGTTCATCGTAAAGGGTTACGCCGATGCAAGCTTTGACACTAAATCGAGATGACTCTAAGTATCAACCTGGATGCATATTGAAAGTGGGAGCAATTAGCTAGAGTAGCTCCATGCAGAGCATTATAGACACATAGAAATGTGCGAAATACATACGGATCTGAATGTGACAGACCCATTGACTAAACTTCTCTCACGAAGCAAAACATGATCACACCTTAGTACTCTTTGGGTGTTAATCACATAGCGATGTGAACTAGATTATTGACTCTTGTAAACCCTATGGGTGTTGGTCACATGGCGATGTGAACTATGGGTGTTATTCACATAACGATGTGAACTATCGGTATTAAATCACATGGCGATGTGAGCTAGATTATTGACTCTAGTGCAAGTGGGAGACTGAAGGAAATATGCCCTAGAGGCAATAATAAAGTTGTTATTTATATTTCCTTATATCATGATAAATGTTTATTATTCATGCTAGAACTGTATTAACCGGAAACTTAGTACATGTGTGAATACATAGACAAAACAGAGTGTCCCTAGTATGCCTCTACTAGACTAGCTCGGTGATCAAAGATGGCTATGTTTCCCAGCCATAGACATGAGTTGTCGTTTGATCAACGGGATCACATCATTAGGAGAATGATGTGATGGACTAGACCCATCCGTTAGCATAGCACTATGATCGTTTAGTTTTACTGCTATTGCTTTCTTCATAACTTATACATGTTCCTATGACTATGAGATTATGCAACTCCCTAATACCGGAGGAACACCTTGTGTGCTATCAAACTTCACAACGTAACTGGGTGATTATAAAGATGCTCTACAGGTGTCTCCGAAGGTGTTCATGGTGTTGGCATAGATCAAGAATAGGATTTGTCACTCCGAGTGTCAGAGAGGTATCTCTGTGCCCTCTCGGTAATGCACATCATAATAAGCCTTGCAAGCAAATGACTAATGAGTTAGTCACAAGATGATGTATTACGAAACGAGTAAAGAGACTTGCCGGTAATGATATTGAACTAGGTATAGAGATACCGACGATCGAATCTCGGGCAAGTAACATACCGATGACAAAAGGAACAACGTATGTTGTTATGCGGTTTCACCGATAAAGATCTTTGTAGAATATGTAGGAGCCAATATGAGCATCCAGGTTCTGCTATTGGTTATTGACCGGAGATGAGTCTCGGTCATGTCTACATAGTTCTCGAACCCGTAGGGTCCGCACGCTTAACGTTTGATGACGATCGGTATTATGAGTTTATGAGTTTTGATGTACCGAAGGTAGTTCGGAGTCCCGGATGAGATCACGGACATGACGAGGAGTCTCGGAATGTTCGAGACATAAAGATTGATATATTGGACGACTATATTCGGACACCGGAAGTGTTCCGGAAAAATTTCGGATTTAACCGGATTGCCAGACGGGGTTACCGAAACCCCCCACGAGGGGGGATGGTCCATAGTGGGCCTTGAGGAAAGAAGGGAGGCAGCCCATAGAGGCTGGTCGGCGCCCCACCAGGGAATCCTAGTTGGACTAGGATTGGGGGGGCGCCACCTCTCCCTCTCCTTCCTTTCCCCCTCTTCCTTCTTGGTGGACTCCTACTAGGAATAGGATTGCAATCCTATTCCTAGTAGGATTGCCTCCCTGGCGCGCCATAGAAGGGCTGGCCGGCCCCTCCCCTTGCTCCTTTACATACGGGGGCAGGGGGCACCCTAGGACACACAAGTTGATCAGTTGATCTCTCCCAACCGTGTGCGGTGCCCCCCTCCACAGAAACACACCTCGATTATACCGTTGCAGTGCTTAGGCGAAGCCCTGCGCCGGTAGATACATCATATCCATCACCACGCCGTCGTGCTGACGAAACTCTCCCGTGAAGCTCAACTGGATCAAGAGCTCATGGGACCTCATCAAGCTGAACGTGTGCTGAACGCGGAGGTGCCATACGTTCACTGCTTGATCGGTTGGATCGCGAAGAAGTTCGACTACATCAACCGCGTCACTAGACGTTTCCGCTCCCGGTCTACGAGGGTACGTAGACACACTCTCCCCCTCGTTGCTATGCATCTACTAGATAGATCTTGCATGATCGTAGGAAAATTTTGAAAATACTACGTTCCCCAACAATATATACCGTATTCCAACTTCTCCATGGTTCATATCCCCCCATACTAGCCATAGATGCATCAAAATAAGCAAACAACACATAGAAAACATAATCTGTCAAAAACAAAACAGTCTATGGCAATCTGAAAACTTCACATACTTATGTAACTCTAACAATTATGAACAAATTGGACGACATGGGGAATTTGTATATCAATTTTGTGTAAAAATTTCAGAAGGTTTTGGCGTTCCAATGAATTATTTAATTTTCTGCACTGGGCGCAAAAGTATCTGTTTTTCAGCAAAATCAAATCAACGATCACCGTAAGCCATCACAAAGGTCTTACTTGGCTTAAACACTAATTAAAACACCAAAACACAATTACTACAGAAGTAATAATTTGTATTTTCACAAAAAACATAAAAAAAAATTGGGTTGTCTCCCAACAAGCACTTTTCTTTAGAGCCTTTTAGCTAGGCATTGAGATTTCAATGATGCTCACATGAAAGACAAGACTTGAAGAACAAAAAGAGCATCATATAGCATGTGAAAATCACATCTAAGTCTAAGATACTTCCTATGCATAGGCATTTTATAAGCAAACAAATTATCAAGGCAAACAAAAACTAGCATATGCAAGGAAGAAGAAAGAAGCAATGACAATCTCAACATGAAGAGAGGTAATTTAGTAACATAAAATTTTCTACAATCATATTTTCCTCTCTCATAATAATTACATGTAGGATCATAAGTAAATTCAACAATATAGCTATCACATAATATATTCTCAACATGATCCACATGCATGCGAAGTTGACACTCTTCCAAAATAGTGGGATTAACATTAACTAAAGTAATGACATCTTCAAACCCACTTTCATAAAAAAGTTCATAAGATTGAACATTCTCCAAATATGTGGGATCTAAAGTTGAAACTCTTACAAACCCACTTTCAATATTATTGCAAACATTATTATCAATCTCATACTCATCATGGGGCTTAAATAAGTTTTCAAGATTATAAGAAGAATCACCCCAATCATGATCACTGCAACAAGTAGTGGGAATAGCAAAATAAGCATTCCCAAGCTTAGGATTTTGCATATCATGAGCACAATTGACATTAATGGAATTTATAATAACATCATTGCAATTGTGCTTTTCACTCAAAGAGCTATCGTGAATCACTTCATGAATTTCTTCTTTCAACACTTCATCACAAATTTTAGATTCACGAATTTCAAGCAAAACCTTATAAAGATAATCTAGTGCACTCAATTCACTTGCAATTGGTTCATCATAATTGGATCTTTTAAAAAGATTAGCAAGTGTATGAGGATCCACAAATAGATTTTTAGCATGCAAATATGCAAGCAAATATAAGGCACATGGCAACACAAGCAAACATAAGATCAAACGACAAAAAGGCAAACGGAAATAAGGCAAATATTTTTGTGTTTTTCTGAGAACATTTTAGAAGTGGGGGAGAGGAAAACGAGAGGCGAATGGCAAATAATGTAAATGCAAGAGATGAGAGTTTAATGAAGGGTAGTTGGTGGGTCTTGACTTGACGTAGATCTCAACGACACCAAAGATTGGCGACTTGAAGAAGTCAAATCTGGACTCGACTTGGCATAGATCTCCCCGGCAACAGCGCCAAAAATTCTTCCTGCTACCTCTTGAGTTTGCGTTGGTTTTTCCTTTGAAGACGAAAGGGTGATGCATCAAAGTACAGTAAGTATTTCCCTCGGTTTTGATAACCAAGGTATCAATCCAGTAGGAGATTACACACAAGTCGCCAAATACCTGCACAAACAAACAACAAACTTGCACATAACGCTATAAAGGGGTTGTCAATCCCTTCTAGGTTATTTGCAAAAGTGAGATCTGATAGAGATAGATGAGCTAGTAAAGTAAATATTTTTGGGTTTTTGGTTTATAGATTGAAAATTAAAAGATTACAAAAGAGTAGAAATGAAACTTATAAGATGTAAAATAGACCCGGGGGCCATAGGTTTCACTAGAGGCTTCTCTCAAGATAGCAAGTATTACGGTGGGTGAACAAATTACTGTGAAGCAATTGATAGAAAAGTGAATAATTATAACGACATCTATGGCAATGATCATGAATATAGGCATCACGTTCGAGACAAGTAGACCGACTCCTGCCTGCATCTACTATTATTACTCCACACATCGACCGAAATGATGCTGCATCTAGAGTATTAAGTTCATAAGAAAAGGGTAACGCCTTAAGCAAGATGACATGATGTAGCGGAATTACCTCAAGCAATATGATGAAAACCCCATCTTGTTATCCTCGATGGCAACAATACAATATGTGTAATTGCCCTTTCTGTCACTGGGACTGAGCACCGCAAGATTGAACCCAAAGCAAAGCACTTCTCCCATTGCAAGAAAAACCAATCTAGTTGGCCAAACCAAACTGATAGTTTGAATAGAATTACTAAGATATTATATCATGCATAAAAGAATTCAGAATAAACTCAAATATTATTCATAGATAATCTGATCATAAACCCACAATTCATCGGATCTTAACAAACACATCGCAAAAGAAGATTACATCGGATAGATCTCCAAGAATAACGAGGAGAACATGGTATTGAAGATCAAAGAGAGAGAAGAAGCCATGCAGCTACTAGTTATGGACTCGTAGGTATGTGGTAAACTACTCACACTTCATCGGAAGGGCAATAGGGTTGATGTAGAGGCCCTGCATGGTTGATTCCCCCTCCGATAGAGTGCCGGAAACGGCCTCCAGATGGGATCTCACGAGAATAGAAGGTTACGACAGTGAAAAAGTGGTTTCGATGGATGTTCTAATGTTTCTGGAATATATGAGAATATATAGGCTAAAGAAATAGGTCGGTGGACGCTCGAGGGGCTCACAAGGGTGGGGGCGCGCCCTACCCCCAGGGCGGGCCCTCTGTCCTTGTGTCTGCCACGCACCTCCCCTGACGTGCACTCCAAGTCCATCTGATGTCTTCTGGTCCAAGAAAAATCCTTGTGAAGTTTCGTTCCTTTTGGACTCCGTTTGATATTCCTTTTCTGCGGAACTCAAAAACAAGGAAAAAACAGAAACTGGCACCGGGCTCTGGGTTAATAGGTTAGTCCCAAAAATCATATAAAATAGCATATAAATGCATATAAAACATCCAAGATAGATAATATAATAGCATGGAACAATAAAAAATTATAGATACGTTGGAGGCGTATCAGAGATTCGGCATGTGAGAGTGCCCTCTATGACATGTGTTTCACCTATCTTGCGTCAATAGCTCGCTAGCGTGGTCTACATCGTCCAATCTCTGCAATTGCCCCGCACCCGGTCGGTTTTCCTCGGGGATACATGGCGGTGTGCCATGGGCACGCGTGAGGCCTTTCTCTGTGGGGGGTTTCGTCACGCCCATGTGCGTCGGGTCACGCACTACTCAGCGCATGCCGGGTGAGACTGAGACTGCATGTTCACATCCTTCGCCCCCTGTTGGGCTGCTTCATACGCATTCGTCTGGTACGCCCATGCGCCAGGCTTGGGGTGTGAGTGTTGCATGACCGGCCTTGCCATTCATGTGGGTGTGCGTGTGTGGTTGTGAGGGGCTTGTCTGGCAGGCCTTGCCTACCTGCTTGTCTGGCCATCTTAGTTTGTGTATGCTCGGATGGTGGATGTTGTCAGGGTGGTCACGATGACTGGTATGGGTCATTGTTGTTTGTATTTTTTGCATGTATCTCGACGGACTTTTTGCATATGGTAGGATGGTGGATGTTGTCGAGGTGGTTGTGATGGATGGTATGGACCGCTATGTCCCCGCTCTTTTCACACGTACTTGAATGTCAGACATTATCGGTGTTGCTGAGCCGGCTCCTTGCATGTGTGGGTCGCTTTGTGAGGGGCACTCTTCCCAGTTGTTAGAGAGGTGCTTGCTCAGGATTTTCAAACACCAAGCTGCCGGCTTCCTCTGTCTAGGGTTACCTCGTCGCTTGTTCCACAGTAGTTCTGCCCTGGCTTCCTCCGCTCGTTGTTCTACTTGTGATCCTATGGTTAGTTGGTCGTTTAAGGTTGTTCTCTCTGCAGTTACCCGGATGCTACGACTTTTCATTTAGTGGAGCGCTTGTTGTTTGGTGTGCTCGGATGTTGCGCGTTGTTGGGGCTAGCCAATTGGGAGTGGGGCTTTTTCAGTTCGTCAAGGCGCTTTTTATTCAGCAGAGTGAATAGGATTTTCGACCTTCTCTTCTCCGTACGTGGTAGGTGGACGTGGAATGGGACATGTAACTTCCCTCATTCCTCTCTATACTGTTACTTCCATTCTTTTTTGGTTTACCCGGCTGGTTGTTGTCGTCCGGGCATCGTCGGGTTCATCTGTCAGTGTCTCATATTTCATACGATGGGTACATGTGCGTTGTCTTCTCGGTCATTTAGCATTGTCTTCCTCCATGGGTTTGTGCTGTAATCCTTTTAGTCTTGCACGTCATCTTGTGTGTGGGTTTTATCTCTGGTTGGTTCGTTTGATGTTGGTACAATACATGGGTGTATTACCTAAGTGTCGCTCTCCTTCATCCCCGCGATCTCACATCTAGCAAACCAATCTAGCTTTCTCTCGCTTCCCTCCCCTACAATGTAAGGGGTTCTGTGAGCTCTTTCATCGGTCATCCTTCCAGCTGCCTAAGGTTCATATGTTCTTTCCCTCTTTCTTGTGTTTGCTCTCATATGCACGCTTAATGGCCTTTGTTTTTCTCTTTGCACCTGCAGGCGATGCGAGTTTCTTCCCATCATTTGGGTGCAACCGTTCTTGGGTTCTTGCTCTTCAACATGAGCTCTCTCTTAGGTTCTTTCTATGTGGTCCATTTGATGAAACTGTGGTGGCCTAATCACTGATTTTTTGGCAGTTTTTTCGCTTCATGCTGCTCAGAGCACTCGGTCTTGCTGATGTTCGATTGGGTGGGTGGTATGTCTTAATCATTGGTGTCTGTTTCATCGAGGTTTTCTCGCTTGGTTTCTTTATGTATATTTACTAGTTTATTAGCCTCTGAGGCGATTGGACCTCTTTGTGTTAGTTAATCTGTGTCATGTTTCTATGTGTGGTTTCTTGCTCCGGATTTTCATGTTCCATTGTCGGTTTATGTGCACAAGATGCATGTTGTTCTCTCTTTTGTGATGCATGTTTTGGACAGTATGGCAACACAATTTGCTTTCCCGGCGATTTCGTGTGTCTATGAGGTTGGTGAAGATGTTGATGTGCTTGTCAGGTAGAGATTGAGTCGGGCATGGCCGTTTGGAAGGGCGAACAGCGTGTTGTTGGTCGGACTATCTCGTGCGAAGGCATTGTTGTGTTTGTAGGGTAGAGATCAAGCTGGGTGTGGCCGTTTGGATGGGTCGGCGACGTGTTGTTGGTCGTACTATCCCGTGATGGTGTGTCCAGGAATTGTTGATGGAGAGTAAGAGGACTGGTGGGGGCCGACGCTCAAGGTTCACCGTGGGACAACTGGTCTCTCCTTGATTTGGTTGCGGGTGGTCAGACTATTTATTTCATAGGGCCCCGGTTATGTATTTATTTTGTTTTTGTGGACCTTTTTCTTTCTTTTGGTTATCTCTTTGTCTCTTCTTGCGGTGTGTTTTTCCTTTCTCCTATTGCTATTTTTCTCTTTTGCCTAGCTATTGTCCATGGTTGTTACGGTTTCCATTCCTCACATTGATGTTTGGCTAGTTGATATGTTGTGTTACCCTGAATATGTGATTGCTTGCTTCGTGGAAGAGATGAAGAGGGTGTTGTGTTGAATGGGTAGGCATCAAGTTGGATGCGTTCGTTTAGGCGGTCAAATGATGCGTTGGTCGGAACATCTCGTGATGGTGCATCCGGGAATTGTTGGTGGATTGTAAGAGGATTAGTGGGGGTATATCCTCTGTGTAGACGGGTGGTCTCATCTTGGTTTGAGTGTGTGCGCTTGGATTCTTTATTGCGTGCGGCTCGGTTATGTGGGTATTACTACTTGGTATAGATTTGTGCTAGACACTATTACTGGAGGGAATATCTTGAGTAGTCACCCTACGGATGCTTTCAATGCTATGGGAAATTTAGTTGGATCACCACCTATCACTATTAATGAAACATCTTTAACTTTGGAACATATTATGCAAAGGAAAGATGCTATTGAGAATAAAATGTCTACCGTAGAGCATATGGAGAATTTGGGTAAGAAGATTCATGATCATGTTACTCAATTTGGATCAATGGTAGGCATTACTCTTAAGATTCTAAAAGAAAAAGAACCAATAATTAATGAAAGGGAGGAAAAAAATCCCGCTAGGATTGATAAGTTGAAAGAAATTATTAACAATTTGGGTTCCACTTTTTCTTCCGTAAAACTATCGAAAAGACTCCTCCTAGCAAGAATTGCAAGTTTATATTTGTTCCCAAAAACAAAGGTGCCACATCTAGCAACAACAACAAATATCTTAAAATGATTATTATCCACCCCAATTTTGTTGATTGGATAAAAAATTGCGTATGAAGATAGGTTCCTTAATTTTGTTCCAATGAGTGTGGTCGTTAAAATTATGCATGCTAGAACTCCTAAGAAATATGGATGCGTGATTGAGGAGTTAGATACTAAGGATGACAACACTTGAACCTATGCTAGGGGCGTAAAACTATAGCGCTAGTTAGGAGGCAACCCAATACTTATCTTTAATTTTTTGTTTTTATTCTATTTTGCAATAAGCACACAACTATGCCTCTGTTTTGGATGTGTTTTGTGTTTTAGTTAATGTTTGTGTCAAGCAAAGCCTTCGGGATGATTTTCTTGATAGTTGATTTGATTCTCCAAAAAAACAGAAACTTTCGCATCCAATAGCAGAAGTGTCTGCAGTTGCTGGAGCGTGATCAATATTGTCCTAATTTTTCAGAATTTTCAGAGCTGCAGAAGTATAGTCATTAATTTCATCTTTACAAACTATTCTGTTTTTGACAGATTCTGTTTTTGTTGCATTGTTTACTTGCTTTGATGAATATATGGGTTGTATCGGGGGGTATAAAATATGGTGAAGTTAGCATATAGTAGGTATAATGCAATAATAAAATATGCACGAGTTTGCAATGGTACTTACAGTAAGGATTGGTTTTATCATACTAACGGATCTCACGAGTTTTCTATTAAGTTTTGTGTGATTAAAGATTTCAAGTTTTAGGTGAGATCACGATGGATGAAGGAATAAGGAGTGGCAAGAGCCTAAGCTTGGAGATTCCCGAGGCACACCAAGGTAATATTCAAGGACTCCCAAGCAACTAAGCATGGGTATGCCCCAGAAGGCATCCCCTCTTTGTTATAACGACCATCGGTAATTTTACTTGGAGCTATATTTTTATTCATCACATGATATGAGTTTTGCTTGGGGCTTCATGTATTATACGAGTCTTTGTTTAGTTTTCTTTTTAATTTGTCACAATCATCTTTTCTGGACACACCTATTTGAGAGGGACACACCTTATCTATAATTTGTTAGAATACTCTTTGTGCTTCACTTATATCTTTTGAGCTAGGCAGTTGCTCTGGTGCTTCACTTATGTCTTTTTGAGCACGGTGGTGATTATATATTGAAGAAATACTTGCACTCTCATGCTTCACTTACATCTTTGTAAGAGTTTATAATAGTGATGGTAATTTGCACAAGATATGAATTTGGTCCCAATATGATGAATATCCAAGAAGGAATGTAATAAAAACTTTCATGTAGATCACTAGATATGATAAGTTTGATTCATTGCAATAGTTTTGCGATGTGGAGATAATAATATGTGAGTTATGGTAGTGAGTAATTCACTACTGGAATCGGGATATTTGTCGTCAGCCAGCTCTTTGGCGTCTGCTAGCTGACGGCAAACAAGGTCTTTGCCATCAGCTTAAAGAAAGCAGACGGCAAAGACCATGTTTTCTGTCAGCAAGCTCTTTGTCGTCTGCTGGCGGACGTCATAGAAGCTTTGTCGTGTGCTAGCAGACGGCAAAGAGGGAAGGTGGCGCACTAACGAGTACCACCTAACGGACACTTTCTTTGTCGTCTGCTAGAGGACGGCATAGCTTCCTTGTCATCCGTGAGCAGACGGCAAAGAAATAGCCAACCTAACGACCATTTCCCTCCAGCCCCACCCCACTAGCTACGCTCTTTGCCGTCTGCTAGCAGACGACAATGAAATTAAAACTAACTAAAAAATGCTCGGCCCCGCGCCCCACCCCTCTCTCTCTCTCCCTGATCACCCTCACCTCACTCGCCCCGCCGCCGACCCCCGCCACCCCCGACCGCCCCCGACCCCGCCACCCCCGACCACCATCCACTACAAAAAAAATACACTTCTGTGATGATACGTGTTTGTCACAGTAGGTCGCGTTTTTTTGTCATGCATGTACATCCATGACAAATTTGTGACAGAATGAAGATAGTCATACATGTGTTGTCGTAGAAGTGTTCCATGACATTACCAAAATTATCATCACGGAAGTGTCCACTTCCACGACGATAAATCGCGCGTCACAGAAGTACTTTCGTCAAGGGTGACCGACACGTGGCATCCACCGTAACGGAACACCGTTAAGCTATCGGGTCCGGTTTTGGATTCGATAACCCGCTAACAGCCCCGACCAATGGGGATTTTCCACGTGTAAAATCATCATTGGCTGGAGGAAACAAGTGTTGGCTCACCGTTGGGACAGATGTCATCCACTCATTGGACCCAAAGCGCCTATGATACGTCGACACGTGGCACAGCCCAACAGAGGCCCATTCTTGTCAAAAGGCCGCCCGTTTGACTTGGTCAAAAGCTGGCAGGCCGGCCCACGGCAAGCCTGTTAACGGCATGTTCGCATATAGCCCATTTACAGCCCGCTAACCCAGGGCCCGTTTACGGCCTATCCGAATTAGGCCCAGTAGCGTCATCTGGGCCGTCCAATATAAATCCAGCCTGTTTTAACTTCCGGCCCATGTATGGCCCATGACGTCTTTCGGCCCATATGAGGCCCTTATTACTCTCGGCCCATTAACGGCCCGTGGTAAAACTGGCCCGTAATGAACAGTGTATCACTTTATACCCATTAACGGCACGTGGTGAAACTGGCCCGTAATGAACAGTGTATCACTTTATACCCATTAACGGCCCATTATTCCGTTGGGCCGTTTCCAGCCCATGTTATCTTTCGGCCTTCTCGGGGCCCATTTATTCTTGGGCTCATTTCCTCATTCGTTTACTTACGGCCCATTAATGTCATTTTCTGCTTGTGGGCCAAATTCAGCCTGTGGTTACAGTCGGCCTGTTTGTGGCCCGTTAGTACGTTGGGCCGTTTTCATAGCGTCATCAAAATACATCCGATTAACGACGGCCTGTTATGGTCGGCCCATGAACGGACGATTTCAACTCTAGCCCATTTACGGCCATAATGTGGTCTGTTATTGGCCCATGTTTGGCCAACCGATCATACGGCCCATAGAAGGCCCATTGATGATACGGCCCATAGAAGGCCCATTGTGTCTACAGCCCGTATAAGGCCCATTGTTTCTACGCCACGTAGAAGGCCCATTGTTTTTTTAAGAAAGAAGGCCCATTGTTTCTATGACCCTTAGAAGGCCCATTGTTTCTACGGCCCGTAGGAGGCCCATGTTGACTACAGCCGGTGGGCATCAAAGTTAACCACCAGTGCAAATATAGGGAACACCCTACACTATACAAAAATGGCTTGCTGTTTTCTTCAGTAGGTGGCTGCACGTTAAGAACAAATTTTGTATTGCACCAAAACAAATTACAACTATAAAACAAAAGGAAGGTTGGCATAAAAGTTAACAGTCTAGCAGATAAATGCACCACCAGAAGTTCAGAAGCTCGGTTCATTTGACCTGACTGTTACATTTTCATGCTATATTGTCCGATGGAGCACCATAACCTTCGCCTTCAGTTCTCCTAGGCTCCTGAACAACATAGAAAATGTCTGATAGTATTGTTTCAAAACCATGCATATCTTGACAACATCGAACAATGTCTCTCCTTGTTTCACAAAGGGTCTCTGTTAGGGAATGGACTTGTGTCTGGAGCGCAGATACAACATTGTTTTGAGCTTGCATATCTTCATCATGAGGCAGTTTGGACGAGATTGCCTTAACAACCAAGCCAGTATTACGCAGGAACGTGATTTTTGCACTGTTAGTGGACAGGTACTGACCCACTCCAACAAGAGCTGACATTGCGGTTATAGTTGCCTCGCCACCTTCAGAAGGTGGCGGTTCCACCATTTTTTCCATAGCTCGCTGAAAAGTTGAGGTTTTACATTAGTAGTACCAGAACAGAAGATATTAAGGAGGCAGCAAAACCAAACAAAATAGCTTTGGTCTATATACATAACTTATTCTGGTGAACCCATGTAAAATAATAGTTGTATTTTATTGCAAAGTATAGAATAAAACCAGGTTCCAAACATATGACCATGTACCATCGCTAATGTATTGTCTATTTCTTCACACTGTATTGAGGGCTAAGGATAAAGAGACGAAGTTTATAATACAGTAAGCATAGTATGACATCATTCATATCACAAAACAACTGAGAATAGACAAACATGCAATTGTAACGTTGTGTGGGCAAGTCCAGCACGAAACTAGATTACAGGTCAAGATCAAAGGAACATCACTCCTCTCTTTTAAACCTTGTAAGGTGCAATGATACGCTAAGAAAATTGTGTATAAAATTGAAAAGAGTAATAGACATTGGCTGCAAACCATGCAGTTCAAGGCACAAGTCGGAGTTAGTAGTAGTTAAAAGGCATGAGGATTAAGGACTTACAACAACAGCTTTGACTGGTGTAGTCATGCCCTTCTTATTGCTGGTGTGACAATCCTTGAAGATTTCCACAGCATTTGGTTCAGGTACTTTTTGGTCCTTGCAGGCTTTCCTCTGCATTTGGAGCAAGTCAATATAGATCTGATAATATGGTACAGCGAAAAGAGTGAAACAGCAGCTAATTACAAGAGCCTCGCAGTGTGCAATATATCTACGAGATCCAGTCGTCTGTTGGAATTTCACTTTCGTACGGTTGGCCTTGTTCTTTGAACAGTTCACCTACAAGAAGATAGATTTGTGTGGCACATGCATAATGTACCTGATACTTCAAATCGACTAGTGTTTAACAAGGCCTCTCCAGTCTTCATCAGATATATTTTCCACTGGAGATGTTTGGGCAAGTTCACTATTAGCTCTACCTTCAAAGTGAGTTTTCCTCAAGTTATATCGATAATGTCGCAGAGCAGACTTGAAAACATGGGTGCAAGCTTGTCTAGTTGCATCATCTTGGCTATCCAACTTGAACCTCATCTGTTGAAAATTATGGGAGTCTCATTATCAGTAACCTAGAAAGTATTGGACAGAGCAAGACGATATTACTAGTTTCCATACATAACCATACTTACATATAAATGGTCGAGGAAGGTGTTGAACTGGATTTCGTCTTTGTCATTCCTGTACTGAATCCATGTTGGGAGGATACATACATGACACCTAACAGCAACCGCTGCCTCTGATACTAACTTGGCTGACTCTGTAGCATCACGTGGCCTTTTTAAACCTGCCTCAAAACGAATCTCCATTCTTCCTCCTCTAGATTTAGTTAACCTATCGAGCATTATCCCTAATGTTGGTTTCCTGTTGCGCCTAGGTGCTAGTCCAATAACAAACATAGGAAGTGTGAGAATACATATAAAGAAGCATGCAACTGTAACTTGACTCCAGCAACTACCTTCTTGTTGTTGAAGCTCACAAAGTTCATGATCTTGCCAACTCATCTTGTGTCAAGAGTGCTTCGGAAGTAGTGTCAGGTGGCAAGGGAGCTTGGGAACGTGCTGCTAGCTGAGTTGACCAACGAGTAAATCATGCAGCTGGTGGTACTATGGAAGGTGTTGCAACAACTAGGGTTGTCTCTGCTTGTTTGGTGGCAGCTATTTGTTTCTGTTTGGCTTGTTCTACAGCTCGTGTAGCACGGGATACCCTGTCGGTACAATTTTCCGCTGGACTTTGACCTTCTATTGCACCATCAGTACACGCAGAATCTGCAGGATTGTTCCGCTTCCGTTTCCCTATCGTTCTGTCTTGCTTCCTCTTGCTCTGTGCCATGTTAAGTCAAGCCAACAAGAAAAAAGAATATCAATTTAGTTCCTCAGAACAAATGTACTTTTATGTAAGAACATGGTGTGATAGACAAATATTGTATGTTCTAGAAACAGGAACGCGTGTCTTAGTCACAAGTATAATGTGTAAAGTAAGCAGATGAAATTCAACAAAATTAGAAGCAATACAAGCTAGACATCATACATAACATGCAACCACATATAACAGTGCCAAGTTAGAGGGAGCACCTGTGATGGTGCACTAGGGGAGACGTGCTCATCACCAACATAGCTAGGTTGAGTGTCTATGCATGTGTTGTCTTGGAAATCATCTAGGGGGGATGGAGGAGTAGAATCTGTAGAGGCCCTCCATTTGTAAGGAGCACCTTCATCCGCTGCCTTGCTAACTTCCTTCCGCTTTATTGATTTTGAATTGTCAAGTAAAACCGACAAGAAAAAGCAATAAAATTCACTCTTCAGAACTCATTCGTGCATGATACTGACAATCACTACTTTGATGTAAGGCAAGCACATGATTCCAGGATGGAATAATACAAAATACAGGACGGCATGGTATATTTTCACAACTGTTTGTGTAAACTAAGCAGAAACCGTTTCACCAAATAAGAAGCAATGCAAGCTAGACACCACGTGAAAGATGCAACCAATATGACTCTGCCAAGTTAAAAGTGTCCCATCATAAATGGCATGTCAACAAATTAGAAGAAGTGCATGCTATAAATCATATCAAAGATGCAACTAATATCACACTGCATATACTGAGGGTGTCTCGTCATATTGATTTATGCAGGATACAAAAAAACAATAGTTTTATGTGAGGACATGCTTAATAGAAAGATGTACTATGTAATAAATACAGGAAGGCATGTCACATTAACAGGTATAATGTATAAGCTAAGCAGAATAGCACATGCAGTTTAACTAGATTGGAAAAATTACAATCTAGACACCATATGCAACATGCAACCACATATCACGCTGCCAAGTTAGAGCAAGCACCTGCGATTCTAGTGTAGGGGAAATGTGATAATCAACTACAGAGCTACGTTCACTATCTTCATCTAGCCTTGCTGTTTCTTGAGAATCATGTCGGGAGGCTGACGCTGCATTCTTTAAATGAGGAGTAATCGACTTGCCTGACTGCCTCATCATAAGTGATTGATGAGGGATACACAAGAACATTAGTTTGATGTAAGAACATGGTTAATACACAGATGTACTAGTATGTACCAAAAATAGAAAGGCATGTCATATTTAAAGGTATAATGTGTAAGCTAAGCAGATGCAATTTAACCAAATTGGAAGCAATACAAGCTAGACATCCAGCGTGGTGAGCATGATCATCTAGGACCTGAGAGCCTAGTGGGAGGCGGGCTGCTTCGCCACCATCGTAGCTTTTTAGTTGGCTTCCAGGTGATGCCTCTCTTTGCTGGGCTTGTCACTGGCTCGGCCAGTGCCCTGACTAGCTATTTGTCTTCTGGTGCTCACGGGATGGTGGTTCATGTAAAAAAATGTCTTTCCTTATCTTAATAAAGACCGACTTCGGCCTTTCGAGTACAAGCTAGACACCATATGGAACATGCAATCACATATAACACCGTGAAGTTAAAGCAAGCACCTGGAATGGTGGTTCATTGCGAGCGAGGTCATCAACTTTAGAGCTACGTTTACCGTCTCCATCTGTTGACACTGCACATTTTATAAGTCTCCACGCTGGAGCGACTTATCTCTTTTCTTTTTTGCTTCCCTCATAGAAGCAGAGTCTGAAAAACCCTTGCATAAAAACACAATAGTGAGAGTATGGGTGAAGTTTGTGTAGAACTAGTGCACTGTAAAAGTAGCAGATAGCAGGTGGCTGAAAAATAAATGACAGGAGACATATGATAGCTCTACAACATTGCATGGCAAACAAAATTAGATACTACTCCGTATGATTTTGTAATATATGAGCACAGGAAATGCAGGTACTCCTCCAGCACACCACCACATGTGGTCATATCAAGATAACAGTCGACTGAAAATAAATAGGTCAGTCGATTTTTTTAATGAACCGTCTGATCTATAAGGAACAGGCAGATGGCCTTCGTCTACCTCCCGCCAGTCACTGTTGACGATCTTTCTCAAACCGCCAGCGACCACCGGCCCAGACCCCTGCCTCCGCCGCCCCGCCCTCCCCTCAACCTCACACCACCACCGTGATTGGCAGCGCCCCCAGGCCATCCCTTTAATCCCGGCCGACCTCCAGATCGGGCGCCAGTAGCTCTAGACCCCACACGCCCCTAAGATAAACACCGGGGGCGCTGCTTCCCCGGCGTAATAGGCGTACTAGCGCCTGTTACGCCGGGGAATGCTTCCGTTAATTGGGAATCAACTGGCAAGGAATTGAAATTCAGGGGGCGACGGACCTCTAGCTAAGATGAAATAGTATATGAGGAGAAACCTTGTGCATCGCAAGTTACTAGGAACATCTAGTATCAAGAAGAAGCGGTCAACTAGTGTCTTCTGTGTGATGAATACCGTGCAAGCAGACACGTAAGATTTGTACGAATAAGGGAAGAGGAGTATCATTTTCGGTTGCGGGTGTGGTCGCCTCCACATGTCGCGCCGATCTTCTTCTTTCTGCCGGGGAAATTGATGTTCTGGATGAGGGTGCAGGCTTGGACGAACCCATGGCCAAATTGTTGATTGTGTTGCTGTGGCCGTATGTTGGCAGAGGGGAAGCAGATCCGAGGCGGCGAAGGACGGCGTAGCTGGAATAGCTCCGGTGCGGTGGAGGGTGGCGAAGTTGGAGCGGCAGCGGTGATGCGCAGGACGACGTGGTTGAACTGGCTCGGGTACGGACGTCTCGGACTCGGCTTCAACTACTAGCCATGGAGGGTGTTACGGTTGAGGTTGCGGTGCACGACTACGTCAGGGTATCGGCTCCGGCGTGAGGGAGGAGGGCGGCGGTTGATGGGTGGAATGGGGTGGCGGACAGAGGACGCCGGGGTTTCGCGGCTGGTGGAGAGGTAGTTTTCGTGCCCACGGAGTACGAATGGAGAATCGGACGGGTGGGCGGGGGGAGGGGGGAGAACCATGTTTCGGGTGTGGGACACGCTTGTTTTTGGCTTTTTTCAACAAAAGATGGGACGCGCTTGTTTGAAATTTGGGGAAAGTACAAACTTTGTCCCCCTCTTAAATTTCATACCTACTGCGGGTCGGGGGTAGGATGGTAATTCCAGGTGTCCCAAATAGTGGGCGGGAGCGATTTCGGCCGCGCGCATGTGTGCTTAGGCGGCCATTGTGTATGAATGTTTTTCGGAGGCGGTTGCGTGGCGTCTAGATGAAGCTACGAACCTACCCCGGTTTAGACCTTTGGAAGTCGGACCGGTAGGTTTCACGGGTCGGAGTTATTAGAAAAGTAATTTCCTTGTACTACCAAACATTGGTCTCACTCGGTTTCGGGCGAGTAGAGGCTCTTTTGGCGCTTCGTTCAAAATTTTGAAACACAAGCATTCATGTTTAGAGTACTCTTGAACTTTGAGAATTGACCTAAATAGACAACGTTAAATTTGACCTTTTATGTTTGAAAACCTCATTAAATTATCCGCTTCTTTTTCAAATTTTGACACTTGAAAATCCTATAACTACGATTATTTTGGAATGGAGGAGCTAAATTAGAATCTATTTTCTACACGACTAAATATGCTAGGATCCGGCTTGCCTGCTCCCTCCCAATGCTCCCATCCGTGCTCCCACTTCATCCTACAGCTGTCCTTTTTCCTGTCTAATCTAATCATCTCCCCCTGATTTTAAGGAGGTGGGGTCGGGCCTTATTATCAAATCAAGCCACGTATGCGGGAGCACGAATGGGCGCATGCGCGGGGAGCAGGCAAGTCTCGTCCCATATGCTATTATGTACAAAATCAGAGCAAAGATTGGTGCCCCCATAATTTAGGTATGATTTACAAATGCCATGATATCAAATTCAAATAATTGAATGGACTTCATGTTGAATTTGATTTTTTAAACCACCTTAAGTTGAATTCAAATGTATGCTAGTCCATAGGTAGCTATTTATAATGTTCATTGTGTAACTTTCGTATGTATAATGTGCTTTACACACACAACATGAACTATACTCACGTTTATATTCGATTGCTAAAGCGATGCATTGTCTGGAGTTCAAAATACTAACTATGTGGATCAATTGTGTCGAATAATAACATAGACATGGTCAAATTCGATAGAATCTAGATGTATGATGGATCAATGACTGTTCCTTACGCAAATTGAAAATATCATGATCCCATCCTAATATTTGGATACAATTTATATCTTTAATCAATGTGTACAACAGTCTTGTACGTGTAGTTTCACTCTCCATCGGTGGTCTCTCACACATGCTCACACACTCTCTCCCGAGGTGTCTTTCTCGCACACATGCTCTCGATATAACCCTCCCTCCCTCTCGTAACCATTTACGACTATTTTCACTAACCTTTATCATGAGCACTCGCCCTCTCGCAAGCATACACACGCACAATCCCCATCAACCCTTTCTATAAACATAGACATGCCTACGTGTCTCCTGTACGCGCATTATCTTTAGGCATGTCTCTCACTCATTGTCTCACACCTCTCTTCCTAATCGACGGGTATGATTCTAGCAGAGCATTCTGTAGGATGCCCCTTAAAGTTAGGTTGGATGAATAGTAATATCAGAGATAAAGGGGTTACCTTAGTCCGAGAACCTAGGGTTACAAAACCTAGCCGGTTTTGTCAGTGGACATAGAGTCCTTCACAATTATGCTATCTTTGTCTTGTACGACTAGGCATCCATGGGTCTTGTCAGGGATATTACTACCAGATATAAACCGGCCAGGAGGGTCCGGTTTAAGGCATCGAGATTATATTATCAGAAGCCCAGCGGAGTATGAAGTAAAAGATTGTAGCCCAAAGAGGCTTCGAGCCCATATGTTAGGGCCCATAATTTGTAAACCGTCATACTATGTAACTTGGGATGTAAGATAGAAAGAGCAGAGACCGGGGCGGACACATTTATGAGCCGGCCTTGGAACTCTGTAAACCGGACCGGGCGTCACCTCTTATATAAAGGGACGGCCCAGCGATGGTTCAGGACAAGAAACAACAGCTCGAGACACAGGCAAAGCGGATTCACTCCCTGGTCATCGAAGCCCAAGCAATACCACACCAAACTAGACGTAGGCTTTTACCTTCATCGAAGGGGCCGAACTAGTATAAAATCCATGTGTCCTTCGTCCGCTTTAATCCCTTTAAGCTAACCCGTAGCGATGGCCTCACGACTAAGTCCTTTTGCTAGGACATCTACCGTGCTAAATCCACGACAGTTGGCGCCCACCGTGGGGCTATCGCACGATGGTTTCAAGTTCTTGAAGAGCAGCTTTGAATGGCTCAAGGGCTACGCAGTGGGCCGGATGACTAAGAGTCGTCGCGGCCGGATCTACATCGACGATGCAGGATGGGGCCCCGAGGCCGATTCAATCGAATACGGGTATCGGGTCCCCTTCGGCGGCATCCACGTCTTCATCGGCAAGAACGGCGAACCGGGCCCTGAGCCGGACACCTTTCCCAACATCGTCGAGTCGGCTCAGCGTGCGAGACCTGCCCGGATTCAGCACGCCGTGAAGCACGTCTTCGTTGGAGAAGTGCAAGAAGTACAAGCCGAGGACGGATCGGACTCTGGCGGGGAGACTATTGTTTATTCCGGCGATGAATCTTCGTCCAGAGAGACCGGATCTTTGTATCTGCTGCAGGATGGCCGGTCTGAGGGTTGTTCCGATGGTGACCGTATTTCGGACCCCTCAATCCGCCAAACAGGGTTGCTGTTTTTATGGCCGGATCACAATCCATGCAGCAGCCCTCAACGACAGGGGTGTTGAAATCAGAGGCAATGGGGGCTAGAGCTGGAGATCCTCCCCCGTCGCCTTCTGACGCTCTATCCATCTTGGTCGACACTTTGACAGCGCTTGTAACAGCAGAAGTAGCCCAGGCCGACAAAGAGCAGCACGATGCAGAAGTCGCTCAGGTGAAGAGCTGGATTGAGCAAGCCAAGTTGGACCTGGCTGCTGAGAAAGCTAGGATGGCTACAAAGCAGGCAGAGCTGGATGCTCAAGCTTATCGACTCAGGTTAGATCAGACCGCTTCACGAGAGGTATTGATGAGAAGACAACGATCTCGCTTGCCACCGGTTTATGAGGCAAGGAATCTCTTTAGCACGCCAGGCGCAGGAACGAGTAACCAGCCAAAGATAAACTGGGGAGGAGCACCAGGAATAGGCGCGTCGGTTCAGCCACCGGCCGCAGAGCCAAATCACCGAGTTGTGTCGACCCAGCATGTGCCCACCCCTCTTGGTCATTATTCTAATCCGTTGGACAACATAGTTGCTGCCGCTTCACGACTGGCCGCCCTTCCCATTGAAGGTACCTCCCCCATAGCAATGGAGGCATGACGGGCCAAGGAGTTGCTGGACACGGCGCTAACTCAACAGCAAGCTTATTCAAATAGCCGGGAGAGGATTCATTCAACCCCCCGCCCGAGCCGGAGTTATACGAGGCATCTGGATGAACCGGTCGTATCAAGCAACGCACGGAGACGTCATTGGCCCAAGGCAGGATAATCCGGCAGGAGAGGAAGCACATGTGCAAGAGGTGGTGGATCAGGCCAGACACACTACCCAGTACGACGCCCGTCGGGCGACGCCGGTTCATCCCACCACCACAGTTGAACCGGGGGTCATGTCCAGTTCCCTTGGCGTACAGTGTCTCATCCCCGCTTTACGGAATGTGAAACTACCCAAAGATTTTAAAGGACCACGCAAGGTACCCAACTACACGGCGGATCTTTCCCCAGAGGCATGGGTTGAGAGTTATGAGATGGCAATGGAGATGCTAGATGTGGACGAGGCAGCATGCGCTAAGTACTTCACAATGATGCTCGAGGTCACGGCCCGGACATGGCTAAAGGGTTTACCACCTAATTCCATCGGATCATGGGGGAATTGCAACGCCGGTTTATCAATAATTTCAAGGACACGTGCAAGCAGTCGATGTCTGTTGTCGATTTAGCTACATGCGTTCAAGGAGAGCAAGAGTCTACAAGCAGTTGGGTGCGTCGAGTGTCCAAAATCTTGCACTCCTCCAATAGCATCAACCCAAGTACAGCAATAGTAACCTTGGAAGGTAATTGCCGGTTTGAACCTTTGAGGCAGAAGTTGGGATGGCTCAAACGTGATTGCAACGACATGGGAACACTCATGGGCGCTTTGGTGAAATACGGAAATTCTGATAACACCAAATATCCAGACGCAGATGGAGACAAGTCAGGGAAGGCAAGAAAGAACGGTAAACCGCCGCTGGCCAATCCGGCGAGTCAAGGATACAACGGCAAGCGTAAAGCGGAGGGCAGCTCAGACTTTGTGGCCAACACCAATGCTCAGGAAAATGGGCAGCGCCGCAAGGGTAGACCGTCCCCACGCAACGGGAGTCCGCCTACTAATCTAGAGCGCTAGTTGAATGTGCCCTGCCCGAAGCACGGTACAACGGAAAACCCGGCTACGCATCTCTTGAAAGACTGTTTCATTATGCAAGAATTCATGAAACAGACTAGGTATGATCACGGCCCCCCAGGCAGATCAGGCCCCGGTTTTCAAGGTCCGGGTTATCAAGGTGGCGGATCCGGTTCAGGATACCACGGTGGTAACGGTAACCATAATGGCAACAATCAGCATCAGCATAACCAGCAGCATGGTCAGGGCGGATACAACAACCAAGGGAACCAACGGCGTCAGCAGCAGAAGCAATTCGGATATCAGAGTAATCCAAAGGAGCTGAGCAGTTGGCAGTATCACGTCTTCACCACGAGTTTATGCAAACGGGATCAGAAGGTTCTGAAGAGGGCAATGCATTCTGTTGAACCGGCGATACCACGTTTTCTGCGTTGGTCTGAGCAACCCATTGTGTGGAGCAGAGAGGATCATCCATCCCGGGTTGATAATCCGGGTCAGTTGGCTCTGGTAGTGGCACCACAGGTGGGTGGTTAGAAGTTCACCAAAGTGCTTATGGATGGAGGCAGCAGCATCAACATCCTATATTATGAGACTTTTCAGCGTATGGGGCTGACAGATAAGAAGCTTCGACAGTCCAACACAGTGTTCCATGGGGTAGTACCCGGTAAATCGTCTTATCCAGTTGGCAAGATTGATTTGGAGGTCACCTTTGGAGATGAGCATGACTCTAGATCAGGGACTGTGACCTTTGAGGTTGTAAAGATCAAAAGCTCGTACCACGCCTTGTTTGGGCGACCGGTTTACGCCAAGTTCATGGCTAGGCCGTGTTATGTTTATTTACTGCTCAAGATGCCGGGACACAAGGGAACTATTACGGTTCATGGGAGCTGCAAAATCTCATTGGAATGCGAGGAAGGTGATGCAGCTTATGCTGAGACGGTTTGCGCCACTCAGGAACTGAAGTTCTATAAGGACAATGTTGATCCGGCGGATATGTCCCCGCTGAAGAAGCCAACCACAGAGCATGATCCGGCGTTGAAATTCAAATCGGCTGAGGAGACTAAGCAGGTGGACTTTGTTCCTCGCGATTCATCCAAGCAGTTCACTATCAGTGCTAACCTAGATCCGAAATAGGAAAGCGCGCTCATCGAGTTCATCCGTGAGAACCGGGATATCTTTGCGTGGAAGCCTTCTGACATGCCAGGTATACCGAGGGAACTCGCTGAGCACAATCTTAATATTGATCCTAAGTTTAAACCGGTCACGCAATATCTATGCCGCTTCAATGAGGAGAGGCGTAAGGCTATTGGAGAAGAAGTGGCTAGGCTCTTGGCTGCAGGCTTTATAGTTGAAGTGTTTCATCCAGAATGGTTGGCTAATCCGGTGCTAGTGCTTAAGAAAAATGGAACTTGGAGAATGTGTGTTGATTACATAGATTTGAACAAGGCTTGCCCAACTGATCTTTTTGCTCTCCCCCATATTGATCAAATTATTGATGCCACGGCAGGATGTGAGCGGTTAAGTTTTTTGGATGCATACTCAGGTTATCATCAGATCAAGATGGCAGTTAAGGACCAGGAGAAGACAACCTTTATAACTCCCTTTGGAGCTTTCTGCTACGTATCTATACCGTTTGGGCTCAAGAGTGCCCAGGCGACCTACCAGCATTATGTGCAGAACTGCCTTCAAGGGCAGATTGGACGAAATGTCCATGCATATGTCGATGACATTGTGGTAAAATCCAGGAAGGAGGAGACACTGATAGAGGATCTGAAGGAAACTTTTGATAATCTCTGTGTCTATAAAATGATGCTTAATCCGGAGAAGTGTGTTTTTGGTGTTCCGGCAGGCAAGCTCCTGGGGTTCTTGGTGTCAAACAGAGGAATTGAAGCTAATCCGTAGAAGATCAAGGCGATTACGTACCTGGCTAAACCGGCGTGCATCAACGATGTCCAACGCGTGGCGGGCCGTATTGCAGCACTCAGCCGATTTATCAGCCGTTTGGGCGAGAAGGCAATCCCGCTTTATCAGATGATGAAAAAGACAGACCGTTTTGTCTCGAGTGATGCTGCGTTTGAAGATCTAAAGAGGCAATTGGCAGAGCCGCCGGTCCCTGCTGCCCCAGTCGACAACGGGTTGCTGTTGTTATATGTGGCTGCCAACGCCCGTGCGGTAAGCATTGCTATTGTGGTAGAGCGCAAGGAGGCAGGGAAGGAATATCCGGTTCAGCGGCCGGTTTATTACATCAGTGAGGTGCTCACTGAGTCTAAGCAGAGATATCCACATTGGCAGAAACTGGTGTATGGAGTGTTCATGGCAAACCGGAAGCTAAAGCATTATTTTTAAGGCCACCCAATCGCCGTTGTCAGATCAGCGCCGTTAGGAGATATAATCCAGAACAGAGAAGCCACTGGTAGAGTTGCAAAGTGGGCTATTGAACTTAGCCCGCACGGACTAAAGTATGTGCCCCGTACTGCTATAAAGTCCCAAGCACTGGTGGATTTCATCAACGATTGGACAGAGTTGCAAGCACCTGAGGAGAAGCCGGATCATACATACTGGACTATTCACTTTGACGGTTCAAGGCAGCTGGAGGGCTCGGGGGTTGGAGTCGTGTTAACTTCCCCACGAGGTGATAAGTTCTGCTATGTCCTCCGTTTAATGTTCCCTTGTACTAATAATGCTGCTGAGTATGAAGCTCTCCTCCATGGTCTGCGGATGGCCAAGGAGATGAACTTGAACCGGGTTAAGTGCTTTGGCGATTCAGATCTGGTGGCACAGTAAGTATCTGGCAAGTGGGACTCCAAGGAACCGCTCATGGCAGCATATCGACGAGAGGTGGACGCTGTCGCTTGACACTTCAAGGGATATCAGGTGGATCATATAGACCGGCGAAAGAATGAAGCAACCGATGCGTTAAGCCGGCTGGGTTCCTAGCGTAAACCGGTTCCACCTAATACTTTCTTGGATGAATTGCATAATCCGTCGGTACAGGTACCTTCAGAGGAGGACTTGGTTGTTCCTGATCCGTAAGCACAATTGGTTGCAGCACTTCATGTCATTCCGGATTGGACACTCCCTTATTTGGCATACATGAACCGAGGTGAGTTACTAGAGGACGAAGTCGAGGCCCGGCAGATAATCCGGCGGTCTAAATCTATGACTATTGTCAATGGAGAACTTCATCATCGCAGCGTTTCTGGAGCGTTTCAGCGGTATGTATCATCAGAAAAAGGCCGTGATATCCTTCGAGAGATTCATGAAGGGGATTGTGGTCATCATGCCGGTTCAAAATCCTTGGTGGCTAAAGCTTTTCATCATGGGTTCTACTGGTTGATGGCTCACGCCGACACAGAGGACTTGGTCAGAAAATGTGATGCTTGCCAGAAATTCTTACGGCGTGCTCATATACCGGCGCAGGAGCTGAGGATGATCCCAATTACTTGGCCGTTTGCGACTTGGGGGTTTGATATGATTGGACCCTTCAAGAGATCCCAAGACAAGAAAACCCACCTGTTGGTAGCAGTGGACAAGTTTACAAAATGGGTTGAAGCGGAGCCTGTCAGTAAGTGTGATGCAGCAACAGTGGTTCAGTTCATCAAAAAGGTGATTTTCCGGTTTGGCTTTCCACACAGTATTATAACTCATAACTGCACCAATCTATCCAAGGGGGATATGGAGGAGTTCTGTCAACCAGAACATATTCGTCTTGATGTTTCATCGGTAGCTCACCCTCAGTCTAATGGCCAAGCTGAAAGAGCCAATCAAGAGATCTTGAAAGGCATCAAACCCCGGCTTATGGTTCCTTTACAAAGAACACCGGGTTGTTGGGTGGAGGAGTTGCCTTCTGTCTTATGGAGCATCAATACTACACCTAACAGATCGACAGGGTACACGCCTTTCTTCATGGTATATGGAGCTGAAGCGGTCCTCCCTAGTGATATCAGTCATGATTCGCCGCGGGTGGCGGCTTATGTTGAAGCGGATAATGAACAAGCAAGACAAGACGCCTTGGACCGGCTGGACGTGGAACGGGACACGGCAGCAGCTCGATCGGTGATTTACCAACAAGACCTGCGCCGGTACCACAGTCGCCGGGTTAAGTCCAGGACATTTCAAGAAGGAGATCTGGTGCTCTGGCTCATCCAAGATCAGATGGACATGCACAAGCTATCCCCACCTTGGGAAGGACCCTTTGTGGTCAGCAAGAACCTGCACAACAGATCATACTACCTTGTCGACGTTCGAGAACATAAGGACTCACGCACGGCGGAGGAGGAGACCAAGCGGCCGTGGAACATCGCTCTTCTTCGACCTTACTATACTTGAGCTATTGGCTCCGCTTTATGTACAGTGTATATATTATGATTAATAAAATAAACTGGTGCCCCCGGTAAACCGGGGAATCAGCCATCCTTTTTATAAGAGTATCACATGAGGGCTTCCGTGGGCAAGGGAGTTTTCTATGGCCTCTTAAACCGGCGCCCTTGATAAATCAAGGAATCAGCCGCCCTTTCTGTACAAAAAAGAATCACATGGGGGCTTCCGCGGGCAAGGAAGTTTCCCATGGCCTCTTAAACCAGCGGCCATATGAAGACCATCATAGAGCACTGCTCTGGTTGCTTCGGAATTTCCACATGATGATGAGAGGCAAAAGAGGGTTTGATGCCTAGCACAACTCAAACATATGCCCCGACGAGCAATGCTCACACGCTACCTGGGGGCTCCTGATGCAAGTTCATCAGCGAGTTGAAAACTCTTGTAGTGAACACGGCTTGGAAGCCCGGTGTATACACCTAAAACCCCGGATTAACCTGCCTGCATCAAGTAAATCGCGCCGTCTAGGTAAACCTGGTATGACCTGTCGAACGTATCACAAGTCAATCCTTGAGGACCCTAAACTTGGTCATGTTAAATTGACGATCATCAACTGATTACACAAGCCAAAATCTTTATGAGATTTTGAACATTGGTAGCATTTGACATTGATGATTTGGTTAAAGATTGCAGATCATCTTAACATGCTTTGCTAAAATGGTTAATCACAGTAGCCTGGCAGCTCATAAAAAGCCTCGAATTTGGAGCCTGGCAGCTCGTAAAAAGCCTCGACTACATGGTCTTATTTGCCCGAAAACTTTATTTTTCATTTTTTATGTTTTCTCAAATCTTTATCTTCAAGGTCATTGGTTTTTCAACCAAGTCCATTGATTCAAGACTGGATAATTACAAAGTTGTCAATACATCTGTATTTACACAGCTATAGTTTGGGTCATGAACACCAGTACTAGTTTACAATTAAACCGGCGTTCATTGTAACCTGGATCGGCCTTCATAATAAGCCGACAGAGAGCTAAGGGAATCATCAACACTCAAGCCTTGGATTGTTCCTACCGGGTTAAGGTTTACATATACACTTAATCGCAGGTACGGCATGTGTTTCTATTTTATACACAGTTCAAGTTATTTACTTAGATCATGTGTTTGGGCAGTATAACCCGTCCGGTGGTAAACCGCCAGGACACTTTTAGCTTTGTTCATGCAGACACAAGTAATATAAACTGTCAAAGCATTGCAAGCAAGAGATAATTTAGGAGTTTCCAAACAGAATAATGCCATGACACAAAGTGCGGGACAAAGATAGTATTTCAACTATTCTATTACAAGGCACTAGCAGGCCCAAAAGAATTATCAGTTTTTTGCACCAAGTGTTCAACATATGAAGATAAACCGGACCGGCTTAAGACTCTGCTTCGGCTTGCTATGAAGACTGAGGGTTAGCTTGTTCTGGGTCTTCGACAACTTCTGGCAGCTGCTGGAAATCAGGGGTGCTCCAGTCAATCTTGGCAAGGTCGCGGAAATATACTTCATCGTTTATAAGTTCTGACGGTTCAATGTCAGGAGCGAAGGAATGCTTACGAATGGGTGAAATCAGATTTTCGATGTCATAAGACGGCCGCTCCACCCGCACATTCTCCAGATCATAACCCGGATGATACCTTGACAAGTCCGCTTCGTCAGCAAGCTTACTAGAAAGAGCCCGCATGTCTTTGGTTAAAGTACCTTGGATGGTGGTTGGTGATGGCTTCTCGCCCCTCGTTGGTTTCCCCAAGTGGAAGGTTTGAGATGCAGTGTAGCGGAAGTTTTCCCTTGGCAAAGATACCAAGGATCGATTTCCCCTGAGACTCCCAGTTTCAACAAGAAGGTGTCAACTGCTAACGGCGCCAGATATTAGCTATCAACGTGGACCTGCACACAGATACAAATAACTTTGCCCCCAACGAGTACAGAGAGGTTGTCAATCCCTCCGGCCTTGTCGTTTACAAAGGATCAAACGCAAGTGATAATAGTGATAGGTTTTGCTGCAAATAGTAAGTAAAAGCGTAAAGTAAATAGCGGATGTGATCAGTGATGGTAATGTGGACCGGGGTCCCATGATGTTCACTAGTGATGTCTCTCTCCCAAAAGACGATAAAACAACCATGTGAGGTAAACAAATTACAGCTGGGCAATTGACAGAATTATGTGCGCAAACCAATGCTAACTATGTTACAAGAAAGGTAGAGGTTCAAAGCATGGGCGGTACGCCAAGGCAAGTAGACCGAAATCCATCTGCATCTACTACTAATCATCCACCTTGAGATATCTATCCAGAACATCTCGCTGGTATTAAGTTGCGAGTCCCACCCATAGTGTAAACTCAAAGCAACAGACAACTGCATTAAAAGAACTTTGCGTAAAGTAAACAATCCTTGCACCCGCGGGCACAAGCACCGTTGTTTTCCCCCTTGTGGCAACAGCACATCCCCTAGACTAATGTTTCTGTCACTCAAGCTAGTCATCGAGGGGCATGAACCCACAATCAAGCATAACGTTCCCTCTTGGGTCACTGCCTACTACTTGGCCAAAGCAATAAATAACAACGGAGAACATGCAAGAATTACTTACGAACATAAATATAAAAGAGGTAGATCAAATATATTACTCAAACACAATCTGAACATAATCTCACAATCCATCGGATCCCAGCAAACTCAACATAGCAACAGCATAAGGATTACATATGTGCCTCGATCATGTAGGGCAGCTCACGAGGACTAATTAGTGAAGCACAAGAAGGGGAGGAGAACATCACATAGCTACTGGTCATGGACCCATGGTCCAAGGGAGACTACTCACAACTCATCCGGGAGGCGTCCATGGTGGTGGAGAGGCTCCCGGTGGTGATCCTCCCCTCCGGCAAGGTGCCGGGAAGAGTTCTCCTGGTGCTCCCGATCTTGGAAGCGCGGCGGCGGCGGAACAGAGATGAGATCGCGAAAAAGGGTTTCCGTCTCGAGGGTTTCGGGACATGATATAAATATATGCCAAAGGGGGGCATCAGCGGAGGCCTGGGGGGCCCAGGCGCCCCCCCCCCCCCCCGGCACGGCCAGGAGGGGGGCCGCGTCACCAGGGTGCCTGGAGCCCTGGTGGCCCCCCTCCGGCTGTACTTAGGGTGCCGGGAATCTTCTGGAGTGCTGATTTTTTATATAATTTTTCCGGGATTTTTCTGGCAGTTTTCGTAATGGGAAAACCTGAAATACAAAAACAGCAGAAAACAGAAACTGGCACTGGGGTGCACTGAGTTAATAGGTTAGTCCAAATATGATCAAAAGTGTATGGAAGTGTATAAATATCATAGCAATATCACCCAAAAGAGGCATGGAGCAAGTAGAAATTATAGATACGTTTTGGACGTATCAAGATCCCCAAGCTTAATTCCTGCTCGTCCTCGAGTAGGTAAATGATAACAAGAATAATTTCTGTGGTGACATGCTATTAACCATATAGGACTTTTCATAGTCATATGACAAAAGCTTGCTGAGACAATGAATCTATAGTAATTAAGTTGCCTCGTGAGAAAATCACAAAGAACTGAAAGTTTTACAATATGATACTGAAACATCAAATAGATTTGTAATGAACATGGTGTGCAAATATGATAAAGTGATATCTCGCTTGCCCCCTTTAGTGAAGCAAAACATAAATGCAGGGGCACCTCCAAGGTTTAAGTGATGACTAGATACAATGATTTCAGAATAAACGATATCACAATCATGCAAAAGACAATGCTACTTTGGGACAATGCACATTACACTCAGAATGACAATCATGCTCTCGGTAGTTGGTGCTTTAAAAGAAGGTGGAGACTCTCGAACCGTGGCTTTTGTTGGCAAGGTTGAAAACCCGTAGTCGGAAACAAAGACAAAACATGTACCAGAGCTCTTGGTTTTAAAAACAGAGGTAATAATTATTATTTTTGATTATGCATGTTCCGTCAACGAATGCTAGCAGACAACTCAATCACTTCTTGAGATGGACAAGTTTCGAGGAACGGCTCCCGAATGAGGACGATCAGATCCTCTTAATCTCCTTTGTTTATCACTGCCAAAGTTTTCTGATTTCTCATGAACAAAGCGTGAAGGAGGGTTTGTTTGTTATATTAATTTTGAGCCGGGCGCACTCAATGCCAGTTCCTTCTCGTGTTATGGGTTTGCACATTAGACATGCAATCCCGGGGTGAAGCTTGTCCAACTTAAAAAGATCATGAATTAACTACTACTTCCTCATGAACTTAAAACAGAGGCACAAAACAGAAATGCATTTTTTTTGAATAATTTCGAGATGGTACATGAAAGTCTTCGTTAGGAATGGCAGGTAAATACCATGTAGGAAGGTATGCTGGACTCATATGGCATAACTGGTTTAAAAGAATTTGGATGCACAAGCAGTCAGTCCGCTTAGTAGAGGTGGAGGTTAGCAAAAGACTGGGAGCGACCAACTAAGAGAGCAATGCCGTTCATAATCATGCAGAGCGACAAAGCAACATTGAATCAGGCATGGTAGTTATATCGCTACTCAGAAACAAAAGATCATCAAGGCTTGACAGACTTTCTTTACAGTCTTAAATATGCGTGAGCATACGCCAAGTCAATCAAAATAAATTCTTGAAGGAAGATATTACTAAACCATACCACATCATAGGCAAATAAATCATGTTGGTACTCCAATAACACATTGGGAACCCCCCAGCTATTTGAGACTAACCATGAGAAAACATGAACTACTAAGCACCATTATGCACGTAGCATTTTTATCATAGACATATCAACCAATGCAACAGAAGCAAACTCTCTTAATAAGATAAGCATGATAAATAAAGAGAGTTCAAGCAACCAACTAAACAAAAGCTCTTTAAAAAGATAAGCATGAAAACTAAAAGCTAAACATGATAGTAGCTATTGAAAGACAAAGAACACACATAGCAAAGATAGACATGAAAATTCTATGTTATGTTCTAGGTAGAAGTGGAGCGTGTTTCTCTCCCACATAAAGAAAGCTGAGTTCCGACTCGTTATGAAAAGCTAAGGAAAACTAAAAAGGAAAACTAAAAGCAAGACGCTCCAAGCATAGCACATAACACATGAAGTGATAAAAATATAGTGGAACGAAAGACGAACTGATAATGTTGATGGAGAAGGGGATGCACGGGGGCATCCCCAAGCTTAGACGCTTGAGTCTCCTTGAATATTTCTTGGGGGTGCATGGGGGCATCCCCAAGCTTGAGCGTTTGACACTCCTGAATCTTTTTATCATCTTCCCTCGCACACTTGAAAACTCCCTTCATACATAACTCATCATAATCTGATTAGCGAGGTTAGTACCCATAATAAAATAATTGTTCCTTGCTGAAAATAAGGATATTCTTGAAGGTCTACTGTTTCTCAAGATTGCCAAAAGGTTTTTGCAAAGAAAAAGCAAGCTCTAGGTTTGCAAAATGAAGGAAAGCCAAAACAGGACAGAATCTGTGAAAAACAGAACAGCAGGTAGTAAATGATTTTTTCGGGGCACTTCTGCAACTCTAATCAAAAAACTCAGAACAGATGCACGAAAGACAATTATATAGAGCACGCGTCGAAAAAATTCAGACCAAAAAGATGATCTGGTGATTTTATATGAATTTTTCTATCCAAGGACAGAATCTGTTTCCTGGACAGCACGTCACAACTTTTGAACTTTCTTGCAATCAGAGGCTACACTTGGCACAAAGTTGAAAAGCAAAGATACAATGATGATGCTACTGTAGTAACAACATCAAGACAAAAAAAAAGCAAAATAAAATTTATTCATGTGGGCTGCCTCCCAAAAGCGCTTTCTTTTATGCCTTTAAGCTAGGCATAATGCATAGAGATCAAGTTGTATCAATTGAACCATCATCAAGATCATCAAAAAGCTCTTCAATAATACAACTAGTCTTACGAGGACTTTCAAATAAAGGCCTCATAGAGATACTTCTAGGGAGAAGACCAAAAGAATAAAAGTCAAGGGAAGATTCATTTATAAATTCATCAAAGAGAGGTGTTTCTTCCAAAGTCTTTGCAGTTTCAACCCCTTTGGCAATAGATGGATTACTTTTAGAACGGGGAGCCTTTGGAACGTGAATGAACTTAGGCTCCTTCTTTGCCGGAGTTTCTACCTTTTTGGTTTTGATTGAGGAGAAAGTAGTTCCTAAAGTATCAAAGATTTCCTCAATCTTGTCTATCCTAGAAGAGTCCAAGTCATGGGATTTGATGGTCTCCAAAGTTTTGAAAATTTTATGCATGGAGCTATCAAGCCTATTCAAATTCCCTTGGATCTTACGATCCAACTCGTTTATCTTATTAATGCTTGGCATCTCTAGCTCTATCTTTTCAAGTTTTTTCATAATGTGAGCTAGGGTGATGTCCTCTTGAATGCTAACAACAGGGGGATTCCCAACAAGATTTTCAATAATACTAAGAGACTCCCAAACTAGGGCCTCTAGGAAATTTCCATTGATAGCAGTATCTAGAATAAACCTATTCCAAGAAGTAATTCCAACATAAAAATTTCTAAGCAGGATAGTAGTAGATTGCTTCTTGGTGGCTCTTTTTTGAGAATCATTAATTCTATACCAAGCATCTTTTAGACTTTCCCCACCTCTTTGTTTAAAGGTGAGAACTTCTGCCTCGCCAAAGACAAAAGGACCCGACATAATGACAACTAAAGAATGAAATAACTATTTTTGTAATTTTCGATAAAAGATACTAAAGCAAAACTGAAAGGTAAACTAACAAGACTAAAAAGCAAAGGTAAAAGATAGCATGCAACTCCCCTATCCTGAAGAGTGGAGTCCCCGGCAACGGCGCCAGAAAACTTTGCTTGATGGCTTCTCGCCCCTCGTTGGTTACCCCAAGTGGAAGGTTTGAGATGCAGTGTAGCGGAAGTTTTCCCTTGGCAAAGATACCAAGGATCGATTTCCCCTGAGACTCCCAGTTTCAACAAGAAGGTGTCAACTGCTAACGGCGCCAGATATTAGCAATCAACGTGGACCTGCACACAGATACAAATAACTTTGCTCCCAACGAGTACAGAGAGGTTGTCAATCCCTCCGGCCTTGTCGTTTACAAAGGATCAAACGCAAGTGATAATAGTGATAGGTTTTGCTGCAAATAGTAAGTAAAAGCGTAAAGTAAATAGCGGATGTGATCAGTGATGGTAATATGGACCGGGGTCCCATGATGTTCACTAGTGATGTCTCTCTCCCAAAAGACGATAAAACAACCATGTGAGGTAAACAAATTACAGCTTGGCAATTGACAGAATTATGTGCGCAAACCAATGCTAACTATGTTACAAGAAAGGTAGAGGTTCAAAGCATGGGCGGTAAGCCAAGGCAAGTAGACCGAAATCCATCTGCATCTACTACTAATCATCCACCTTGAGATATCTATCCAGAACATCTCGCTGGTATTAAGTTGCGAGTCCCACCCATAGTGTAAACTCAAAGCAACAGACAACTGCATTAAAAGAACTTTGCGTAAAGTAAACAATCCTTGCACCCGCGGGCACAAGCACCGTTGTTTTCCCCCTTGTGGCAACAGCACATCCCCTAGACTCATGTTTCTGTCACTCAAGCTAGTCATCGAGGGGCATGAACCCACAATCAAGCATAACGTTCCCTCTTGGAGTCACTACCTACTACTTGGCCAAAGCAATAAATAACAACGGAGAACATGCAAGAATTACTTACGAACATAAATATAAAAGAGGTAGATCAAATATATTACTCAAACACAATCTGAACATAATCTCACAATCCATCGGATCCCAGCAAACTCAACATAGCAACAGCATAAGGATTACATATGTGCCTCGATCATGTAGGGCAGCTCACGAGGACTAATTAGTGAAGCACAAGAAGGGGAGGAGAACATCACATAGCTACTGGTCATGGACCCATGGTCCAAGGGAGACTACTCACAACTCATCCGGGAGGCGTCCATGGTGGTGGAGAGGCTCCCGGTGGTGATCCTCCCCTCCGGCAGGGTGCTGGGAAGAGTTCTCCTGGTGCTCCCGATCTTGGAAGCGCGGCGGCGGCGGAACAGAGATGAGATCGCGAAAAAGGGTTTCCGTCACGAGGGTTTCGGGACACGATATAAATATATGCCAAAGGGGGGCATCAGCGGAGGCCTGGGGGGCCCAGGCCCCCCCTCCCCGGCGCGGCCAGGAGGGGGGGCCGCGCCACCAGGGCGCCTGGAGGCCTAGTGGCCCCCCTCCGGCTGTACTTCGGGTGCCGGGAAGCTTCTGGAACGCTGATTTTTTATATAATTTTTCCAGGATTTTTCTGGCAGTTTTCGTAATGGGAAAACCTGAAATACAAAAACAGCATAAAACAGAAACTGGCACTGGGGTGCACTGAGTTAATAGGTTAGTCCAAATATGATCAAAATAGTATGGAAGTGTATAAATATCATAGCAAAATCACCCAAAAGAGGCATGGAGCAAGCAGAAATTATAGATACGTTTTGGACGTATCAGTTGGTGAAGGTTTATTATGGGAAATAGCACTGATGGCCCTCTAAGCACCAGAATAGAGTTGTTCCACCAAGGTGTAAGTAGCCTTCAGTTTCCTCCGTACATCATCTCCAAGATGAGTCATGCGCCTCCCTGTGTGCATGTGATGAGTTAAGTCGGAGCAATATAAGATAGCAAGGATAAAGCGGATGAAAACAAGTACTTACTGAAGATGGCAGATGTCATATCGTCTATATGCTGCCTTAACCCGGATAACTCCTCCGTCACCGGGTTAAGAGCAGCCTCAGCATCCTTGGCTCTTTTCTCTAAGGCAGTTTTCGGTACCTCCCAAGTGGACCGCTCCGCTTCGAAATCTTTCTTGAGCTTCTCCTTACTAGCTAAAGCAAGGGTAAGTTCCTCCTTGGCTTTAGTCGAAGCAGTTTCTTGGAAAGTCAGGCTATTCCAGAGCTTGGTTATCTCAGAAGTCGTCTGGTTTAAGTCAGTGTGCGGAGGATAAAAATATATCAGATATTCATGAAGACAGTTCAATCGAAAGTGTCAAGCCCATAACAAGTTATGCACTCGACACTTGGGGGCTAATGTACAATTGAAGTGAAAGAAAGCAACTTTTTCAGAAAAGACCCAAGTACATAACAAGTTATGTCCTTGACACTTGGGGGCTAATGTAAGGTCATTCTCAAACATAAGAGAAGTCCCGGTTCACCCGCAATGATGTAAACCGTCCCTTGGGGGCTACACGTGCAAATCAAACTATTCCAGTTGGTATATCAAAGTCCCGGTTCACCTTAAAGGTTAAACTGACACTTGGAGGCTACAATGGCCTAACGGTACTGCTACAAGATACAAGCAGAAATGAAGGGCAAAGGGAAAGAAGTTACCTCATATTTTTCCTTCATCAAATTCACCAAACCGGCCTCATGGTCACGGCTGGTGAAGAGACGGTTCAGGTACCCAGAATGAAGTTCATAGGCATTGAGTTGGGCATAACTAGATAGGTCGGTGCTCCATTTGCATTTGTCCTTATGGAGAGTTTCTTCTTTGGCCGTATGTTTGGCCAAGATAATAGGTTCTGCTGGGGCGGTAAAACCGGTCCCAGTGATCACGACATCGTCTGTCGAGGCAGCAGTTGGCCTGGGGGGATCAGCACAGCAGCAGGATTGGTCTGCACCGGACTGAAAGGAGCTAGACTAGCCCAAGGAGGACTAACCCGGACAGGGCTGGCCGATTCAGCAGTGTTCTCCATAGCGTCACCCCCCGGAGCAGCAAGATCTTCGTGATCCATAAGGGAAGGATCATCGTGCTGAACTTCAACATTTTCTTCCAGAGGATTGGCAGCTTCAGGATCTTCTGCCGATTCAGCGGTGGTGTTTTCGACCGCCGGCTTATTCAACTATGCCTTCTTGCTAGGCTTGGGCATACTGAAAAGATTAAAGGAATAATGAAAATCACAAGTCAGAAAGGAAAAGATAAACCGGACATAATGAAAGACGGCTTACCCAGGAATGGTCTTGAGCACCGGACTTGGGTGGCAGTTGACTCGCGAGAAGAAGATAGAGGAGTTTCCTGATAGTTTGGATCAGACGGTTTAAGAGGTTTGCGAATAAGGCCTGCTTTGGGATGAAGAGTGGTTGGAGTAAGCAAAACCTCTGAGCGGCATCTTCGAGCCGGAGTGTGGGTTAATCTGGTTGATTCAACCACGTGAACACTGTGGCGTGTGGTCCGGCGAGCCTCGTGTTGCTGCTTCTTCAAAAGAAAATAGGGATCCAATTGAGCATAAGGGTGAGAAAATGGATATTTCCGGGCTACCCGACGAACTTTGGGTGGTAATGGTTCTGAATCAGAGGAAAGAGAGATTACCTCAACTTCATCCGCTTTACTCCCTTCCGCCGGATCCTGGGAAAGGACATTGTTAATATAAATACAGACAAAGGAAAGTTAAAGGGCATAAGAACTAAGTAGTACCTTAGAAGCCGGATCATCTTCTTCGGCATTTGAACCGGAAGCAGCGGCATGTCTTTTCTTGTGTTTCTTCACGGCCAGACTCTTCTTGCGAGATGGCTTTGCCGGTTTGTCTTGGGCTTTCCGCTTCCAGAAGGGGTCATTGGCCTATGCAAAGAAATAAAAGTATGTTGAAGACAAGTAATATGGACGGATTAAAACAAAGAGAAAGGGACAGAAGAGGCTTACCGCTGGAGGTTTTTTGTTTACGCAGAAGGGTGTTAAACCGGTCCGACTGCACTCCTCCAAAGGTATATTCAGCATCTTCTTCGCAGATTCGGTAACTTCATTGTCTGGAAGCACCATCTCCGTGTGACGCTGAGGGTCCTTTGGGTTGCCAATATACCCGCACGTTAACTTGGAATGTCGGCTTAATGGAAGAATGCTCCACGAGAGCCGGCAACGGACAAAGTCGACGCCGGTTAAACCGTTGGCTACAAAAGCCCTGAGTTTGGAAAATTGGGGGCATATCGAGCCCGGTCTTGGGCACTCAGACGCTGCGGGAAAGGGTGATCCGTTGTTAGACGATAAGAGCGGTAACCCGGCAGTGGGTTCTCTCCCTCTGGTGAAGTATCAACGCAATAGAACCAAGTTTGGTTCCAATCCTTAGGGTGGCTATGAAGGGTAGCATGAGGAAAGCTGACATCCTTCCTCTTTTGGATACTCATTCCGCCTAGTTCAGTGTTTGGCCCATCATGAAATTCAGTCCGGCGGTTCAGATGAAAGAAGTCCCGAAATAACTCTACAGACGGTTCTTCTTGCAGATAGGCTTCAGAAAAGACTTGGAAATTGCAGATGTTTGATACGGAGTTGGGGCCTATGTCTTGGGGATGGAGCTGAAACTCTGTCAACACATCGCGGAAATTTTTTGACCCTGGAGGGTTAAAGCCCCGGGCCAGGTGATCAAAAAAGACACCAATCTCTCCCTCTTTAGGCTGGGGAGGACACTCTTTCCCGGGAGCCCTCCAGTGCAGAACCTCCTTGGGACCTAAAGCGCCGATTGAGGCCGCCTCTACTTAATAATCCTCGGTAATCCGGGATGGGACCCAGTTGCAGGCAACAAACTACTTGGCCACAGAAGTCATCTTTTTCAAAGGGGGAACGCTGAAAAATACAATACAAGACCCGGTTTACGATCTACGCATATATAAACCGGCATGTTCTATAAGGGCATTGATCTAATTGGCGGTTTAAGCAGGGGACTAATGATATATACTGATCCGGAATAACTATGAAGGTAACAGCTACCGGATTATGAAGTTTGAAAGGAACAAGTTAAACCGCCAAAGCACAAGCAGGTGAGGTGCAGATCTAAAGCTAAACCGTCAACATAGGCAGATGAAGTGCAGATCTAAGATGTGAGAAACAACTTTCACATGAGCAGTGCTGAAACATGGATCTACAGCGTATGGAAAACTCAAGATAAATTCAAGTCATATTCATTGAAGGCAGCAAAGGTTTTTTACAGGTCCAGTCTAACTAACAATATTGGGGGAATTAAGATTATCAAGACGGAGCGGAGTTGTGCATACAAAGGTCGACCTAAACGTTTTACGTCCACGTCTTAGAACTATCTATTGTGATGAACTGTGAAGAACAGACATTCATCCGCGAGCTTCCGTGAAACCCTAGAACTAAGATCTATGGGGAGGAATGAATAACGCACCTGAGGAAATAGAAGCGGAAGGACGGCGGCGAAACTCTGGACACGCTCAGGTTGATGCAGCGGCCGGGCTTGGAGAAGACGACAAGCTCGAAGGATGGCGGCGGAGCTTGAGCGCTGGAGGACAGAGGAAGACGAAGCAGAGGGGAAAAGAGATGCCCTTTGGGCCCTATTTATAAGCTGAGGGGATAAAACGGCAAGTGCGGGAATGGAGGAGACCAAAAATAGGATATGGATCGAGTTGTCGCCTCGATCTTCGGAGCTTTAATAAATAAAGGTAAAAGAACAGGTACAGGCATTAAAATGTGCAGACGAAGTCACGACGGTTTAAAGCGACTCGAGGGGATGATGTCATGCCGGTTTACCAAGCATATTGAAGCTGCAGAAAGGAAAAGCTATAGAAGACTTTGGAGATTGACATGAACAGATTCAAAACAATCTGGGGCCTAATGTCAGGGATATTACTACCAGATATAAACCGGCCAGGAGGGTCCGGTTTAAGGCATCGAGATTATATTATCAGAAGCCCAGCGGAGTATGAAGTACAAGATTGTAGCCCAAAGAGGCTTAGAGCCCATATGTTAGGGCCCATAATTTGTAAACCGTCATACTATGTAACTTGGGATGTAAGATAGAAAGAGCAGAGACCGGGGCGGACACGTTTATGAGCCGGCCTCGGGACTCTGTAAACCGGACCGGGCATCGCCTCTTATATAAAGGGACGACCTGGCGATGGTTCAGGACAAGAAACAACAGCTCGAGACACAGGCAAAGCGGATTCGCTCCCTGGTCATCGAAGCCCAAGCAATACCACACCAAACTAGACGTAGGCTTTTACCTTCATCGAAGGGGCCGAACTAGTATAAAATCCATGTGTCCTTCGTCCGCTTTAACCCCTTTAAGCTAACCCGTAGCGATGGCCTCACGACTAAGTCCTTTTGCTAGGACATCTGCCGTGCTAAATCCACGACAGGTCTCCCTAAATGTGTCACGGGCCGACCAATATGGCGTTGGACGAAACCAAATGAAGGGCCTCACCTCGACGTATCGGACCACACGCGGTGACACACCCTCTGCCCCCACGTCTCTTTATCTTCTCACACCCACACATACCAACACAGACACCACACACACAAAAAATATGCTCCTCGTGCCTCTATCCACTCCCCCCTTGCATATACACACTCAAGGGAATCTCTCGCCGTGACGTCATGTTCATCTCTCTCTCTCTAGACCACTCTCATTTCTCGTGCTATCTCTCCCACAGCCCCCCTGCCGACCCCTCTATCCATGCCTCTCTCGAATACGTAACACACACACATACCTCTCTAGGCCCTGCCAAATGCATCAACTACACATTCACACATGTTACATCACGTACCCCATTGATCTAAAAAGCCCTCTCTTCACGTCTATTTCGCATACAACATTCCTTTTGAATAAAGTGTGGCCAAAAAAATATTTTAGAATTTCTACATATATACAACATTACAAAGTTATATGGAGGAGTATGAACGCTTGCATTGCATGGTGCCCACAATGATATTTATTCCGCACTGTGAATTTGTATATTTTTATACTATATATAAAGTTAGTCATAATAAAGAGAAACAAAGAGCATCTCTCTCTCCATCGCATACCCCCTCCCTCTACGCCCCTTTCACGTACACACACGAACTATCTCCAGGTCTTCTAAAAGTAAGCCCCCAGCACATTCACGCATGTTTCATCTTTCTCTCGTGATATATACAGTGACAATCATAGTATTTGAAGAGAAAGCACGATACGTACATTGGACTTCAGAATCCACTCATTACGGTCACCATTTACGTTTTGTGGTTATTATATAGTCACGGGCTCACCGTACAACTCTGTATTTTCTTAAGACATGAATAGTTGACCAGTTAAACGCTCCACGTGGCACCTCTAGTGTTGCATCACATTATCTCACTACCATCGGGGCCACTTGTCGGCTTGTATCTACTCTACATCTACACTCTTATAAAATACTAGCAAGATGCCCATGCGTTGCACGGCACATCAAGATGCATTTGTATGAGTAGTTTATCTTGTGGGAGAAAAGGATGAACAAGGGAAGGCCTTATTTGCAAGTGTGGAGAGGGGTGTGGGTATATTTTTGCAAAATTGCCATAGTTTCCTTCCTATCCGTCAGATCGAATGGCCTATATTGCAGGATGGCAGGCACACGATCATCATCGACTATGCTTTTTATAAGAGTAGGGATAAAATACACTCTTATACAAAACAGAGTTGGTGATGATGGTGTGCCTGCCATCCTGCAATATAGGCCGTCCGATTTATATCTAACAGATAGGAAAGAAACTATGACAATTTTGAAAAAGGTACACACACGCCTCTCCACATTTGCAAATAAGGCCTTCCCTCGTTCATCCTTTTCTCTCACAAGATAAACTAGTCATACAAATGCATCTTGATGTTACGTGCAATGCACGGACATCTTGCTAGTAAGAATGAAAACAAACGGAAAAAAATATTGGACGGTGGTTCGAAGTCATGACCGCGGGCACAGCGGACACGGTGGCCTTGTATTGGTATGCTGAGACGTCTGTTTTAACACACATGAGTTGGTGTGGTGATTATACACACATGCATGCATGCACACGAACTACATGCATGCAACACTCACACGAACACATGCACCCACGCACGCACGCAACACTCACACGTACACTCGTAGCCACGCACGCATGCAACACTCACACACACACACACGCACGCATGCCTGCACACACCAGTGCACCACACGACCAACACACACTCTCACGCTCAAGTGCTCAACCTACATGTGCATGTGCACACATCAAGCCGTGACAGACACATACACAACCAGGTGATTCCCGCGCATGCGGTGGAGTCTTGTCGCGCCTGCTTAAATTTGTGTTTATCTGACCTTTTCCCTATGCGAACTGACAGGTGGGACCCACTACAAACGTGTTCAATTTAACTAGTCAACATGGTGCCACGCAGACTATTTGGCCGGTCAACAGAGTGCAATCCGATGCCGAACCACGTATATAGTGACCGTAATCAGCTTATTCTGAAGTTCGGTGAACGTATTACGCTTTTCTCTCTATAGGCCCTCCAAAACTACATCTCTACACGTTATCGCATGTTATATCTAACAACTATGCAATACAGCACCACTACTACACTCTAACACAATAAATCACATGTGTTTTTAGTTTTACTATATATCATATTGTTACTTAATTATTTAGTTTGCATACATTAAAATTTCCTTTGAAATGTATGGCCAGTATCATATACCGCGCGAGAAAAATCCCGCCCTTTCCTGTTTATTCGGGTTTGTATCGATGGATCGTGCGAAACAACAAAACTATAGTACTATATACAGTACAAGTGACAGTTCACTAGGCCATCGTGTCGTGTACTCCTCCATCGTAAGAGTGGAGCGCTCGCTTTCATAAATCTTCTAGTTCCTTTTGCTGACATGTGGGGCATCAAGCTACCAGGTCCACATGCCATACCGGAATATAGTACAGAGTAGCCGGGGTGAAGCACCCAGTCATGGCGCCGGCGTAGTAATGAGCAATGAGGCGTCAAATCACAAAGTTGCACCTTTCCCGCAGTTAAGTTGGAGGGACGAAGGCCCTGTTTGGATACCCTGAGTTAGAGTTAGTTTGGGTTAATTTGGACTCAACGAACCCAAAAGTATCCAAACAAGAGGGTTAGTTTAGGTTAGATGCATCTAACCCATTCAAAAAAACTAACCCACCCAAGAGGTGCTTATTTGGGTTAGTTCTCCCCGGGATCATTAAATAAAATATTTTTCTCCCGCTCTCTTCGCATCAGATCCCTCCCCACTTCCTCTAAGCTTCTCGTCCTCTCCCTCCCTCCCTCTCGCACCGCCCGTGAAGGCGCCTCACCGTATCCGCGCTCCCGTCCGTCAATCTAACCCTGTCATCCAAACACCTTTTCGGCTAGAGTTAGTTCAGGGTTAGAATCTAACTCTAACCTCTAACTGAGTTAGAGTATCCAAACAGGGCTGAAGTAATAATGCTAAAAAATAAGAAGTTGGAGGGACAAAGCAGCCATCATTTCACTTGTTGCTGAATTCGCTTCTCCCTCATCTTCTTCAAGTTAACCATGTGTTCCTTCTGCCGTTGTTCTGCCTCATGTGGGAAGCGGATCAGCTTGGTGAAGCACTGACATGTGGGACCGCATGTTAGCAAACCACCAAGACAACGTCCTCTAAAAATAAGAAACCTCACGTGCCATCCGCGCGGCAAAATCACCTCCTTTTTACTAAGCTTGATTCTATATTTTTTTTAGATCAATATAATTGAGATTTGTATAGATAGCACACATGAGCAAAACCAAGTGGTATGGTTAAGGGCATCCACAATGTGTAGCCAAATGTGAAAATAACTTTTGGCATCGTGGGAACAATTGTGGATGGTGTTGCCAAACCCAAAAGGATGGAACCGAAGCTCCCTGATTGATTGATTGAAGGAATAGAAAAATGCAACGTCTCTCCTCTTTCTCCCGTGCTTGGACGCATGTACAGTATAGAGGACAGAGTCTACTCCCCTGTCCCTTCTATCACAAATCACAAAGCAGTGAGGCGTCAAATCACAAAGCACGGACGAAGCAACCATCATTTCACTCTTCGCTGACTCCGCTTCTCCATCGTCTTCTTCAAGAAACCATCTCACCGCACTAAGCTGGACGGACGAAGCTATTGTGTACGAGTAGTACTAGTACATTTACGCGTCCTTTGGTTGAACGGACTTTCTGGATGGAAATAAGGCGGTTGTCTCGGCTGGTAGGTGGCACTTGCGAACGACTTACTGTGATCTCCCTCAATGGTGTTCTCCGTCGAACGCACTTCGCCAAACCACAACGTTCGAGATATCGTCGACATCACCGCAATGGGGAAGGAAGTCAAATATAGTTACTACCTCCATTTTTTGTACACAAGGCCAGTATATCAAAATTACAATTTGCAAAAGGCCACTAACACTAATCGAGGCAAAATTGATGGGGTTTGCCTCATACTAGCAACCAAGGACATTAATATCCTCTGCATGCATGTGGAAGTGAGAAGGTTGGTTTCCATGGCCCTGCATTAATCAAGCGATGAGGAGTGAGATGGTTAGCTCTTTGGGCTTTGGAGAAAAAAATACGCATTAATTGACACGTGAAACGAGGATTTGTATCGATTAATCCCATGAAGGAAAACCCCGCCTTTCTTTTTTAACACTAGTACTCCTAGTACGTAGTACTACCTCCGTCCTGGTTTATTGGTCCTCGTCGTATTTCGTGCCAAATTTTGACCATAAATTTAACTAACTAAATGTCCATGAATGTCGCACAAAAAATATCATTGGAAACTATGTTCAAATACAAATCTAATGATACAATTTTTGTTAACATTCATTAATATTTTGTTAGTTAAATATTTAGTCAAATTTGGGCACAAATTTCAAGGAGGACCAATAAACCAGGACGGAGGTAGTACTACGTACTTATCCTGTTTGGGTCTAGGCCTTGCATTGCCATACTTCGCCACACATTTTTGCCAAGCTTGCCTACAGTTTTCAAAATGAAAAGGAGGTACAGTTGCGCACGGTTGTCGCGGTCGCACCACACCCTCACACGGTCGCTCCTGCACGCCGCGGTTGCACCGCACCCTCACATGCACAGTCGCTCCTGCACGCCGCAAACCCAACCAAGGGAACGCACCCTCACTGACACGTGTTGTCGCATGTGAAAAAATAAAACTCAGCCATCCTACCTCTGACACATAATTTTCGTTCATAGAGTATGTTTATCCAACCACATGTTGGGAATGTCCGTACGGCCCGTGTGGTGGTCTATTGGGGAAGAAGAAGAGGTGAGGAAGAAGGGTTAGGAGACGTAGGATATTCATCCAACCCCCTGAAATGGTAGACTGACCCAAGTCAGGCGACTTGCATAACAATATATGTTTTTACACAACAAAAGATCCATAAAACAACAACATAAAACAGGGAAACATGGAAAACATGAAAACAGAGAAACCGACATGTGAGGCACACCTGTCGAGACGATGTAGTGCAAACTAGTCCAATGGAGGAGCTGGCCCACGACCTCCTCGCCACCGGAAACCGTTCATGTGGGTCGTGGGGGCCAATAACGTGGCGCAGCTCCAGCACCGCCTCTGGACACGGCGATCGCAGTGAGCGACACGCTCATCGTCGCTAGACACGGTCGGTTTCAGTGTGCCGAGGGTGGCGTTAGTGTTGTGACACGACCAACAGTATGTTTGGTTTGTGCCCAAGGTTGCCCCATCAAAGCATTGGGTAGCCAAAATTTTGGTTGAGGTTTTGGTTACCCATGATTTGGCCAACATCGACAAGAAAAATGAACTAGAGTTGGCTAGAGCTCATTGGCATGCCAAAAAAATGGCAACCATCCAAACAAAGACCAATCTTTGGGTCATGACCAAAATTTTGGTAAGGTGCACTTTGGCCACAATCCAAACACACACCAACACCCGGCTCATCGAGGATTCACGGGGCACCGGGACGCGTCCGCGGAGTGGTGTAGCGCGGCCAACTGCTTCCTCAGAACCTGAGACCATGCCGGGTCGTCTTGCTTTTTTAATGACATGCGTTGATCGCATGTAAGCAAAGGGCATCTCCAACGTTGCCACAACCACAGCTGACTACCCTGGCACACCAAAAACTCTCGTCCCTCGCGCCGTCGCGCGGTGCGTTCCCAGCCGGCGCCAGCTGCCCGCATTCATGTCATCCATCCGTATGTCGTCTTTAAGAGGCTCGGTGCCCGAGGAACCAACTCCGGTGACTTAATGACGCACCAGGACGCTTGGCCTCACCGAAATGCGCTACTTAAAACGGCAACGCCCAGCTAGCCTCCACACCACAAGCGGTGGCCACACTGGCGGCTGACGACGGGAGCACCGTCAGCCACGCGTCCTACTTGCCGCCGTCCAACGTCCGGCACCGCCGAGGTCGGGGACACCTCCGAGGATGAGTAGGGCATGGGAGGCGGCAGGGCATGGTGTGCCAACTGGCCGGTCCGTCTCCCGTGTTCTACTTTTCCTCGCCGGAGACCGCACCTTCACTTCACGGGTCTTGAACCCCGCCCCCGTACATGGAGATCGCAGATGGAGGACGTCGGTCGCCGCCGTAGAATAGGTTTAGGGTCGGGTTTATTTCTGTCCAATAAAAGTTTGAAATGTTATGAAAATCTGTCGTGTTTGCATTAATCTCGGCCGGTGTATATGAACTTTCACAATAATATAGTATACTGTAGGAGTACTAGCAAGATGCCCGTGCCTTGCATGGAAGATCAAGATCTTGTGGGAGAAAAGGATGAACGAGGGAAGGCCTTATCTGCAAATGCACATTCATGCATTTCACATCTACGGGAACCTATGAAAGGGTTAACGTAAATTGCCTCTCTCTCTCCTCCCCTGATTTTCATGGTGGTGGGCCCCTCTCTCCCCCCAATCTACAATCAACAGCTCACACGTTTCACATTATGTTAATTACGTAACTGGGACTACGTAGGTGTAACATTACTCGTCCTAAAAAACCCAACTAAGCCAACCTCCCAGCATATCGCGCGGGAAAAGACCCGGCCGCGCCATTTTAGTCGGGATTACCAGATTACTAGTAGTAGTATTGATGGATCGTGCAAAGCAACAAGTTTATTTTTTGAGGGGGAGAAGCACCTAGTTTAAAAGGAAAAAAGGCGGTACACTCACAACATCCCTGTCGCGGTCGCATTGCACCCCACACATGTTCGGTCCTGCACACGGCTCACGCAAATGGAACGCGCTTTGGCTTGCCTCTTCACTGACACATGGGATTGCACTTGGAGAAACCGACCATGCGCCAAACTCCCCCCGCCCACCGCGCGAAAATCCTCCCCCCACTCCACCCAAAAATTCCCCCCAAATCCTAGATTAAACCGCCCTTCGGCCAACTAGCCAGTAATATTCCCCAAACCCCCCTTCCCCCCGTCCTCCTCCACTCCATTCACTACGCCAAAGCCACCCTCCCCGCCAGGCCGATACGTCGGCGCCGCGGTTCATCAAGGGGACGCACGGCGATCCTCTCGCTCCCACAGTATGCTCTCGTAGACTGCCGTCCTCTAGCCGCGCCGCCACCGCTGGTGACGTTTTTGTGGAGGCGCACGGCGGTCAACGTTGCCACCGCTGGCGACGTTCGTGTGGAGACGCATGGCGATCAGCTTCTCCCACGGTACGCGCATTCTAGACTAAGGCCCCGTGCATGTCGGTGTAGCGCCGAATGTTAGTTGATAGACGATGTTAATCTCATTCTTTGCCGAAGTAGTTTACAGTCAATATGCTCTGCTTAAGAAGCTTCCTTGCCCTGTTCTGCACTCAATCTACTTAGCTGAGATAGCATGCCAAGGCCGATTAGTTGCTAAAATATCTTGCCATATATTTATTGTGACATAGATTGCCATGGTCTAGTAGCCAATCTGTTAGGTGAAATAGCTCTACACCGTTTTATACTTGATCTTTGTTGCTGCGATGTCCTTTGATAGTTCGATGGCTGTGTGCTCGGCCTCATTGACTGGTGAAACAGCCTGTCATAATTTACCACTCAAATATGTTTTCTGAATTAGCTTACATATATTTTGTTACTTAGATCTGCTCATCCAAATATCTTGCCATAGCTTTAGACATCGACCTAGGTATTTTCTTCCGGACTTCATAAAAAAGGATATATGTTTTTCCTGTAATATCTAGTAGAAGAACTATTTTGTATGTCTAACAGATGGACAAGACTTGGATAACTTCTGCTCGAAGATTCTCCACTGCATATGTCGAGGGGGTTGAAAACTTCATGAACTTTATCAGAGCTGAGTACGGTGGTCCGAAATCAGATGTGCTCTGCCCGGTAGCAGCTATATGAATTCAGTTATAAGACCCCCTGTCAACTGTGCAAAATCATCTACACTTGTATGGGATGTCGGTCACATATACTAGGTGGGTTCATCATGGTGAAGCTGTGAACGTCAATGTTATGGACTACGTGGAAGCAGTAGATCACCATCTTGATCTGCCTGATGCTCAGGTGGAAGAGGAGGAGGAGGTGGTGGTGGCGGAGCCAGTGAGTTTGACCAACATTGAAATAATGCTACGAAATGCTCGTGCATTCCATGAACTTTCACCTGCAGAAGAAAAACGGTGGCCCCGCATGTTGGAACAATGCAACGTGGCTGTCACACCAGGAAATAAGCTATCAGTATTCTCAGCTATGGTCACCTTTCTTCAGGTGAAGACATCTGAGCAGATGACCAACAAATCATTCGATGCGATGTTGGCTGCTTTCCGCAAAGCTTTCCCAGATGCGTCTGAGCTGCCACACACCTACAGTAAAATGAGGAATTTCCTTCGTGCAGTTGGAATTGGATATGATATGATCCATGTTTGTAAGAATAATTGTGTTATGTTCCGGAAGGATTATGCCAACTTAAGTGAATGCCCGAAATGCAAATCATCAAGATGGAAAGATGGGGATGCTGTGAAGATAATTCCTCATAATGTTCTGAGACATTTTCCAATTGCACCAAGATTGCAGAGGTTGTTTCACGATGCTGAAACAAGAGAGGATGTATTGTGGCATTCTAGGAACCGGGAGTACAGAGATCAGAATGTAATGAGCCATCCATCACACGGTAGTGAGTGGAAAAGCTTCAATCAGAAGCACGAAAAGTTTGCTGCTGACTCGAGAAACATTAGACTTGGCTTAGCTTCAGATGGATTTAACCCATTTGGCCACCAGAGCGCCACATATAGCATGTGGCCAGTGCTTATTATCCCTTACAACATGCCTCCAAATGTCTGCACCAAAGAATCAAACTACATGATGGCCTTGCTCATCCCAGGTCCAAAAAGTCCTGGAAAGGATTTTGATTTGTTCATGGAGCCTCTTGTGGAGGAACTTCAACACCTTTGGAGGGGTGTTCTCACTCGAGACCTATATAGCAGCCCACCAGCTGATTTTTTTCTGCGTGCTATTATAATTTGGTGCATCCATGATTATCCGGCTTTGGGCACAATGTCAGGGCGAACGACACATGGTTACAATGCATGTGTTCACTGTGACAGGCATCCGCTGTCATACGCAATACTTAGCAAGATCTGTTACATTGGACACTGTCGTTTCCTTGCCAAGGACAAGCCGCATCCTAGAAAATACTGAAGACATGTGTTCAATGCAAAGCATGAAAACCGTGATGCGCCAAATAGGCTCACCGCCGATGAGTTGCAAGTGGAATTAGAGAAGGTCGGCCATATTACACCAGGAAATCATCCTGATAATGGTAGCGGGAAAAGGAAGCGTGGCACGGCAGAAGAGAGATTATTGTTTACTCGCAGGTCCACTTTGTGGGACTTGGAGTATTGGAAAGACTTGGATCTGCGGCATAATCATGATGTGATGCACATCGAGAAAAATATATGTGACAACATTATCGGCACACTTCTTAATATTGAAGGCAAGATGAAAGATACCTTACAATCTAGGATTGATTTGACACACCTGGGTATCAGAGAGGATTTGCAGGTGCAAGATGAAGGTAAACCACGGGATATGGCACCAGCTATGTACGTTTTGGACAAGGTAAAAAGAAAAGAATTCTGCGAGGTCTTGTCATGTGTGAGATTCCCACATGGATTTTGTCAGAGATATTACTACCAGATATAAACCGGCCAGGAGGGTCCGGTTTAAGTCATCAAGATTATATTATCAGAAGCCCAACGGAGTATGAAGTAAGGATTGTAGCCCAAGAGGCTTAGAGCCCATATGTTAGGGCCCATAATTTGTAAACCGTCATACTATGTAACTTGGGATGTAAGATAGAAAGAGCAGAGACCGGGGCGGACACGTTTATGAGCCGGCCTCGGGACTCTGTAAACCGGACCGGGCGTCACCTCATATATAAAGGGACGACCCAGCGATGGTTCAGGACCAGAAACAACAGCTCGAGACACAGGCAAAGCGGATTCGCTCCCTGGTCATCGAAGCCCAAGCAATACCACACCAAACTAGACGTAGGCTTTTACCTTCATCGAAGGGGCCGAACTAGTATAAAATCCCTGTGTCCTTCGTCCGCTTTAACCCCTTTGAGCTAACCCGTAGCGATGGCCTCATGACTAAGTCCTTTTGTTAGGACATCTGCCGTGCTAAATCCACGACAGTTGGCGCCCACCGTGGGGCTATCGCACGATGGTTTCGAGTTCTTGAAAGGCAGCTTTGAAGGGCTCAAGGGCTACACAATGGGCCGGATGACTAAGAGTCGGCGCGGCCGGATCTACATCGACGATGCAGGCTGGGGCCCCGAGGCTGATTCAATTGAATACGGGTACCGGGTCCCCTTCGGCGGCATCCACGTATTCATCGGCAAGATCGGCGAACTGGGCCCTGAGCGGGACACCTTCCCCAACATCGTCGAGTCGGCTCAGCGTACGAGACCTGCCCGGATTCAGCCCGCCGTGAAGCACGTCTTTGATGGAGCAGTGCATGAAGTACAAGCCGAGGATGGATCGGACTCTGGCGGCGAGACTGCTGTTTATTCCGGCAATGAATCTTTGTTCGGAGAGACCGAATCTTTGTATCTGCTGCAGGATGGCCGGTCTGAGGGTTGTTCTGATGGTGACAGTATTCCGGACCCCCTCGATCCGCCAAATAGGGTTGCTGTTTTCATGGCCGGATCACAATCCATGCAGCAGCCCTCGACGACAGGGGCGTTAACATCAGAGGCAATGGGAGCTAGAGCTGGAGTTCTCCCCCCGTCGCCTTCTGACGCTCTATCCACGTTGGTCGACACTTTGACGGCACTTGTAACAGCAGAGGTAGCCCAGGACGACAAGGAGCAGCATGATGCGGAGATCGCTCAGGTCAAGATCCGGATTAAACAAGCAAAGTTGGACCTGGCTGCTGACAAAGCTAGGATGGCTACAAGGCAGGCGGAGCTAGAGGCTCAGGCCTATCGACTTATGTTAGACCAGACCGCCTCGCAAGGAGTAATGATGAGGAGACAACGATCTCGCCTACCGTCGGTTTATGAGGCAAGAAATCTCTTCAGCACACCGGGCGCAGGAACCAGTAACCAGCCGGAGGTAAACCGGGGAGGAGCACCCGGAACAGGCGCGTCGGTTCAGCCACCGCCCGCAGAGCCGAATCGCCAAGTTGTGCCGACCCAGCTTGTGCCCACCCCTCTTGGTCATTATTCTAATCCGTTGGACAACATAGTTGCTGCCGCTTCACGACTGGCCGCCCTTCCCATTGAAGGTACCTCCCCCATAGCAGTAGAGGCACGACAGGCCAAGGAGTTGCTGGACACGGTGCTAACTAAACAGCAAGCTTATTCATATATCCGGGAGAGGATTCATTCAACCCCTCGCCCGAGCCGGAGTTATACGAGGCGTCTGGATGAACCGGCTGTATCAAGCAGCGCACGGAGACGTCATTGGCAGAGGCAGGATAATCCGGCAGGAGAGGAAGCACATGCGCAAGAGGTAATGGATCAGGCCGGACACACTGCCCAGTACGACGCCCGTCAGGCGACGCCGGTTCATCCCACCACCACAGTTGAACCGGGGGTCATGTCCAGTTCCCTGGGTGTACAGTGTCTCATCCCCGCTTTACGGAACGTAAAACTACCCAAAGATTTTAAAGGTCCACGCAAGGTGCCCAACTACACGGTGGATCTTGCCCCGGAGGCATGGGTTGAGAGTTACGAGATGGCAATGGAGATGCTCGATGTGGACGAGGTAGCATGCGCTAAATATTTCACAATGATGCTCGAGGGTACGGCCCGGACATGGCTGAAGGGTTTACCACCTAATTCCATCGGATCATGGGGCGAACTGCGGCGCCGGTTTATCAATAATTTCAAGGCCACGTGCAAGCAGCCAATGTCTATTGTCGACTTAGCTGTCTGCGTTAAAGGGGAGCAAGATTCTACAAGAAGTTGGGTGCGTCGAGTGTTTGAAATCTTGCACTCCTCCAATAGCATCAACCCAAGTACAGAAATAGTAACCTTGGAAGGCAATTGCCGGTTTGAACCTTTGAGGCAGAAGTTGGGACGGTTCAAACATGATTGCAACGACATGGGAACACTCATGGGCGCTTTGGTGAAATACGGAGATTCTAATAACACCAAATATCCAGACGCAGATGGAGACAAGTCAGGGAAGGGGAGCAAGAACGGTAAACCGTCGCAGGCCAATCCGGCGAGTCAAGGATAGAATGGCAAGCGTAAAGCGGAAGGCAGCTCAGACTTTGTGGCCAATACCAACGCTCAGGAAAATGGGCAGCGCCGCAAGGGTAGACCGCCCCCTCGCAACGGGAGGCCACCTATTAATCTAGAGCGCCAGTTGAATGTGCCTTGCCCAAATCACGGTACAACGGAAAACCCGGCTACGCATCTCTGGAAAGACTGTTTCATTATGCAAGAATTTACGAAACAGACTAAGTATGATCACGGGCCCCCCGGCGGATCAGGCCCCGGTTTTCAAGGTCTGGGTTATCAAGGTGGCGGATCCGGTTCAGGATACCACGGCGGTAACGGTAACCACAATGGCGACAATCAGCATCAGCATAACCAGCAGCATGGTGAGGGCGGATATAACAACCAAGGGAACCAGCAGCGTCAGCAGCAGCAGCAATCCGGATATCAGAATAATCCGAAGGAGCTGAGGAGTGGGCAGTATCACGTCTTCACCACGAGTTTATGCAAACGGGATCAGAAGGTTCTGAAGAGGGCAGTGCATTCTGTTGAACCGGTGATACCACGTTTTTTGCGTTGGTCTGAGCAACCCATTGTGTGGAGCAGAGAGGATCAGCCACCCCGGGTTGATAATCCGGGTCCGTTGGCTCTGGTAGTGGCACCACAGGTGGGTGGTTACAAGTTTGCCAAAGTGCATATGGATGGAGGCAGCAGCATCAACATACTATATTATGAGACTTTTCGGCGCATGGGGCTGACAGATAAAAAGCTTCGACAATCCAACACAGTGTTCCATGGGGTAGTAACCGGTAAATCGGCCTATCCAGTTGGAAAGATTGATTTAGAGGTCGCCTTCGGAGATGTTCATGACTCTAGATCAGAGACTGTGACCTTTGAGGTTGTAAAAGTCAAGAGCCCATATACCAGGCCTTGTTTGGACAACCGGTTTACGCCAAGTTCATGGCTAGGCTGTGTTATGTTTATTTACAGCTCAAGATGTCGGGCCACAAGGGGACTATTATGGTCATGGGAGCCACAAAATTGCATTGGGGTGCGAGGAAGGAGATGCAGCTTATGTTGAGGCGGTTTGTGCTACGGAGGAGCTGAAGTTCTATAAGGACAATGTTGATCCGGCGGATATGTCCCCGCTGAAGAAGCCAACCACACAGCATGATCCGGCATTGAAATTCAAATCGGCTGAGGAGACTAAGCAGGTGGACTTTGTTCCGGGCGATGCATCCAAGCAGTTCACTATCAGCGCTAACCTAGATCCCAAATAGGAAGGCGCGCTCATCGAGTTCATCCGTGAGAACCGGGATATCTTTGCGTGGAAACCTTCTGACATGCCAGGTATACCGAGGGAACTCGCTGAGCACAATCTTAATATCGATCCTAAGTTTAAACCGGTCAAGCAGTATCTGCGCCGCTTCAATGAGGAAAGGCGCAAAGCTATTGGAGAAGAAGTGGCTAGGCTCTTGGCTGCAGGCTTTATAGTCGAAGTGTTTCATCCAGAGTGGTTAGCTAATCCGGTGCTAGTGCTTAAGAAAAATGGAACTTGGAGAATGTGTGTTGATTACACAGATTTGAACAAGGCTTGCCCAACTGATCCTTTTGCTCTCCCCCGTATTGATCAAATTATTGATGCTACGGCAGGATGTGAGCGGCTAAGTTTTTTGGATGCATATTCAGGTTATCATCAGATCAAGATGGCAGTTAAGGACAAGGAGAAGACAGCCTTTATAACTCCATTTGGAGCCTTCTGCTATGTATCTATGCCATTTGGGCTTAAGACCGCCCAGGCAACCTACCAGCGTTGTGTGCAGAACTGCCTACAAGGGCAGATTGGGCGGAATGTTCATGCATATGTTGATGACATTGTGGTGAAATCCAGGGAGAAGGAAACGCTGATAGATGATTTGAAGGAAACTTTTGATAATCTCCGTGCCTATAAAATGATGCTTAATCCGGAGAAGTACGTTTTTGGTGTTCCGGCAGGCAAGCTCCTGGGGTTCTTAGTGTCAAACAGAGAGATTGAAGCTAATCCGGAGAAGATCAAGGCGATCACGTCCCTGGCTAAACCGGCGTGCATCAACGATGTCCAACGCGTGGCGGGCCGTATTGCAGCACTGAGCCGGTTTATCAGCCGTTTGGGGGAGAAGGCAATCCCGCTTTATTAGATGATGAAGAAGATTGACCGGTTCGTCTGGAGTGATGCTGCTGATGCTGCATTCGAGGATTTGGAGAGGCAATTGGCAGAGCCGCCGGTCCTTGCGGCCCCGGTTGACAATGAGCTGCTGCTGTTATACGTGGTTGCCAACGCCCGTTCGGTAAGTGTTGCCATTGTGGTAGAACGCAAGGAGGCAGGCAAATAATATCCGGTTCAACGGCCGGTTTACTACATCAGTGAGGTGCTCATTGAGTCAAAACAGAGATATCCACATTGGCAGAAACTGCTATATGGAGTGTTCATGGCAAACCAAAAGCTGAAGCACTATTTTCAGGGCCACCCAATCACCATTGTCAGTTCAGCTCCGTTAGGGGATATAATCCGGAACAGAGAAGCCACTGGTAGGGTTGCAAAATGGGCCATTGAGCTTAGCCCGCACGGATTAAAGTATGTGCCTCGTACTGCTATTAAATCCCAAGCGCTGGTGGATTTCATTAACGATTGGACAGAGTTGCAAGCACTTGAGGAGAAGCCGGATCATACATACTGGACTATTCACTTTGACGATTCAAGGCAGTTGGAGGGCTCGGGGGCCGGAGTCGTGTTAACTTCCCCACGAGGTGATAAGTTCTACTATGTCCTCCGTTTAATGTTCCCTTTTACTAACAATGATGCTGAGTATGAAGCTCTCCTCCATGGTTTGCGGATGGCCAAGGAGATGAACTTGAGCCGGTTTAAATGCTTTGGCGATTCAGATCTGGTAGCACAGCAAGTATCTGGCAAGTGGGACTCCGGTAAACCGGGGAATCAGCCATGCTTTTCATAAGAGTATCACATGGGGACTTCCGTGGGCAAGGGAGCTTTCTATGGCCTCTTAAAATCGGCGCCCTTGATAAATCAAGGAATCATCCGTCTTCTCTGTACAAAAAAGAATCACATGGGGGCTTCCGTGGGCAAGGAAGTTTCCCATGGCCTCTTAAACTGGCAGCCATACAAAAACCATCATAAGAGCACTGCTCTGGTTGCTTCGGCAATTTCTACATGATGGTGAGGGGCAAAAGAGGGTTTTGATGCCTAGCACAACTCAAACATATGCCCCGACGAGCAATGTTCACACGCTACCTGGGGGCTCCTGATGCAAGTTCATCAGTCAGTTGAAAACTCTTGTAGTGAACACGGCTTGGAAGCCCGGTGTATACACCTAAAACCCTGGATTAACCTGCCTGCATCAAGTAAATCGCGCTGTCCAGGTAAACCTGGTATGACCCATCGAACGTATCACAAGTCAATCCTTCAGGACCCTGAACTTGGTCACGTTAAATTGACGATCATCAAGTGATTACACAAGCCAAAATCTTTATGAGATTTTGAACATTGGTAACATTTGACATTGATGATTTGGTTAAAGATTGCGGATCATCTTAAGAGGCTTTGCTAAAATGGTTAATGACAGAAGCCTGGCAGCTCATAGAAAGCCTCGAATTTGGAGCCTGGCAGCTCGTAAAAAGCCTCGACTACATGGTCTTATTTGCCCAAAAACTTTATTTTTCATTTTTTATGTTTTCTCAAATCTTTATCTTCAAGGTCATTGGTTTTTCAACCAAGTCCATTGATTCAAGACTGGATAACTACAAAGTTGTCACTACATATGTATTTACAGAGCTATAGTCTGTGTCATGAACACCAGTACTAGTTAAACCGGCGTTCATTATAACCCGGATCGGCCTTCATGATAAGCCAACAAAGAGCCAAGTAAGTCATCAACACTTATGCCTTGGATTGATCCTGTCGGGTTAAGGTTTATATATACACTTAATCGCAGGTACGGCGCGTGTTTCTATTTTTACACCGTTCAAGTTATTTACTTAGATCATGTGTTTGGGTAGTATAACCCGTCCGGTGGTAAACCGCCAGGACATTTTTTAGCTTTATTCATGCAGACACAGGTAATATAAACTGTCAAAGCATTGCAAGCAGGAGATAATTTAGGAATTGCCAAACAAAGTAATGCCATGAAGGATAGAGTGGGACAAAGACAGTATCTCAACTATTCTATTACAAAGCACTAGCAGGCCCAAAAGAATATCAGTTTCTCGCAAAGTATTCAACACATAAGATTAAACTGGAGCCGGTTTAGGATTCTTCTTCGGCTCGCTGTGAAGACTGAGGGCCAGCTTGTTCTGGATCTTCGATGACTTCTGGCAGCTGCTAGAAATCAGGGGTGCTCCAGTCAATCTTGGAAAGAGCACGGAAATATACTTCATAGTTTATAAGTTCTGATGGTTCAATGTCAGGAGCGAAGGTATGCTTACGAACGGGTGGAATCAGATTTTCGATGTCATAAGACGGCCGCTCCACCCGCACATTCTCTAGATCATAACCCGGATGATACCTTGTTAAGTCCGCTTCATCAGCAAGCTTACTGGCAAGAGGGCGCATGTCTTTGGTCAAAGCGCGAAGATCTTCAGCGGAGAAGGCTGACCCGTCTTCTTTCATACTGGGATAACCATTCATGGCCTCCGCCTGATCAAAATCGGGAACCCATGCCTTGGCCCGGGTTAATGCCATGAGGGAACCAGCTCTTGCAAAAGATTTCTTCACTTCAACAATTCGGGTAGGCAAGATGGATAATTTCTCCAGAGTACCTTGGATGGTGGTTGGCGCCGGTTTATTATGTGAAATAGCACTGATGGCCCTCTGAGCACCAGCATAGGGTTGTTCCACCAAGGTGTTCAGCATCCTCCGTACATCATCCCCAAGATGAGTCACGCGCCTCCCTGTGTACAAGTGATGAGTTAAGCCGGAGCAGTAGAAGATACCAAGGATAAAGCTTATGAAAACAAGTACTTACTGAAGATGGCAGATGTCATATCGTCTATATGATGCCTTAACCCGGATAACACCTCCGTCACCGGGTTAAGAGCAGCCTCGGCATCCTTGGCTCTTATCTCTAAAGCAGCCTTTTGTACCTCCCAAGTGGACCGCTCCGCTTCAAAATCTTTCTTGAGCTTCTCCATACTAGATAAAGCAAGGGTAAGTTCCTCCTTGACTTTAGTCGAAGCAGTTTCTTGGAAGGCCAGGCTATTCCGGAGCTCAGATATCTCCGAAGCCCTCCGGTTCAAGTCAGTCTGCAGAGAATAGAAAATATCAGGTATTCATGAAGACAGTTCAATTAAAAGTCTCAAGCACATAACAAGTTATGCACTCGACACTTGGGGGCTAATGTACAATTGAAGTGAAAGAAAGCAACTTTTTCGAACAAGTCCCAAGCACATAACAAGGTATGTCCTTGACACCTGGGGGCTAATGTAAGGTCATTCTCAAACATAGTAGAAGTGCCGATTCACCCGCAGTGGAGTAAACCGGTCCTTGGGGGCTACAGGTACAAATCAAGCTATTCTGATTAATCTACCAAAGTCCCGATTTACCCTGAAGGCTAAATCGGCACTTGGGGGCTACAATGGACTAAAGATACAGTTACAAGTTACAAGCAGAAATGAAAGGCAAAGGGAAAGAAGTTACCTCATATTTTGCCTTCATCAAGTTTACCAAACCGGCCTCGTGGTCGCGGCTGGTGAAGAGCCAGTTTAGATACCCAGAATGAAGCTCTTGGGCGCTAAGTGGAGCATAGCTAGACAGATCAGTGCTCCACTTACCCTTGTCCTTCTGAAGAACTTCCTCCTTAGTAGTGTGTCTGGCCAAGATGACAGGCTCCACGGGAGCGGTAAAGCTTATTCCAGTAATCTCAACATCATCTGGCGAGGCAGTAGTTGGCCTGGGGGGATCAGCAGCAGCAGCGGGATTAGTCTGCACCGGACTAACAGGAGCCGGACTAGCCCGAGGAGGACTAACCCGGACAAGGCTGGCCGGTTCAGCAGTGTTCTCCATAGCGTCACCCCCCGGAGCAGCAAGATCTTCGTGATCCATAAGGGAAGGATCATCGTGCTGAACTTCAACATTTTCCTCCAGAGGATTGGAAGCTTCAGGATCTTCTGCCGGTTCAGCAATGGTGTTTTCGGTCGCTGGTTTATTCAACTTTGCCTTCTTGCTAGGCTTGGGCATACTAAAAAGATTAAAGGAATAATGAAAATCACAAGTCAAAAAGGAAAAGATAAACAAGATATACTGAAAGATGACTTACCCAGGAACGGTCTTGAGCATCGGGACTTGGGTGGCAGTTGACTCGCCAGAAGAAGATAGAGGAGTTTCCTGATAGTTTGGATCACACAGTTTAAGAGGTTTACGAATAAGTCCTGCTTTGGGATGAAGAGTGGTTGGAGTAAGCAAAACCTCTGAGCGGCGTCTTCGAGACGGAGTGTGGGTTAATCCGGTTGATTCGACCACGTGACCACTGTGGCATGTGGTCCGGCGAGCCTCATGTTGCTACTTCTTCAAAAGAAAATGGGGATCCAGTTGAGCATAAGGGTGAGAAAATGGATATTTCCGGGCTACCCGACGAACTTTGGGTGGTAATGGTTCTGAATCAGAGGAAAGAGAGATTACCTCAACTTCATCCGCTTTACTCCCTTCCACAGGATCCTGGGAAAGGACATTGTTAAATATAAATACAGACAAAGGAAAGTTAAAAGGTGTAAGAACCAAGCAGTACCTCAGAAGCCGGATCTCTTCTTCGGGGTTTGAACCGGAAGCAGCGGCAGGCCTTTTCTTGTGTTTCTTCATGGCCAGACTCTTCTTGCGAGATGGCTTTGCCCGTTTATCTTGGGCTTTCTGCTTCCAGAAGGGGTCATTGGCCTGTATAAAGGAATAAAGTATATTAAAGACAAGTAATATGGACGGATTAAAACAAAGAGAAAGGGACAGAAGAATCTTACCGATGGTGGTTTATTATTCACGCAGAAGGGTGCTAAACCGGTCCGGCTACACTCCTCCAGAGGAATATTCAACATCTTCTTAGCAGAATCAGTAACTTCATTGTCTGGAAGCACCGTAGCTGTGTGACGTTGAGGGTCCTTCAGATTACCGGTATACTCGCACATTAAGCCGGAACGCCGGCATAACGGGAGAATGCTCCAAGAGAGCCAGCAGCGGACAAAGTCAACCCCGGTTAAACCGTTGGCAACAAAAGCCCTGAGTTTTGAAAGTTGGGGGCATATCAAGCCCGGTCTTGGGCACTCAGACGTTGTGGGAAAGGGTGGTCCGCTGTCAGACGATAAGGGCGGTAACCCAGCAGTGGATTTTCTCCCTCTGGTGAAGTGTCCATGCAGTAGAACCAGGTCTGATTCCACTCCTTGGGATGGCTGTGAAGAGTGGCATGAGGAAAAATGACATCTTTCCTCTTCTGGATGCTCATACCGCCGAGTTCAGTATTGGGCCCGTCATGGAATTTAGTCCAGCGATTCAGATGGAAGAAGTCCCGGAATAACTCTACGGATGGTTCCTCTTGCAGATAGGCTTCTGAGAAGACTTGGAAATTGCAGATGTTTGATATGGAATTGGGACCTATGTCTTGTGGATGGAGTTGAAAGTCGGCTAAAACGTCGCGGAAAAACTTTGAACCGGGAGGGCTAAACCCCCGAGCCAGGTGATCAAAAAAGACGATGGTCTCTCCCTCCTTAGGCTGAGGAGGGCACTCTTTCCCAGGGCCCTGCCAGTGCAGAACCTCTTTCGGATCTAAACCGCCGATTGAGGACACCTTTGCTAAGTCATCCTCGGTAATCCGGGATGGGACCCAGTTGCAAGCGACAAACTGTTTAGCCGCAGAAGTCATCTTTTTCAAAGGGGGAATGCTAATAAATACAATACAAGACCCGGTTTACGATCCACTAGATAAAAACCGGCATGTTCTATGAAGGTATTGATCTAATTGACGGTTTAAGCAAGGGACTAATGGTATCTACCGATCCAGAACAACTATGAACGAGACGGCTACCGGTTTATGAAGCTTAGAAGTGAAAAGTTAAACCACCAAATATAGGCAGGTGAGGTGCAGATCTAAAGCTAAACCGTTAGCACGGGCATGTGAGATGCAGATTCAAGGTTGAACCGTCAGCGTGGGTAAACAGGTTGCAGATCTAAAGTGTGGAAAACAACTTTAACACGAGCAGCAGCAAAATATGGATCTACAGCAGGCGGAAAACTCAAAGATAATTAAGATTATATTCGTCAGGGGCGGGGAAGGTTCTTCACTGATCGAATCTAACTAGCAGTATTGGGGGAGCTAAGTTCGTAAAGATGGAGCGGAGTTATGCATGCAAAGTTTGATCTAAAAAGTTTTACGTCTACAACTAAGAACTGCCTATGGTGATGAACTGCGAAGAACAAGGGTTCGTGGGCGAGCTCCTAAGGAACCCTAGAACTGAAATCTACAGGGAAGAAGGAATGAACATACCTGAGACAGCAGAAGCAGAAGGACGGCGGCGAAACTCTGGACCCATTCAGGTTGATGCAGCGGCCGGGCTTGGTGAAGACGATGAGCTCGAAGAACGGCGCCGGAGCTTGGGCGCTGGAGGTCAGAGGAAGAAGAAAGCGAAGGGGGATAAAGAGATGGCCCTCGGCCCTATTTATAGGCCGAGGAGATAAAACGGCAAGCGTGGGAATCAAGGAGACCAGAAATCAGATATAGATCGAGCTGTCGCCTCGACCTCCGGAGCCTTAATAAATAAAGGTAAAAGAACAGGTACAAGCATTAAATGCGCAGATGATGTCACGACGGTTTAAAGCGACTCGAGGGGATGACGTCATGCCGGTTTACCAAGCATATTGAGGCTGCAGAAAGGAAAAGCTGTACAAGACTTTGGAGATTGACATGAACAAATTCAAATCAATCTGGGGCCTAATGTCAGAGATATTACTACCAGATATAAACCGGCCACGAGGGTCCGATTTAAGTCATCAAGATTATATTAGCAGAAGCCCAGCGGAGTATGAAGTAAGGATTGTAGCCCAAGAGGCTTAGAGCCCATATGTTAGGGCCCATAATTTGTAAACCGTCATACTATGTAACTTGGGATGTAAGATAGAAAGAGCAGAGACCGGGGCGGACACGTTTATGAGCCGGCCTCGGGACTCTGTAAACCGGACCGAGGGTCACCTCTTATATACAGGGACGACCCGGCGACGGTTCAGGACAAGAAACAACAGCTTGAGACACAGGCAAAGCGGATTCGCTCCCTGGTCATCGAAGCCCAAGCAATACCACACCAAACTAGACGTAGGCTTTTACCTTCATCGAAGGGGCCGAACTAGTATAAAATCCCTGTGTCCTTCGTCCTCTTTAACCCCTTTGAGCTAACCCGTAGCGATGGCCTCACGACTAAGTCCTTTTGTTAGGACATCTACACAGGGATTTTATACATCGATTTTGCCCATTATCTTCACAAGCTCTTTCATCTCCTCATTGCTGTCAAGGCCGTTCAGCAGCTGTTGCTTGGCCATGATCAGAGAAACTGCATCTTTAACTTTCTGCTCTGCATCTTCCTCTTCTACCGTTCCTTCAGTTACTTGTCCAACACCCGAACCTACTGGTATTGGGATTCCTCGGCTAACCAAATAATCAGCGTAGTTGCACTCCCCCACATCAGCAACTTCCTAGAAATACAAATCACACAAATCTTCCCTTTTTTGCACGAATCAAATTGGAAGATCATCAACCAAACTATTAAAAAAATCAGCAACTGAAAGCAGCAGAACAACACTTAAACATATTATTACCCCATGATTCGGGCATTTGTAGAAGACTCGGCCAGGGTTGAGGATTGTGGTTGAGACGCGATGTATGACTTTGCGTGATTTGCAGCAGTGGCACCATACCAACGGCAGCGGGTTGCGATGAGCAACCGGCTGTGGTGCACGTGCCGGCGGGGGTGTGATGAGACCCACGGGCGATGGTACGGGTAGCGACTTGGCGCATATTTGGTTGTTGCGTGCTTAAGAGCAGGTGGACGAGCAGCCAGCGGACATGGTTCCTGCGGCCAGAGCTTCTGATGCTAGGCAGAGTAAGTAGAGAAGAGGAGAAGCGAATGTTGGATATGTCAGTTTCATTACTTGCAGCGTAGCATATCACCATATATAGTCATAGTCTAGGTTTGGATTCGAACCAGCTACAGGAGCACGTCTCTCTTTTTTCTAAAACTCGGCAACGTCTCTTTACTGGTACACTAGCTTGTTCTGTACGCATTCTCAAGTCTTTGATTCCTCCACCTGACATCTGGGACCCACCGAAAGGGCCTCTGTATTTCGCGAAAAAACGTGCCCCCCGCTGACAGGTCGGACCCACCAGCTATCTTCGCACGCAAGGAAGTGCCTCCTTATTACGCACAAAAAAATGAATACTCCCCCTGCTAGCTGGAACCTAGCATCATGGGAGGCTGACTTGTGGGCCTACCAAGTTGACGGAGATGGAGGGATTTGTCAACTTAGTCAATATGAACGATTCTAGCTCCAGTTATCGTACGATGTTCATCCAATAGCAGTAGTACTTCTTCAACCTCTGGTCTTCTTGCTCCAGCCGCCCAAACCAACGCCGGCCGTGCCACGTGCTCCTGCCTCCCGTGGCCGGCTGTGATGCCACTGAGGCCTCACCGCCCCCTACTACTCCTACCGCTGGCCAGGGCATCCCTCTACTCACCCACACCCCCTGTTATTCTGCGGCGACGGCAGCCTCACACTGTAGCCGAACCAGTGAACCCTCGTACTCCTCTCCGCGTGGGCATCCACTACCGCGTCTTCCCCGGCTCCGCGTCATCCCCTTCCTAGGCCTCACCGTCGTCCACCACCTTGGTGCTCTCGGCGCGGCATGGTCAATCTAGTCAATGACCAACTTCCATCGAAAGAGTACTGTACCTGGAGAGGCTGACGGCTGGGTCCACGGCCACAGCCCAGTTTTTTTGTGATTTGCCAAATAAGTCGCTTTGTCAGGCCTGTTAGGCTGCAAATCTTTCAAGACGAGGAGAGCTTCATTCGGCTGGCCGAGAAAATGGCCTATCCGTAATGAGAAATGGGTTGTACATTTTTAAAACACATCAACCCGGCAATTAGTTTCAAATATCTTTTTTTCATTTCAAGATTTTAAATTGCATTGATTTTTATGCGTGGAATTTTTTTGGATTTTATATTGATATGCATTTATTTTTAAAATCAGTTTGAATGTGACTCGAAATTTCTGGATTAAAAACAGTTCGGACCGCACCGAAATATGCAAAATTTCGTATAATTTTGTAACCGTGGCCACAATATGGGCTGTAATGCTAACAAAAAGAATATGGGCTCCAAAAAACCCTTAAGAATTAGCAAATGGGCTGTAAATTATTAGAAATAATGGCAGATGGGCTGTATGATGTTTTCTACGGATTTGAGGCCTTCCTAAAAAAAGGTTGACGCACAAGCAGTGACTATTGGATGTCCATCCAACGGTCGTCGTGCTTCTCCAATCTCTGCTCTTCCTGCTCTAGCCGCTCAAACAAGCGCCGGCGGGACTGCCTGCTCGCTCCTCCCCGCAGCCGGCTGTGCTGCCGCGCAGGCCTCACCGCCCCACCGTACTCCCATCGCTGGCCTGGCCATCCCTCTACTCACCCACACCTGTTGTTATTCTCCGGCGACGGCAGACAAACCAGTAAACCCTCGTACAGTCGTACTCCCCTCCGCGTGGGAAACAACTAGTTAGTCTTCCCTGCCTCTGTGTCGTTCCCTTCCTAGGCCTCGTCGTCGTCCACCACCCTGGTGCTCTCGGCGCGGCGTGGTCAATCTGGTCAACGACCGACTTCCATCGGAAGAACACTGTACGTGGAGAGGCTGACAGCTGGGTCCATATCAGCCGCAAGGAAGTGCCTCCTTATTACGCAGAAAATAATTATTCCTCCACCTGACAGCGGGGACCCACCGGACGGGCCACCGTATTTGGTGAAAAAAAATGTTTCCCCCCTGACTGCTGGGACCCACCGGACGGGCCACCGTATTTCGCGAAAAAAACATTCCCCCCGCTGTTAGCTCGGACCCACCGGAAGTGCCTCCTTATTACGCACAAAAAATGAATACTCCCCCTGCTAGCTGGGACCCAGTATAGTGGGAGGCTGACTTGTGGGCCTACTAAGTTGACGAGGACGGAGGGCTTTGTCAACTTAGTCAATATGCACGATTCTAGCTCCATTGACCGTACGATGTCCATCCAACGGCCGTAGTGCTTCTTCAACCTCTGGTCTTCTTGCTCCAGCCGCCCAAACCAGCGTCGATCGTGCCTCATGCTCCTGCCTCCCGTGGCCGGCTGCGATGTCGCGGAGGCCTCGCCGCCCCATACTATTCCCACCGCTGGCCAGGCCCTGCGGCGACGGCAGCCTCACACCGCAGCCGAACTAGTGAACCCTCGTACTCCTCTCCGTGCGGGCTTCCACTGTCGCATCTTCCCCGGCTCCGCGTCGTCCCCTTCCTAGGCCTCGCCGTCGTCCACCGCCCTGGTGCTCTCGGCGCATCCTGGTCAAAGTGGTCAAGGAACGACTCCATCGGAAGAGTACTGTACGTGGAGAGGCTAACAGCTGGGTCCACGGCAACCGCAAGGAAGTGCCTCTTTATTACGCGGAACACAATTATTCCTCCACCTGACAGCAGGGACCCACTGGACGGGCCACCGTATTTGGCGAAAAAACATTTCCCCCAGACTGCTGGGACCCACCAGACGGGCCACCGTATTTCGCAAGAAAAAAACGTCCCCCCCGCTATCAGCTCGGACCCACCGGAAGTGCCTCCTTATTACGCACAAAAAATGAATACTCCCCCTGCTAGTTGGGACCCACCTTGGTGGGTGGCTGACTTGTGGGCCTACTAAGTTGACGGGGATGTAGTGCTTTGTCAACTTAGTCAATATGAACGATTCTATCTCCAGAGACCGTACGATGTCCATCCAACGGCCGTAGTGCTTCTTCAACCTCTGGTCTTGTTGCTCCAGCCGCCCAAAGCAGCGCCGGTCATGTCGCATGCTCCTGCCTCCCGTGTCCTGCTGTGCTGCCGTGGAGGCCTCACCGCCCCTACTATTCCCACCGCTGGCCAGGCCCTGCGGCGACGGTAGCCTCACACCGCAGCCGAACTATGAACCCTCGTACTCCTCTCCGCGTGGGCTTCCACTGCCGCGTCTTCCCCGGCTCCGCGTTGTCCCCTTCCTAGGCCTCGCCGTCATCCACCGCCCTGGTGCTCTCGGCGCGACATGGTCAACGTGGTCAAGGAACAAGTACTGTATGTGGAGAGGCTGACAGCTGGGTCCACGGTCGCAGCAAGGAAGTGCCTCCTTATGATGCGCAAAATAATTATTCCTCCACCTGACAGTGGGGACCCACCGGACAGGCCACCGTATTCGCCAAAAAATGTTTCCCCCTGACTACTGAGACCCACCAGCTACATCTTCGCACGCAATGAAGTGCGTCTGGGCAAAAAAAACGATTAGCCCCCTGACTGCTGGGACCCACCAGCTACATCTTCGCACGCAAGGAAGTACCTGACAGTCGGGACCCACCTGGTCGAAGCATATGTAGCGTTGTCATTCTGGTCATGAATGTGTACGTACATACTGGTCGATGTAGAGGCGCACACGTAGAATGTACACGTACGTACAGCGGCCAGTGTGCAACAAAGAAAATACGGCCATGTACGTACATACGGGCAGGGTCTCGAACGCCTACTCGCGCATACGTACAGCGAGGGCTTGTGTACATGGTTGGGTCGGAACGGAGAAACCGTGTCGTCGGGGAGCCAACCGGCTGTGTTGGAACGGAATGCATCGTCATGTTCATCAAGAGGGCTTGGACGGAACAGCCGATGGAAACGAGGCCTAGCGTACCGCGGAACGGAGGAAACGGCCTTGTGTTCGATTGGCCACGTTCGAAACGGGATCCTGTTCATCGGGAGGGGTCTGGCGTACCGCAAAACAGATGAATCGGACCTCCTACGATCGAAACGGGGGTCCTGTTGATCGGGAGGGGTGTGGCGTACCACAAAACGGAGGAAACGAACTTGTGTTGGAGCGCTACGGTCAAAACGGGGGTCCTGTTCATCGGGAGGGGTGTGGCGTACCGCAAAACAAAGGAAACAGACTTGTGTTGGAGCGCTACGGTCGAAACAGGGGTCCTGTTCATCGGGAGGGGTGTAGCGTACCGCAAAACTAGACTCCATGGGATACTGTTCATCACCATCGTCGACCCCCTCCAGCCTCCACGGGCTACTATTAATCCACCGTCGACCTCCTCCAGCCTCCACCTGCGACTGTTCAGCCTCCACCGCGCGCTACTCCACCGGCTACTGTTCAACCAGCCCTCTCCACGGGCTCCTATTCAACCACCACTCCACGGGCTACTGTTCATCCAGCCCTCCACCGTCTACTGTTCATGCAGCCCTCCATGGGGTGGTCTTGTTCATGCAGCCCTCCACGGGGTCCTGTTCATGTAACCCCAAGCGGCTCGATCGAACGGGGTCCTGTTCATGCAGAGGCAACACCACGGGGTCCTGTTCAGCCACCCCCACCGGGAACTGTTCATCCAAACCCCCCAGCAACGCTCATTGTTCATGCAGAGGCAGCATCGATCGGCTTCAGTTAGTAGCAGTAGCGAAGGAATCGCTCGATCGGGTTTAGTTAACAGTCATCGATCGATCGCTCGGGTTCAGTAACGCGTAGCATGCAGTGCAATCGCTCGGGTTCAGTTAGAGCCCAATGCCTCGCTCGGGTTCAGTTAGAGCCCAACGCCTCGCACCCACGCGCGTGCGTGTACGATAGAAACGCGCACCGCTCGGCCCCGACCACCCACCGTAACCGGGAACACCCCAATATTTTCCTCGCCCTCGCTTCTACCACGATTCTTTCCGTCATGGACGACCCAAAGAATGTCATGCAGCTGTGTCTCCGACCCGCCCAGGACAAAAAGCCAATTTTCTATCATGATTTTTTGTCATAGAAGTAGGACCCCACCACATCTATGATGATACCGTGTTTTGTCACAATTATTGTCATACAAGTGTCATAGAAGAAGAAGAAGAAGAAGAAGAAGAAGAAGAAGAAGAAGAAGAAGAAGAAGAAGAAGAAGAAGAAGAAGAAGAAGAAGGAGGAGGAGGAGGAGAATAAGAAGAAG